>LPNX010463571.1:56592-200693 GCA_001517045.1 Pseudotsuga menziesii | reverse complement strand
ATATATATATATTAAACATTAAAAAGAGATTTTTATTTTTTATTGGCAGAACCAAAACTTACCTTGTTGAACTACATGAAGCACCTATAGCAGCAGCCTTTAGAATATATAAGCTAGACGCTGCCGGAATAAGGGATGGTTTTTGCCGCTCTTTAGGTAAATAAGAAGTAAGTAGCAGCCCGTTAACAAATTAATTGTTGTACTCTTTTTTAAAGTACCTTTACAATGGGGCTTTTTTTTTCCAGAAAGAAAAAAGCCTGTCCTTGTTATTCTCAATAAGAATCAAAGGCCATCGATACATTCTCCCCATAAGCGGGTTACATACCATCAAACCCGAAGAGAACTGCCAGGGGGAAAGGCATAACAGCTAAAGTGTGTGATCCCATCAGAAAACTGTCTCATCATAAAGGGAGGACTGTCTTTGCATCCACATCTACCGAGTGCCAAAGGGCACTGATCAGCAATCTAAAAGTGATCACTCTATCAATCATAACAATATAAGGGAAAATTAATCCCTTTACCATGCTCAGAAGAGCTGAAAAGTATCCTGAGAAACCAATTGGTTCTCGAAATATTCCTTAAAACTGCCTTTACCCTGAGGATAAGAGAGTGCAGTTTTAGAGAGACGGTCAGCCAAACGATTGTGCTCTCGGTAGATGTGGGAAAAAGACAAATCCTGAAAGCTGTGAATTAGCTTTTTCGTCTCCTTACACCAATGAAGGAGATCGGGTGGGGAGAGAGCAGTCGATCCCAACGCCCAATTGATGATTACTTGAGAATCACCATATACATGTGTTAGGGGGATCCCCATCATTTGGGAAGAGTGGAGAAGTGCCCATAAGCTGAGCAATTCCACTTTAGTGTTAGTGCCATGTCCAACCCCCAGCGAGAACTCCAAGTAGTGAGACTCGTTGAAGTGTATACAGTAACCTACGCCAGCAATCTTGCAATTTGAGGCCCCATCAATAAATCCACAGGGATAAACCTTGCAAGGGGGCTTCCCCAATTCTTTGCTTCTAGTTTTTCCATTGACTGTCATCGAAGGAGTAGCTTGAACAATTGTAATAATTTGCTGAACCAAATTGTAGATGTTCCTTCGTTTCCCCTCGAAGATAGCCTAGTTGCGCACCTTCCAAATAATCCACATCATATGAAAAGGAAGCATATAGAAGTGCGAGTTTCAAGAAAGGTTACCAATCCAGCCATTAATCATGTCCCCGAGCGATACACACAGAGGAGGAGCTGGGAGATTAAGAAGATCGCAGACATGTTCAGCGACTGTTTTCCAAACAGAGCAGATGGAGAAAAGGTGGTTGACTGTCTCCTCATCTGAAAAGCAGAGAGCGCATATACCAGGGCCCTGTTTGCCCCTTTTCTGTAAATTCTCCCAGGTGAGGATTCTGTTCTGGAGAGATAACCAAATAAAACAAGAGATTTTGTTGGGAAGAGCATTAGTCCATAGAAGAGAGTCAACATGGTTTGTAGCCGGGGGCGAGAGAGAACAAACAATGCTATCGTAAGCATTCTTGGCAGTAATGGGGCTCGATTTATTTTTATAGTCCCAAACAAGTTCATCAGGACAGTCAGAAAGGCGAATGCCTGCTCTGGATAGTCCCTTGATATATTCATCCCAGATTAATTTGTAAGAGCCCCCAAGATCTAAATCATCAGCGGATAACCAATATCTCTGTGCATTAGGAAGAGAATTCTGAGCCTGAGAGAGTGAGCATATATTCATATCCTCTAGATATGATCTTAGGTCCTCGGGGAGGCTAAAGGAAGAGTGAGAACCAACAATCAGATCTATTCCCAGCAGAATATTTTCACCATCCCCCACCTGCCAGGCCATGTGGGTGCCCAACCATGGGAGAGTCTGCATAAACCCTCTCCACATAACAGAGGTATAGCGCGTGCTGAAACGTTTGCATCTGAGCCAATCAGCCACCGAGGAGCTTTTCATGTATTTAATATGGAGAACTTGATACCACAAACCTTTGGAGTGTAGAATCCTCCACAAATTTTTGAGTCGAAGTGCAATGCTGAACCAAAGGAGGTTTTTGATGCCCCAGCCCCCATATTCCTTGGGCCACGAAAGATCCCTCCAGCTATCCAAATGATACCTGCTGTTATTATCAGAGAAGCCCCATAAAAAGTTGAACATGATTCTTCTGAGTTTCTGTAAAATGGTGGCTGGAATTGGAGCAAGTCCCATCCAATAAACAGGAATACTAGACAGCACTGGAAAGGTATTGAAAGGTCCAATGACTGATCCTTTTTTCCAATTTTTGAATAACCCAAAGCCAATCATTAACTCTGTATCCAAGAGGTTTCAAGTAATAACGCAGATAATTGAATCCAGTTTGGAGAGGCGTCATTCTGTAAGGCAAAACTCCAGCAAAAGCATTAAGACAGTCAATGTCTAGATTGTAATAGAGAAAACAAGACTTTTCTAAATTGATCCTCATGCCCGAGGCTTTGCAAAAAGTCTCAATTATAACCTCAAAAGCATACCAATCTTGAAGAGTACCCGAGCCCAAAAGGATCACATCGTCCACAAAGAGGAGGTGAGAAAGAGCAAGGGAGGGCGAGATTTGAATGCCCCGAATGAGCCCATTGGACCTGGCATCCCGAGTGAGAAGACTAAGGCCCTCAATGGCAAGGATGAAGAGGAGGGGAGATAAAGGACAACCTTGGTAGTTACCACGAGTAGCTGTGAAAAATTTCGAGGGAGTCCCATTGACCAGAACCGCATAATTAACAGTAGAGAGGCATCCCATGATCCAATTGACAGTAAGGAGGGGTACTCCAATTTGAATTAGGATCAGCCTGACATATGTCCAATCAACACGATCGAAAGCCTTAGTAAGATCCAATTTGAGAACAAAGGCGTAAATATTCTTAGTTTTAACAGTATGAAGGACCTCTTGCACAATACCAATCGGTTCAGATATTTGACGATCTTTAAGAAACCCAAATTGCTCCTGGAAGATACCCAGATCCAAGAAGGGCTTTAACCTTCCAGTTATGACTTTAGCAATGAGTTTATAGAGAAGGTTACATAAGGAGATGGGTCTAAAATCAGCAAAGGTCCGGGGCTTGTCCTTCTTAGGGATAAGAGCAAGGAACATCGAGTTCAAGGAGGGAGGGACAAAACTGGAAGTCCTTGTCAAGTCAATAGTCTTAAGTAAAATAGGGCTTAGGAGGTCGAAGAAGTGCAGGTAGAACTCAACAGGCCATTCATCTGGTCCCGGGCTACGGTCTTTTTTAAGGACTTGAGAGAGTGTTCGATTTCCAAAAGACTAACCGGGCAAGAAAGGAGAGATGAGTGTTTAGAGGGAATCAATCTGGGGAAGAGCGAGACCACCTTAAGTTGGAGTTCTAGACAAGTACAACCGTCATCCTTGAAAATGTTGGCAAAG
Source organism: Pseudotsuga menziesii (assembly GCA_001517045.1). Lineage (NCBI taxonomy): Eukaryota > Viridiplantae > Streptophyta > Pinopsida > Pinales > Pinaceae > Pseudotsuga > Pseudotsuga menziesii. The sequence continues at coordinate 197,274 of LPNX010463571.1, read as the reverse complement.
TGAGCTTTACCCAAATATTTTAAAGAAGTCTCATCCTCAACAAGATTGCCATCGAGGTCTTCAAGAGACTAGATCGAGTTTTGTATCCTTCTCCCCGAGGCCACAGCATGGAAAATTTTGGTGTTGGAATCTCCCTGGAGGGCCCATTTGATTCTACTTTTCAATTGCCAGGTAAGCTGAAAATGTTCCAAGATCCTCTGCCTCTCAGCACTAAGGTGAGAGAGATGAACAATTTGCTCCCTCGAGAGAATGCCATTAGAAGGACCAGCTAGTAGTGTTTCAATGGCAAGTTCAAGGGTAGAGGATGCTGAGTGCATGCTAGCCAATTTATCCTTAGTCTAGCTCTTAGTAGCAGATTTAAGTTTGCGCAGGAAGTGACACAAATATTCCATGCCAAGAAGATTATCAATATCAAAGCTGGTGGACCACCAGCGCAAAAACCAGTCAATGAAGTCAGGGTCTTCAAGCCATGAATGGTTGAACTTAAAGGGGTAATCAAAGGATCCTTTCGGATGATTCCATTCAAGAACGATAGGAAAATGGTCAGAAAGATCCAAACATTTTGTCCAAGTCTTGAAAACCCCCAAGGAGGGAAGCAGGGTATTGGAAATGAGAAAACGATCAAGTCGCTTACTGATTCCCTCATCCCCAACTCTGCCATTGCGCCAAGTAGGCCCTGACACAAGCGGAGCCACATCCACAAGTCCCACTGACTCAAAGAGAGTAAGAAAGTGATTGGAAAGAGGGTCCAGTGTGGCCTTGGTACCCCAGACTTCAGAAGAGCGGAGAGTGAGGTTAAGATCTCCACCTAACACAAGATGCGGTAAGTTGAGTAACCCGCCACGACGAGCTTTGTCCCAAAAAAATTCTCGTTCCCGGTAAGGACCATAAACATTGAGAATGTGGAGAGGGTCTGGCATCCCTCGAATAGAGGCCTGAAGCAAGATACCCGCGCAGGTTTGGTAAGCCCTACAGTTAGCCTTAGACGGGTTCCAAGCGGAGAGTAGGCCCCCCGAAAGCCCACGGGCACTGATAGCACAGAATTCCCAGGTGGGGAGAAGTTTCGAAAAGGCAAACAGAGCAGTGGAGTCACTACACATTGTTTCCTATAGAAGGATAAAATCAGGGTTAAGAGACTTGAAAAGAGCATGGAGATTAAGTGATTTGGTCCTATCTCCCAGACCACGAATATTAAGGGAGAGGTTTAACATCAAGGCACATCTTTAGGGAGAGACATCGCTGTAAGTCCCATGGAAGTGATGCCTCTGGCCGCGTCCTTAATACGAATAGAGAGAGGGATATAAGGAGGTGAGGCTGAGGAGAGGTCTACCTTTGAGTCCCTTTTCCTTTAGGAGGTTTCCTAACAGTCACGTTCGCGAACCTGATGGAATTGAGGTGAAGGGTGGAGGGGGAGGTAGGGGTGGAAGCCGTGAAAATAGAAAGGGATCTTTTGAGAGAGGGATCCAAGAACGAGGGAGAGGAGATGGGGCTTTGAGGAGCTTGGACCTGGCCGAAAAGAGGAGCAGAAGGTAGAAGAGGGGAGAAATCTTCTAACGAATCAAGAGCAGGCAAATCCGACTTGTGGAGGTGACGGTTCAAAATAGGAGAAAGTGAGTTGACAGAGCTGGGGAGTAAAGGGGAAGCCTCTACTTTCTTAGAACAAGTGTCAAGGTTGGGAGGAGAGACTGACAGGGAGGGTGGAATCGGTGCCAATGGTGATGGTCAAGGAGGGGAGTCCAAATCATTAATGAAGGATGACGGAGGAATCTCAGATTTTTTATGAGTCAAAATCAGATTGTCTACAGCCTCAAAAAAAGAGTCTAAAACAAAATCAGTGGGTGGAGTGGACTCATTAGAAATACCTGGCGGAGTATGTTGATCCGCCGAGGGGCTGGCCGAGGGCGAAGGCGATTTGAGTTCACCAAGATCCGAGGTGTTTCCTTCTAAGAATCTATGAGGGCAGGAGTTCCTCAAGTGCCCCACTGAGCGACAACAACTGCATCTGAAGGGCACGTGAAGATAGTCGAGCTGTTGGATCATCAATAAGCGCTCGTTGCATAATATCTCCACTTCTGCTGGTAGTCCCCGAGAAATATCCATTTCTACAAGAATTTTTGCTACCCGCTTGTCATAAACTAGGTGAAAATCGTCCTCCACCGAGACGAACCTTCCAATGGTGTTTCCAATGCCCTCAAGAAAATGTCTGCTCCACAGGGGCAACGGAAGGTGGGGTAATAAAACCCACAAGTGGTGTTTAGAGATCCTCTCTCTCAAAGGATCGAAATTGGAGTGCCAGCGTCCAAGAACCAACGAACCCTTTCCAATACACCAGATGCCCTCAAGATCCCGAGAACAGTGGTCAGCATCAAGGAATACAAACACAATCCATCCGTTTGACAATAAACTGATTGTCGAAATGTAATCGAAGAGAGGCTTCCAGTTTTCTGAAGCCCAGTTGACCCAAGAAGCCTTATTCATTCTGCAGTACTCCAAATGGCCAACCAGGGCACGAGAGCAGAGGGATGTAACTCTCTCCATGAAAATGTCATGTCCCAAAACGTATCTATAACGTACCTCTTGAGCCTTAACGCATTTGGACCTCCGCTTCCTATGAAAGCGAGCCTGATTGACATTCTCTGCCATGTATAAGTCCCGCCAGGTCAACCCACCAATGCCTTTGTGCGAAATCAGAAGTTGCTAACCCTAGTGACCAAGAGGGATCATGGACAGGAACCACAATGAAGGATTTTTATTAAAAAATAGTGAACAGAGGCCCATTACCAACAAACCCTCGTTCCAAGCAGAACCCAGAGGTTGTGTCATAGCCCGTGGAAAAACAAATGTCAACGGCGACAAGTACCCAGCCAGCAGGAGAAATGGACAGGTACCCGTAACCAAGCGAAACCCCGTTACAATCATATAACCAAAGGCTGAGTCACAGCTCGAGGAAAGCCCAATGTCAACGGCGGCAAGTACCGACAAGAGTGGAGAATCTGCTAGGAGGGTTAAAGGGGTAAGAGCTCGAAGCTTCGGGAAGGCGTAATCACCCAAAAGAACCCAAAAAAGTCAAACCTATACCCCTTCAAAACCCGCGGTGAACCTGGAGAAAACCATGCAAGGGTGGTGAGAAATGACGTTGACCAGTGCACCCACAATATCGATTCCTTCCCACTTTTTTTTGTCTTGGTTGGTACTAGTCCCCCAGTGAAGGGGAGGGACTCCAAGAACGGCTACAGTCTGGTGCCCACCACCATGAGCGACGGAACCCCAAGGCAGAGTGAACCATAAGGGCAGGGGAAACTATAAGTTAGAGGAAAAACAATGAGCAGGTGAACCTCTCTATCCAGGCACCCAAAGACCTGTCCACCAGTCTGGGTAATTAAAAAAGAGGAGCCGGAGCCACAACGTAGCGACTTAGCCGACTTACAAGCACAGCGGGGCTTATACTCTCTATAACTAGCTCTTCCCCGCCATAGTTTATAGTTGGAAAATTGTGTGCTTATATAATTTCCACCCACCTGGCAATCGGCTGAGTTATCGATCCATATGTAAGAGCACTATCCAAACTACGTTATTTTTAGTTATGCATATATTTTAATCTAAAAAGAGTGATAAAGCTTATGGCCTAATTATAGTTTTCAAAAACCAATACAAGTATTATAGATTATTATTTTCAAAAATTCATAAAAATTATAATTTAAGATTTTTTTTTCAATGGAATGAACATAAATAGTTTATTTGGATGTTGGTTGACACAAGTTAAAGATAAATTTAATCATGAGTGAATTATATTTTGTAAGATAAATATTATTATTAGGTTAGTAGATTTTATAAATATATTAGTAAAATAAAAATAAGAAAAATACTTATTAATATAACAACTTATAAGAGTTAAAATAATTAATAAAGATGTAACAATAAGATTGTTAACATAAAGCTATATTAATTGACATTGTTTATAGATAGCGAGAAATAGATATATTTTTGGTAATATAGTAGTGTACAAAGTTATAATTGAAATGAGATTCATGGTGTAAAAATGATCAATCTATTGCATTTGACTTATTAAAATAAAATATCTCGACAAAATATTAAATGTTAATGGAAAATTGGTATCCAAATATCTTTATAAATATATGTGTTTTTAATATTAAAAATGATTTTGGATAAAAACTATCGTGTATTTCATAATACCATAAGAAAAAATTAAAATAATGAAATTAATAAAATAATTTTAATTTAATATTTTTAAAGTTATTCTAATTGTCTTTAAATTAGACGGTATCAAAGTTTTAATTTAATTTATATCCTGAATCTTGAATGATCCTAACTCGTTGGATGCAAATAATTGTTTATGAAATATTTCATGGTAATAGTGTATATTGCATAATGATGATATTTGGTCTTGTAGGGAGAAGTAATAGATGATGATGCAAAATTTCTTGAAAGGGGAATTAATTGATGAGAATCAATTTATTTACCTAAGGGATGAAATTGGAGATTCATGCCCTTCCTTGAAGTTGAGGGATGGGGATCATGTTTTTCCTAGAATAGAGTAAAGGAGACACGTAAGCCAAATTTCTATTCCTCCAATACTCTTGGTGTGATATTAATGTTTTTTAGGGTTCTTATGAAGAAATACATGCTATTGATCAATGTTTTGGTAGATACCCAATGTGGAAGCTTATACTCAAGAATTTTGACATTGTGAAGGCTCATGTACAACGATGGTCAAATGCTAAGGATGTTGACGAATTTTTGGTCATGTTGCCAAGCCTTGATCATCAATCCCACAAGCAAACTCCCATTCATTAACTTGCAAATTTTATTGATGATGTTTATTAATAGGAGTTCGAATTATCCAGTTGGATTTGAGAGACTACACATTACACCTCATTACGAGAGAATAGTGAGTCCCTAAATTTATTGACATCATCAGTTTGTTGATTAGATAAGTTAAACCAACTAGACTTTAGTTGTTCTACAACATAACCCAAGGCATAGTTATCATGCAATCAAAAAAATATGTAACTACATTGTAAAAAATCAATAAACATTCTTCATTTCTTTTAGTAAACAACATGATTGGTACCATATATATTTTGTGTTCCTTGTATTTTTGTACATAGAATTCCTATCAAGGACTCAAACTATTTGATGCTCTTAAAAGTATTGATGAATGTTGTTCACATGGTTGTAAAATTAGATCCTATGTTGGTAGGGATTCATCTTAGTCTTAAAATGGAACTCAGTCTATAGGTAGATTGACCTTCATTACTTTCAAAGTGACATTTTCAATTCTTCTTTGTATTTATGTATTAACAAGGGCTTGATAGAAGTGCTTTTGCCATAGTTTCTCATGTTGAAAAAAAAGGCCTAACGAAATATAAGAGATTTACATTAGCTTTAGGTTTCAATCTTAGGAATATCACCTTCTCGACTCGGCTCATAACTTGATCTAGATTTTTGAACTAGCTTGAAATTATACATTTAGTGATGGTGCTTGAGCCTACCCTACCCTACACAAGGAGCTATTGGAAAAATTACTAGATGTGTCTAAGTGATAAAATGGGTTTGAATGCTCTTATGAGGTTGAAAATGGTTTAAAGAAGTGGTGAGAAGGATTTCTTTATGCAAAGCATCGAAAAATATTTGTGGAAGTTATTAATATACATTCATATGAGATGTCACTATGAGTACATGTGAATGTGCATGGAAAGCACTCATAAATGAGCTGTAGAAGAGGACAAACATCAAGAAAGGTATCCTATTTTTTTCAAAGTTAATTCTACAAGTCACAATACATTTTCTTGACATATATTATGTTAATGTCAACTCAAAATTGGGTCGCCCATCTACCAAAGTACCCATATGTTTAAACCATCCCAAAAACACTGTGAATACATAATTAAGAGTCCATGATATAACAAAGAAGGTTGAGTCCCAAGCATAAACAAATAGTCATCACACTGTGTGACATTGGGTGGAAGATAATAATGGGGTTGGATCCCAACCTATACCAATAATAATTTGCAAAAGAAAACACTACTCTCTTTTCCACTTCATCATTCTACTTTTCTTTGCATTATTTTCCCTTTTGACGTTTTATTGCACCTTATGGGGCAATTGCTAGCTACAAAATGGCACACCATTTTTTGAGATAACTAAAATGATTAAAAATGATGTCATTGTTTCTAGCAAGACAATTCCCTATTCATTCTTTATGTAGCACATGATTTTTTCTCTTAGAAGAATTAAGCCTAAAATAAATTTACCTCTCTTGATGCAACATGGAACAAGCTTTTTGGATTTGTTAGAGTTGTTATAGCATTGTCACTTTGCTCCAAAGTCAAAATTACAACATCCATCAACAACACAATAGGGAATACACCCTATTACTTGGAGGGACATCAATCTCTTGTACTAATTGCTTAAGAATCACTAAATACCATTGACTTAAGTTCACACAACCAATTTCCTACTATGTTAAGTTCACACAACCAATTTCTTAATGTATCTTTGATATGTAAAATAACAATTGGTACTGAGATCTATAATTTGTCTTATCTATTTCTTTTATTATTTTGACAAAACCATAAAACACAAACCTTAGAATAATTTTTATACATGAAGATACAACTTACATAGAATGTTGTGATAACTCTTATTTTTTTTTATATAACCTTCATACAACTTATGTCTTTTAGTGATTTCTTATAAATGTTTGTATAGTAAACTTTAGATAAACAAATATACACAAATAATAAATTTATATAACCTTATCTAATTGTTTCATAATTATAAACTAAATAATTAAGTTTAAGTTTTATATCAATGTTTTTTTAGAAGTTAAAAAATTAGTATTATATTTTTGCAAAATTTATTTATACTTATTAATAAAAAAATTAACACAAATATTTATTTATTTATGATTTTATTTGTTTTTTATTTTATTTTAAAATTTTAATAATTATTAAAGAAACAATTTCAGACTAGATGTTTTTATATACGGTCTTTCTAATTTAATCATTTCCCTTATATATTAAAAATAATGTTAGGAACTCTCCTAACTATTTACAATTCTTAACTATTTATAATTCAAATTTACTTGTAACGACAAACCATCTTCAAATAAGTATGTAATTTTTTTATATTAAAAACAAAACTTTATTATTTTCTAAATTATCAATTCAATTTTAAAAGTTTATATCTCAAGTGGTAATAGTGGATATGAGGGATTGTTAGGCTGCGATGGTCGAGTTGCGTTGCTCCTCTTTGATGCGCAGCTAGGGTTTCCCTAGCCGTCGTCCTGCTCCGAAGGTCCGCCTGCTCTCACTGAAGGTTCCTTGCCGGATCCGTTGTGCTGTGTGCCCCCCTCGCCGTCGCTCGCTGCTTGTTCATGCTGGTGCTGGTCAAGCTCCTGTCTGTGTAATGGCTACCGGATCCGCTTTGCTGGAGATCGAAGCCCAGCTTCTGGCGTTTAAGGCTCTTGTTCACGCAACTGCTCCTCAGGCTGCCTCTTTGCCCCCCTCCAAGTTCATGAAAAAGATTGATGAGATCCCCTCTTTGGAACTCTCTCCCTCGGATCAAAGCGATCATCCTCTTAGAGAGAGCTCTCATTGACAAGTTTACAAGGATGTGGCTAAGCCCTAAGGTGGTAGAGATTTGGATTGCTGAGCACTGGAATCCTATTGTGCAAGGACAGGTCTCTCTCTTTACAGCCGGTAGGGGTTATTTTGTTTTTCTCTTTCTGAATAAAGAAGAACGAGATCTTGTTTTTCGATCGGGTCCATTCTTCATGGGCTCGAGAGGGCTCTTCTTAGCCCCGTGGACTTTGGGTTTTAACCCAGAAGCAGAGATCACAGCTGCTCCAGTCTGGGTAAGACTGCCTCATCTCCCACTTCATCTTTGGGGGAAAAGCTCTCTTGCGGACATCGGTAATAAGCTAGGGCGCTACCTGGATAGTGCAAATCCAAAAGGGGGTCAGTTTACATGTGTTTGCATTTGCGTAGAGGTAAATCTCGAAAAAGGGCTCCCGGAGGCCCTAAAGCTTACATTAGGAGAACGGAGCCACATCCAAGAGCTGGATTATGAGCAGATCCCATTCAAATGTAACTTTTGCCATGTTTATGGTCACTTTGCCAAAAGATGCCCCAAGTTTTCCGAATCCCAGAAATCAAATGCTTCCCACGCAACTAAAGAAGCAGAGTTCCAGACGGTCACTAATTGACGCCGTCCCCCCCGGCGAAAGGAACCTCAACAGCAAAAGGATCCTCCTCAAGATCCTTACGCAACATTCTCTCCTCTGCTGTAAAGCAAAAATAGATTTGAAGTTTTACAGGAAGTTGAAGCACAAGAGTGCGAAGCAGAGAAGATCCGGTGCAGGGCGAGACCCCGCTAGGTCCTTCCGCCCCCCCGGCAACTGTTGTCGCTTCCCCATTCGCGAAAGAGGCTTCTCCAAGCCTTCCTTCAGGCTCCAAGCGAGATGCTCGGGCGTTAGATCGCTCCAAGCGAGATGCTCATGTGTTAGATCAAGAGACCTCAGTCCAAGCAGGAATAGCTTCCTTAGTTCTTTCTGCTGGGTTAGAAGGAAGCTCCGATCCTGAAGACTTCTCAGCCCCTTCTCCCCCCTCACCAGAGGGCGAAAGTCCAACAAAGAACGTAGGGAAAAGGAAGCATCCTCAAACATTTTTTTGGGATCTCAGAAGCGGTTAGACTCTTTTATTAAGAGGCATTCTTCCTCCCTTACTAATTAATGTTTTGCTTCTGCATTCTTCTCTGCTCACAGTTTGTGAGAGCTTACTCTTGTAAGCAAATTTTGTCTTTCTCTAAAAAAAGCTCTAGAAGCAAGCATGATTTATCTCCCAAGATAATCATAATTCATAAGAAGGCTGACAACACTATTAGAGGTTATCAACCCTCTTCAAGTTTGTACGCTGCAGATTTCGGTTAACTAGAAAGCGATTAATACAATTCTAACCGTTTTTGTCTTAAAAAAATAGTGGATATGAAAACATTTCTTCCATGTTTCGTTTTACAAAAATATATATCTTACTAGACACAAATTAGAATAATAATATTGATGAAATGGAGAAAGAACAATTCCTTATTGTCGATGGTTTGACTACCATGTTCAATAATTATTTGGGCATGATCATTGAACATATATCATTTCTAACTCCAGCTTCCAGCCAAATATGAGGATTTTGTTCTTGCTTTTGCTTTTGGAGTAATTTGTGTGGTGTGCATTTTCTGAGTTTGGAGCAAGGGTATAATTTTTTTATGGACATTTACTAAGAGCTCTTTGGAGGAGGGGAAACATCCAATTATGCTTAGAGGAGCATATGGTATCAAGGATATATGTTAAATACCATGCTTATTTATGGTATTTAACATCGAGGCTTATGTTGCATACTATGTTTATTTGTGGTGTTTAGAATTACCCTGGTCGCAAAATGATTTTTTTCTAAAAACTTAAATTTAAAGCAATGTGCAAACATGGGTTAGCATTTTGTGATTTTGGATAAATGGTATAATCCTCGATGGACATTTAATAAGAGCTATTTAGAGGAGGGGAATATTCCAATTATTCTTTGAGGAGCATAGGGTATCAAGGATAGATGTTGAATACTATGCCAATTTGTGGTGTTCAAGCTTGCAACAATATAAATATCTTAACATCCATGCTTTAAGGAATTTGTTTGGCTGTGTTTTTTAGTGGTTATTTGGCTATTTTTTGATCTCTTATGCATAATTTTTTGGTTGCTTTCGCGTAACTTCATTTTTGTTATTTTTTGTTTTTGTTTGTGATGCATTTGAATCCAATGGGGCTTTATTTTTGAGACAACTTGGATATGATATATGCTATGAAATTTTATGTCTTAGTGTGCAACAATGTCCTAAAATATATGATTTGCAAGTTATGTGTAATGTTTTATTGCTAGTAAAATTTTAAATGGTATGTATATTGATTTTTCTAATAGATGCATTTGTCTTCTTTAGTTTTTTCATTGCCTTTGCAATTTTTTGTCAATTTTATTTTGTAGTTTTCATCTATATATTAAAAGAATTTGCTATGTAAGATTACCTTAAGCTTTTGTTTCTTTATTTATTGGGTTGTGATTAAAAGTATAAATCAGAGTTCTTAAAATACTTGCTTTCTTTTTCACTTTGAATAAAATCTACTTTACTTTAATCATTTTTTCCTTTGCTTTGTAAGATTACCTTAAGCTTTTGTTTCTTTATTTATTGGGTTGTGTTTAAAAGTATACATCAGAGTTCTTAAAATACTTGTTTTTTTTTTCATTTTATATCAAACCTACTTTACTTTAATCAATTTTTCCTTCAACATTTTATTGCACCTTTTGAGGCAATTGCTAGTATACTACATTTATAATACAAACATACTTGACTTATGCATAAGCATAATAGAACGAGGTACTTTTTACCCCTTTGAACCGTTAAATATTCAACTATATAACAAGGTACTTTTTACCCCTTTGAAGGGCAATTGCTAGTTTAAAAAAAACATTGTTTAAATTTTGTTGTCTTAGGTGTTGCGTCTTGGAGAAGCATGCTGCGGCATTGTACTTAACGGCGTCCCGTCAGGTCATGACATTATCCGTCAAATAAGGCGTCCAAACTAACGGGGCTAATTGGCGGGAATGGCTGAAATTACAAGTTGAAGTTTAAGGATATAGTCACATCGTTAATTTCAAACCCTTGCACCGCAGAAGCCATTGGAGCGCTAGATGGATTCCTATTTGTTGCAGCAGAACTCATTCTGATCCATATGTTTATCAATACGAAGCCTCTGCCGTGCTCTCTGGACGCTCTCTAACCATTGAATCGGGCGTTGAAGCGGTATTTTCTCCATCTTCAAAGTTTTATTTTGCAACTTGTTAAAGATTTGGCATAAACAACAGGATGTTTTTTGTTTCTGGTTTTGTTGAAAGATCTTTGTAGATGCCGTCACTATGACCTGTAAATCCTCGGTTTCGTTTTTTATTTTGTTTGAACTGCCAAATCCAAGGCTGGCAAGGCTTTAGTTTGGAGAATGTTACGCGCTTTATTCAAAATGGAGGGTTTTGCAATTCCTTTTTATTTTCTGGTTAATTATCGAAAAGATTTTGTTTCTCAAGGCAGCTTAAATTGATTTTCTCCCTTCAAAATTAGGCGAACACCTTGTTCTGCGGTTTATACTGGATTTGGTTAGCTACCAAGGTAAATAAAGGTTTAGCGTGTCATAAGGACGGAACTAGATTTAAAATTAAAGAAATCGCTGAAAAATATAGTTTAAATTGCAGAGTTCGAGTTAACTGCGTTTAAAGCCAAGGGTTTTATGTTTTTGGGCTAGTTGTTTGGAATTGAGGCCGGAATTAGAATTAAATCAAGGTATTCTGTGAAGATAGCATAAATGACTGTCTCGAGCCAATGGCACCTGAAACGAAGGTTTTATTGTTGAACATAGTCCGAAATTAGTGCAAGGAGTTCTTTTTTTTTGGTAGTAAAATGGGTCTCTAAAACGATGTAAATATTTTGCTGAACAGAGGCTGCAATTATAGTAAGGAGCTGTAGGGTTTTACTGAAGAGAGGTTGAAGTTAAAGCAAATTGTTGTTTCACAAGATTAAAATTAAACCTATGATGGCGACTTTGACGGCCAATGCCATTTCGGCATTGAACAGCGGGGTTGTGGATCTTAAGCCTATGGTGCAAGTTTTGGACATTAAACAGATCGGTTCGGCACAGAGCATGCAAGAGCGGTTCAGAATGGTGCTCTCCGATGGATCCTTTATGCAGCAGGCAATGCTCGCAACGCAGCTCAATGAGTACGTTAAATCAGGACGGGTTGAGAAGGGTTCTGTTGTTCAATTGACTGAATACATATGCAATTCGGTACAAAATCGCAAGTAAGTTCGGTCGTTCTTCGATATTGAATTTGTTTTTATTACAATACCTAATTTATTTAAGGTTTTAATTGAACCCTGCCTCGATATTCACCTTAACTGCCTAAGTTTTGCATATCATGCCTGATATTGTTTCTCTGCACAATCATGAAAATCATGCAAAATGATTATAGTTTCGAAGTACTTTGCCTGTGAGTTTGTTATGTAAATCAGTTGCCTGGATTGCTTGACGCTATTAATTATCCATATAATTTGTGTTTTTTACCCTTTTTTGCAGGATTATCATCGTTTTGAATATGGATGTTGTAGCTGTAAAGTGTGAGATAGTTGGTGATCCAAAACAGCTGATTGATGCAAATACTCAACAGCAGCAGCAGCAGCAGCAGCGGGCTTCTGTGCCAATGCAACAGGCACCCCAGTCTCAACCGGCACAACATCTTCAAACCGGACAGCCATATGGAGGTTCTTATGCTGCAGGTTTCAGAGCTGCGGCAAATCCAAATTCGGTAGCTCAATCTGTAAGTGGGGTCTATCCGAAAAATGAGCCTGGTGTTGGGACAACTGGACCTCCCAATATTTCTGCAGCTGGTTCATATGCCAAGCCTTCCCAGCCAGTCGCAAGTTCAGTGCAGAACTCTTCAAATGCTGGACTTGGTGTAGTAGCTGGCAGAGGATTGAATCCTCAATCGAATATTTATGGTCGCCAAGGTGTTGCTCCGTCCTATCAACCACCTCCAATGTATTCTAACAGAGGACCGATAGCAAGAAATGAAGCACCTGCAAGGATCACTCCTATTGCAGCATTGAATCCTTACCAGGGGCGGTGGACAATCAAGGCTAGAGTTACTGCCAAGGGAGATCTTCGTCGTTACAACAATGCAAAAGGAGATGGGAAAGTCTTCAGTATTGATCTTCTTGACTCTGAAGGAGGGGAAATACGTGTAACATGCTTTAACACAGTTGCAGACCAGTTTTATGATCGGATAGAGGCTGGGAAAGTGTACATGGTTTCCAAGGGAAGTCTAAAGCCAGCACAGAAGAACTTTAACCATCTAAACAATGATTGGGAAATTGTTCTGGACACCACTTCAACAGTAGAGCCTTGCTTGGATGAGGATATCTCAATACCAAAGCAACATTTTAACTTCAGGCCAATCAGTGAAATTGAGAACATAGAGACAAATTCTATGGTGGATATTATTGGTATTGTAATCTCAATTAATCCTTCAAACACCATAATGCGGAAAAATGGAATGGAGACTCAGAAAAGAACTCTTCAACTGAAAGACATGTCAGTCTGCAGTGTGGAGGTAACATTGTGGGGTGCCTTCTGCAATAAGGAAGGCCAACAGCTTCAAGACATTTGTGATTCAGGAGGCTTCCCGATTTTGGCTGTCAAGGCTGGCCGCGTAAGTGATTTTAGTGGGAAATCTGTGGGGACAATCTCATCAAGCCAACTTTATATAAACCCCGAATTTCAAGAAGCACAAAGATTGAGGGACTGGTTTGAAAGGGAGGGAAAGACTACTGCTTCTCATTCCTTAACTAGAGAGGGCACCGGCGGTGGTCGAGTTGACACGCGAAAGACAGTGGCTCAAATCAAAGATGAGGGGCTTGGTAAATCTGATAAACCTGATTGGATTTCAGTAAAAGCGACCATATCTTTTATTAAGGTGGACAACTTTTGTTACACTGCTTGCCCTTTGATGGTTGGGGACAGGCAGTGCAATAAGAAGGTGAGTAATTATGGGGATGGAACTTGGCATTGTGAAAGGTGTGACCGCAATTTTCCCGACTGTGATTATAGATACCTGCTTCAAGCACAAGTTCAAGACCATACTGGTCTAACATGGATCACGGCTTTTCAAGAAGCGGGAGAGGAAATCATGGGTTTCAATGCCAAGAACCTATACATGCTGAAGCATGAAGAACAAGATGATATCAAATTTGGGGATATTATTCGTAAGGTGCTTTTCAATCAGTATTTGTTCAAACTGAAAGTAAAAGAGGAAACATACAGTGATGAACAACGAGTGAAGTCCACTGTTGTTAAAGCAGAAAAATTGGATTATTCATCTGAGAGTAAATTTTTATTAGATCAAATCGGCAAGCTGTCCAGGGGAGAGTTTAATAATACACCAGCAATGCCTACTACAAATATGGGGACTAATGCAGGATATGGGAACAATGGATATGTCAGCAATGGTTTAGGAAACAATTCAAATATGAATATTGGTGGCAACGGGATGGGTGCAAATCAAGGAGGTGGATATTTTGGGAACATGGGTGCTTATGGAGGAGTGCCGAATGGGGGTTCTAACATGAATTCAGCATCTGATTCATGTTACAAATGTGGAAAAGATGGGCACTTTGCAAGAGAGTGCCCCAATGGCATGGGTGGATATTCTGGTGGCAGCGTTGGTGGGGGATATGGGAATTCAGGGGGTGGATATTCTGGTGGCAGCGTTGGTGGGGGATATGGCAATTCAGGGACAAATATGGGTTCCACATCATGCTATAAATGTGGTCAAGGTGGTCACTGGGCAAGAGACTGTCCAGCTTCAACTAGGACTTCAGCCTATGGTGCCGGGAGTGCTTCAGTTGGGTATGGTTCGAGTGGAAGGCACGGTGGAGGTTTTTGAACAGTATGGGGTAATTAAGTTGAATCATTCAGATTATTTTTGCCTTGACATGCTTGCTTCTGCATATTATGCTGGGAGAAATGTATTATAAAGTTTTATATAAGCGATGTTTAGCTGATTTCTTTTTCTTAGTTTGGCAGTCCGTATTTTGTCAATGTGAAAGTTTCTAACTAGATAAATGGTCTTTCATTTTAGATCTCTGTGATCAGGTTACAATATTAGGATAAAGGCTTCGATCCTTTCTTTTGGTTCTATGTAATCTATGCAGCGGAATGCACTGACAATGCATAGTGTATACCTTGGAAATTTATCTGAGACAGAAATAAACCATGCTATGAAGTTATCTTCTACTAGTTCGTAACTCTGAATTCTACCAAATATTAAAAGGGTACACCTTTTCAGCCCCCAAATCTCTGGTGAACCAGAGTGAACGGCGGTACTTGACATACATGCTTTTAATGTTAATATGATTTCTATGATCTATTGTTCCAACTTCCAACCATACTGTTTTCCCACTCTGTCCGTGGTCTATTTGCTTCATTACACTTATATATGCAGGTTATTATGCTGTTTGTACTGTTGTGTGTTTGCAGCAAAGTCTTGTACTGTAATTGTTCCCTTTGTCTTTGGCTTGGGAAGGAAGTACGTTCAACTATTGACATAGATGGTTGATCCAGTGTTGTTATGCCTGCTATTCTTTTTCAAAGAAAATATTCTTAGAAATGTTTGTTTGAAAAACCCAAGAGATGCTTCTTCATATTAGTGTATGGGATCTCAGTATATCCGTTGTAGTATGACTATTGCATCTTGTTGAGACTTTGAAATAGATACATGCTGTTGAACTAGCCAAATACCCAACAATATTGGTAAAAAAATACCCAACAATATTGGAAAAAAAATGGGGAACGTCCCAGGACAGTGTGAAGTGAACTATGATAAAGTGTGAAGTGAACTATGACAATGGGGGTCATTTATATTTAGAATATTTCGTCGTTATTTTGGCCAAAGACGCCTCCGGCCGACGGGGGTGTACGGGCAGACTTACACGTCATGACGGTATTGTCCAAATGTTTATGATGTCTAAAAGGATACATGACATGCGGGGCAACAACATAACTTTACATTTTGGAGGTATACATGTGCGAAGGAAGGACGGATGATACAAAGGGCCACAATATCCCGATACTCATTACACATCATTTTAGTGTATGCAGAAACATCAGTAATTGCGCAATTTTAGGTATATAATAAGCCCCCCCTGAAATATGTGCCAGGCTACGGTAGTAAAGCGCAGGCACGTGTATCAAATAAAAACCAATGTCATGCTGTCTGATGATGCAGCGACTATCCTGTAATATATGCAAGTAAGAGATCATTCAATGCGAGGCACTTACAAATTTGCAGTACATACTAATAAACATAAATTCATTAAATAATACGTTAAGGCATTTTCTCTCATTTCGAGTATTGTTTCATTGCATAGTGAAGTTGTAGCAAGTAGGCAACCTAAATTGACAAGAACATCAAGTGATGCCTAGCCACCGAAGAATTTGACCTCGAAATCTTTTGCTTGCTATTTACAATACTCATCCACATAAACCAACCTACAAAAACTTACAAAGTTATTAAACATTATCTATATACACTTATTATTTAAAAAAATTTAAAACTGAACCTTAATATCTAAGTAATAAAATATAAAACAATCAAAATTTACCTATTAATCTTCATGATAGCAGGAAAGGTATAGCATTTAATCTTTATAATTAAAGATAGTTGTTTATTAAAACTTATTTAAATTTGAAGCTATTAAGTAGGTAGATTAATTTTTAGCAGCCTATTTTTTTATAGTAAAATAAATTAATGACTAGTTTTTTAACTTTCTTGGTACTTATACAAAGTAAAGTGGATATAAATTAATGTTATTTTATTTTATTTTACGTGTTATTGTTATATATATATATATATTTCTTTATTTTAAGATATTATATAATAATAATTATTATTATTTTTGTCATTATTGTTTATAATTGCACCGAAGAGGTGCATTGGTGCATTCTACAGCCCAGTAGGAGAGAGATGTGTAACTCCTTTCGTGCTCATCCTAGAGTTGACGTGTGTCCTTAGTAAAAAATAATAAAATGTTATTAAAAATAACATGGCTTAAATTAAATTTAAATTATTTAGAATTACAAATATATAAAACAACATAAATTAAATAAACTATAATCATAAACATTGGATTTTCCTCAACATTTCTACTCTAAAAAAGAGTTTGCACCTTGAGAGATTTGATCCCTCTCGATGCTTGGTAGATCCCCTTTTAGATGGATCTATGCTGGTGATAGTTGGAAACGAGTATGTAATCAAGTGACAAGTAGTTGGAAGTGCTACACACTACCAAGTCTAAATTTTGTATTTTCCAAGTTTACAGATTTGGAAGCTAGCTTTGTGGTGCAACATCCTCGCTTAGTTCAGTATTAACAATATTGATGGTTTTGGTGTGGACTTTCTTTAACTTGTGGTTATTTACATGAATTTTTTTTATTTACTTAAAAGTTTTAAATAATAATAGTGAAATTTGTATTAGAAAAAAAACCACGGACTAATTGTACAATAATGTAATACAAAATGAATTTGAGGTTAGATGAGGGAGTGTTCCCATAACAATAAGGATTGGGGACTTTGTCCCCTCCTTTCATAGCTTGAGTTACTCAATAAATCCAAATAAACCATAAATACAAGAAAATGCAGAAGCAATACATGTCTAAACTACATTTCTATGCCTATAATTTGTCATCATAGATTGCGATGTTGAAATGCTATTTTTCTTTACCATTGTTGTCCATTCCCTCTTTGAGTCTTGGATGAGTGTTGTTGGATTAAGTGGTGCTTTTTCTTGTTTTGGTGTTTAAAAAAAAAAATATTTTTTTATAGCCTTGGCTACTTTGTTTGGTTAGTCTAGCTCACATGGTGTTGTTCAAGACAATGCATCCTTGTAACCTAGGGTCTTTGGGGTTACCAACTTACCAAGACATTTGTAGATACTTAACTTATATAGAAATTCAAATAGGAATAGGAAGAAAACTTAGCATACCTGGTTTATGACGGTTGATCCAAGCTTTGTCTTTTTCTCTTTTAGTCTCTTCCAAAGTTTTTAGGGCTTCTTCAATTCACCTGTAGAGAACAAATTCTTCTAGCAATATCTTGTATATATATCAATGGTTAATGAGATGCATGTTTACAATAAAATAATTAAAACAATTCATAATCCATCATATACAAGAATGCAACAATACAAATATTGGAAGAAGAACTTTCTTTATTAATAAACAGAGAATGGTGAGATTACAACCCAGTTTTTAAAACAAGGACTCTTCTGCAAATTGAGAACATTGAGTTATGCTGTTTCAAGATGTCTGAAGGCATACAACCAGCATAATTTTGCTTTTCTAAGAATGATTCATTAGTCCCATCCCATGCCCTCTATTTATACATGGGGAAATAGAGAGGTTTCGAAGGTTAGGATGGTTGAGACAATTGAGATAGTTATGATTAGGGACTTAACCGATCTCGACTAATCGTGATTTATATTTTTTAACATTAAATTAAGATACACACAAGTATTAATATAGGAAAGGCGTGTGTGACATGCTCCTTTCTTTAGGGAAACTCGCGTGTTCAAAATGCAAACACTCGTGTGTGACACGCGGGTTGCAATGCAAATACTTGCGTGTGCAACCCTAATCTCCAAATAAAAATATATTGAGTTCATCAGGAGATTATGTATCAACAATCATGCACATCTATAGTGTTTTGGCTACCTCAATCTTATTTGTCCTTTTGTGTCTCGACATATTGGATGTTAGTACTCGGACGGAGAAGTGCCATTTTGGTTGATAACAGATGCCCTCTAATGTGTGAGGTAAGAGGAAAGCGATGGCTGAAATACATTACAATCTTTTAATATTGGAATGCAGAAGAAGTACCTGAAACAAATACATATCAATGTCATATACAAAATCATATCTGAGGATGCCATGTTCAATATAGTGGAACATTAGCTCATTTCCAATATTTGATTACATCATGTGATACGGGTACAAGACCACGTATATTACAAAGGTGGATCAAAGCCACAATATACAATGATGAGTCTTCAAAATCTGGACGCTGTGTTGCTGACCATAACATAATCTTGCTCAACTTAGGCTATAGATGTGAACCTGATGTCAAAGGAACTAGTACAATCCCTACCATGTGAATATATGTGCTGAAGTCGAACATGGAAAGAAGTCAATAGAATGTCAAACAATGAGTTAAATTGACAATGGAAGCAAAGGAGTTCACCAATAATGGTAGTGAATCTTAAGGTACCATCGTCAAAGCTCTACGTCTTCGTCTTCAGGAAGTACTGATGAGAAACTATACTATGATAATGATGGCAATGGATCCTCCAACAGATCACAAGAGTGACTAGGAACTGGATACGAGAATGTAGACACAAGTAATACTAAGATAGGATAATGATGGAATCAGGATAATAATCAGATGAAGGGATAGATCCTTGAATAGTGAGCACGACACAAAGATGACCCAAGGCAACTTTTAACTTACAGATAGGACAACTAAACTTATCTGTCATGTAGGAGACATTATCATATTCATCATGTATAAAGGACAAGTGGTGGAGTAAGAAACTCGAAGTAATAGTTGAGTTGGAAGTGTAAACTGAAACATGAGTATCATAAAGTTTAGAGAGTGCTATGTTCAAGGACGACATGCTGCCATTGTTTATAACCAAAAGAGAGTATTTCTTCCTTATCTTTCCTGTTAAATTTTAACAAGTCCAAGAAAGTCAACTCAGGTCTCTCTTTGACAAGCTTGAAGAGGGGAGAGAATAATGCTTGATAAAGTTATGTACTCGTGGATTTTACGAGCCCAAACTAGTACATGCTCGTTGGTGTTTTCATCATTTTGAGAGTCTGAAAAGTCCGAAGATGACTCCAGGGGGGTGTTTTTTCGTACAATTTAGTCTCCTGACGCCGGAAAAGTATAAAACAATCCACAAAAGAACTCTCTTAGCTTCCGAAGAAGTAAGGCGCACCTTTTTCGTACTTAGTCAGGAAGGTTCAAAAAATGTTAAATTACCACCTATCCAACGCTTCTTCAAAAGTGACATATATCCAGAGTTTTACAAGTGTGAAGAAAGGCAGGATCACTTGAAAAGATCCATTTGATTACGAGAAATGTGGCTTACAACAGTAAACTCGATGCTTTGTTCTTTAGGGTTTAACGAGCATGACAAAGACATAAAGTGTGCTTGAAATTTTTTTCATGTTTGGGTCCAGAGCACGAAAAAGAGAAAACTAAGCTCATACTTGGAGTTCCTTTTCCATAAGTTTAGTCCCTCAGGTCCAGAAAAGTGATAAACATATACCTGAGAATACTCTTCTCAATTCTGAAGAAAAGAGAGTGCTCATTTTTTGTGTTATTCCACATGGTTCGAAAAAAGCGATAAACTACCACCAATGTGGATGCCCATTCACATATTCTTAACGAGCCTGAACAACCAAGTTTACTCGGCAATCAAGTCTATTTTGAGGAGTCAGATCTAGGCCTAAAGAAACTCCATAAGAGCGGGGAGCTTTATAAAAAGGGATAGCTTGTAAAAAGAGACCAATAATGAGGCTCAAATTGTCGTGAAAAATAACTAAGAAGGCTCTTGCAAACCTATGACAAATGCGACATGAGTACCAAAAGAAAACAAAGTGTTCTAAACTAGGGTACTCATGGAAATGAGGTGCTATTTACAGAGGAACAATGATGTAGATGAGGTAAAAATGGTTAAACACCATAGTCCGTGGTCAAAGAGGTAATCCTAGGGTTAAAAACGGATAAGGTATTGATGCAGACGTACATATGAAAGACTCAAATCCTGCCCTATATGATTGGATAATGACTTTTTAAATACTTTGAACATGTTGCATTGGGGAAAAAGACATGATATTAGTTCAATTAGAAAAATAATTTTCAAACTATAGATTAAAAACCCAAAAATTTGAAATTTTTCTGTATATAGTTCAAAAATAGAATTAAAACATACGATTTGACATTTTTACCCAATTTGGCAATATTTCACCTCTGACTTGGATTGCTCAACAAGGACAAACCGGTGGACGATTTCAAATTTCGCAAGTGTCAGGTTGGTTAGCTTTCCCCTCTCCTTCATTCCAGCCATTCTAAATTTCATTTTTATGCAATTTTTTGATGTTTTGGGCTTGCCCGAGGAAGGTTGTGCAATACACACGGGTAGGCGACTAAGACAGTTGTGTACACGCGACGTGCTTGAAGGCAACTCGCGTGTGACACACGACCTATCTGAAGGATAGTCGCGTGTACTGCGTTACATAGAAAATTTTATAGTATGGACAAAATTGAAAGAATTGGATGGATTCTAATGTTCAATGGTGGTCAATTGGGCAGGTTCAACATGGTTTTAGAGTGGAGGGAACGAGAGCATGAAGACATGGACCGAGATGGTCTCCGTGATGCCCCGACTTTGCAAGCATTACGACAAATTGGTTTACTAAAGTTCTTTTGCACTTCTCCAATGAGGGCCAATGTCTGCTTGCTTGAGCATTTGATCGGTTATTGCGATTACGACCTCGGTGCTTTTGATCTTCAAGGTGAGATCTTGGAGATAACTGTAGAATACATGTACTTTATTACGGGGTTGTCTCGTAGGGGTATTCCTGTGAACCTCGAGAGTACTGGTAGGGGTGGTGACCCTATGAGTGTCCAAGACTATGTTGATACCTACTGCACACCAAGTAGTTAGAAAAAGGGATCATGCATCCCAATTGTTCATATCACCAGCTTCCCACTACAGGTAGTGGTAGTACAATAGTGCGGTTTGTAGGATCATGTTCATTACATCTCGCCACTCAGACACAAATGTGAGTTGCAGTGGAGTGTGTACAGGGTACGGTGTTAGATTGGTGCCCAGGTATGACCCCGATCATGAGGAAGCAACTCTCTGACTGCAAGAGAGGACGCCGTAAGAACTTTGGATATTCTAGCATATTAGTAGCATTCTTCTTTGAGAGAGTTCTTGCCATCAGCCTTGCAGTGCCACTTCCAGTGTTTTCTCCTCGCCAGCCTATACTGACCAGGTGGGGAGAGGTCTTCCTCTGTCAAGGTGGCTGAGGATCGGTCCAGGTGTATACGATGACGACTTTTATGTGTGGTGGGAGCGACAGTTACTAATACTTGAGCAATTTCCTTACTCCAGATTAGATTTCCGAGGAGAAATTATATGGTCCTCCCGCAAGGGGGAGGATGGGGAGAGCTAGGTATTTTGCTTTTTATGTTTTTAAATTTTTATGAATTTTTATCATAAAATTATATACATATGTATAAGAGTTTTAATCCACTTTTTAATGTTTTTGAAATGCAGATGTTGGACTTGTACGCCCCGATGGGAACCCCATGATGTTTGTGCGACCCGTACAGGGTGGGGACCAAGGGATACTCAGAGTTCTTGAGGGAAAGCTATCTAGGATGACCCAGGGAATTCCCACCATACGGATTGAGCGGATTCCTGTTGTCATGCAAGCATTTGTAGTATGGATTCCGCCCACCTGGATACGCCTCTTGAGGAGGGTAGCCAAGGCCGTTTTATTTTACAAGGAGGCCGAAGAGGTTGCTGCAACAGATGATGCTGATGACCAGGCCTAGACCTATGGGCATTTTATGGATTGCGATCCAATTTTTTTGTATATTTATACAGTTGTGACTGGATCTTAAGATAAAAAACTCGACCTATCTATAGACATATTTTTACATATATATATTTTACCTGGTTATTTACATGTGTTCCAAATGTATCTATTATGTATATTTTACAAAATGGGTGTTAAATGCCAATTTAGAATGTAGTTCGCATATGCATCAGTTAATGTATTTTCATTTCGTGGAATGCGATTAAATGAAATATAATCAAAATTTATTTCAAGTAATATAACCTGCAAAAATTGACGTAACAAGGTAGGGTTCCACACTTGATAAGCTCCATTGAGTTGGGAAACCACCAATTGAGAGTCAAGTTTGACTTCCAACTGGGTGATGCCACATGACAAGGCATCCCATAACAACTCAATAACAACGCTGTACTCGACCACATTATTGGTAGCAGGACCTAGGCAAGCGCCTCCAGAGGCAACTAGCTGTCATGAGGGTGAATAGATGACCCATGCGACTACAACCATGTTACGAGTATGACGACTAGCGCCATCAACAAAACCTACGAACCACTCAGCTTACATCTGTGACAATCACCAGATGGTATAAGAAACACTAACCAACTAACTATTGTACATAAAAATACATACAATAAAAATACAAGAAAAACACCAAGCCTAGGCGTAGTACTTCTTCAGTCTTCGTCGAACAGGTTTAGAATCAATATAGGTTCAGATTCCATGTTCAATGATATAAGGATCTATGCCTAGTATAGATGACCAAGCACACACGTCACGAAATTCCTTTAACAGGGCAGTATATGTGGAAACCTCTTCTGAGGAGGAGTTTGCATCAATATGCACATTTTCGACGACATCAGGGTTTGCAGAGACATTGATAGGAACAACATCTGCCGCCAGTATCATATTGAACTCCTGGTTTTCAATTCTACTTAGCTCCAGAAGAAAGTAGGACCTATGGTGAATATCTTTGCAAATCTTGTCTCTCCCACTCATGGCTTCCAAAATAGCTTCATATGAATGTAAAACCATGTCTAAGCAGTCATCATAATATAAAGAAGACTCTGCCCAAGTAGACAGATAAATTTCTTCCAACTCCTCTGAGAATGTAGAAGGAGTCGGGATAGGATCAGCAGTAGTGTTAACAATAGCTTGAGAAGCCACTTCCACTGTCCATAAGGGCACCTCAGGTTCATAACGGGAAGGAAGGACTCAAAGATCTGTTCTATCGACAACCGTTGCGATAGAATTCCCAACATTGGTAGAACCTAGATAGTTTATAGGGGCTAGGATATCAAATGTGCATATTAATGATGAATACATTCCAACCCCCAATCTCTCATTAGCTGGTCTAATATGATCAACCAAATGTATAGTGGAATCATTAGTTTCCAAACGACCCTTCTGAGTGAAATTGAGTTGGTCAATAATAACCAAATTTCCATTGTGCAGAAACACAACCACCCGAAGAACAATCGAGGCAATCACACACATGGCGAAAGTCCAGCTCTGCCCCAAAATCAAGTTATATTCCAAGGGAGCATCAATCACCTCAACTTCAACAGACACTGCGTTTCATGCCAACTTAATTTCAAAAGCTGGAGGGATACCATGCGGGCGGAAAGACCTCCCGTCGAATGCAGTAAGCAAGGTGTTTAACGGAACTAGTTTCGAGGAACCTAAAGCCTTCCAACAAGAAAGAGACATAACACACGTGGAAACACCTTCATCAACAACTATACATCCAATGGTATTACCACCATGAAAGACATCTATTGACCGTTGATGTAATTGTAACTTCAGAAAGTATTCACTTGTATATCTTATGTATTGTACCCCGATGTTTATTCGGAGAAGTGGTTGAGTCATGTCATGCCCCGATGTTCCTATTGGGAGATTCAATAATGTAAACAAGTCATGTAAAGTCATTGTGGGTAACCCTCCTATTGATCAAGGGTTAAAGTCCCCGCAGTTGTGGGACACTAGGGTTATTAGACTCTTCTAGAGAAGTCGACCTTAGGTGAGTTAATGTAAGTCGGGTCATTAGTACCCCAGTTGTGGTTACTTGAGCCTACATAACTGAGTTAGGATTACTCAAGCCTACATCACAGAGTTAAAGGTTAAGTGAACGAAAGAATATAAATAGAGAGTGTGACTCTCTATTTGTCACACACACACTCACTCACTGGGGCGCATGAGTGAGAGAGAAGAAGATGGGATCAGAGAAAGAGACAACTACTGTCAGAGATCATCTTTATGTTTTCGGGTTTTACTTTTTCTATTGGTGTTCATTATATCTCTGAGGAAGTTGCGGGGTTTTCTCCTTTATGGTTTTCACGAGGAAAATTCTTTGCCTCTTGTCTCTTGTGTTTATCGCTGTGCATGTTATTCTCTCAGATAAGATCCTAAGATCATATTGCTTAAATGATAAAAATATAACGTGGTATCAGAGCTAGCCTAAGAAGAATACACTGTGTAGTTACATAAGTTATGGCTTCTTACTTTTTGTGTCTCTCTCCACAATCCATCGGCAAAAGAAGGCTAGGCTGACTCTCCATTGAAGGGCGCATCTTTTTGTCGAAGCAGAATTTGATTCCGGGCATTTTCAGTTTTTGGTGTGGGAAACTAGGGCTTTTTACAGAAGAGGAATTTTTGAGTGATCCCAGCATATGATTTCTCTCCTCATTAAAATCAAAGTTTAGAAACCTGGGTCGATATTTTTGGTTGGGTGTAACTCTGGGAAAGTCAAACCCTAGTTTGACCCTGGGCTGAAAAAACCCTAAATACTAAAACTGAAAAGTTTTGGTAAATTCGCTATATCTCGGGATTGAAGAAGTCTCAGGGGTTGAAACTTTCACAGGTTGAATATAAAATCCTGATGTACACTGTATCCAATTTTCAGCCTCAGATTCGCTATATTATAGGAGATATGATTCCTCCAAGTTAGGGTTCTAGCCTCTCCAAGGATTCATCCCTAAACATGACACCTGGGGAGAACTGCTATATCTTGGGATATATAGGTCCAAATGAAATTTCTCAAGATGTTTCAGAAAGGGAACGGAATTTACTTTCTGTGGTAAAAGTTTCAGAACCCGAAGATAAAACAATGACACGTGGAAGTCTGTACAACTTTGCTATGCAGAACAGTCTTGAAACAAGTCACCTTGGGAAAACGATCATAAGTCCCAATTGGTGAAACAAATTCTGATGAAACATGTGGTGTTGGAACAAGGACAACCAAGGATACCTTAGTACGAAATTTCAGACATAGAGGAGGAGTAATTGCGGAGTAACCGCAGAAACAGTATCAGACATTTATGTAGAAGAAATTGGTAAACTAGGGCTTCCTGTTCCGGGAGCTTCCCTCCATTGTTTTTAGAAAATGAGTACATTGGAAAACTTGCCTTGAAGAGGTCTATCTTTCTATCCAATAATATCTAAAAGATTCCAAGTTTTGAAAATTAGGGTTTCTCTGACAAACCCTAGATAAGCCAGCTCCGGAACCAGGACGGACACCTCAAATCGGTAAGATATAATCTTTTGCTATTTTCATTTGAGGTTCTCATTTCAAAGTGATCTATCACATCAGCTTGATGATAATCTTGGTGAAGTTGACAACTTCCAAGCATGGAAGTATATGATCTCTCTGAAGAAAATGAATTGGACACCTACATAAGTAGAGAGGTTCCGGTTCTAGAGGGAGATGAGGCTAAAATCCTTACACCAGACGAACTTGGTCTGGCCAAGAATATCATTGCTGATTCAATCACGGATCGCCTTATACCACAAGTGTCTTCCATAAAGACACCGAAAGAGATGTTTGATTCCTTGACCAAGCTATTTGAAGGGAAGAACATAAATCAGAATATGACTTTGAGAAAACAATTGAAGAATGTGAAGATCCAGAATGCATAGACCATACAATCATACTTTACGAGGGTCTCTCAAATCAAAGAACAACTTGTAACTGTAGAATAAGAAGTGGAGAATGTAGAAGTGGTGATAGCCACCTTGAATGGCCTCCCAAGATCATGGGATTCATTCATGCGAGGAATTTGTGCCAGAAGGAAGTGATTACTTTCAACAGACTCTGGGAAGAAGAAGAAGCTCGACTCATAATAAGAGAAGAGAAGATGGGAGCAACTGAAGATCAAGCTCTCACCATCAAAAGAAGATCCCTCAAGCGATGAGGAATATGAAGGACTCAACTCTTGAAGAAACTCTTATCCATCTTAACATTTGGATAAGAAATGATGAATGAAGAAGATGATGAAGCTGAAGGCTCAAGAAGGAGTCTACCCACGAAACAAATAAAGATAAGTATTCAATTGTCATTTTATGATATTGTTTTGTTTTGCATTTGTTTATATTCAGTTGATGTATTATGCATGATAGAATGTTTTCATTAATGACAGTATACTACTAATATGCATGTAATGGGTAAGTAGCTCATGGTGCTATACAACTCTCCATTTCTACTTATCTAGAATGAAACTTCTTTGCTGACATATTGGATTAGTGCACAATCTCAATGTTGTCCTGGTAGAGATGGAAGGCATCTAGAAAGTTTCCGTGAGATATGGATGAATGTTGTATTGGCTAAAATAGTTGCATAATCATATATCTTGATGTAAAAGATTTTTTTTCATTATGAATATACCTTATGAAATGTTTCTAACCATACAACTAATGCATTTGACTTGTAGGAAAGATCGCGTAAAATCGTCTACAAGCAAAGAATGATGAGACTTGTTCCGAAGAACAAGTGACGACAGTTCAAGGTGAAGAATAATATGACGAATGCAATGACATCATTGATGCAGAACCTTCCAGCTATGAAGAAGTAACCAAGAAGAAAGGGAAGACTAGTTCAAGAAGAATGATGTCTAGGATGCAGTATTGATACGTGAAGGGAAGTTCGTAGTTCCGTCATGCAGTAGATGGAAACATCGTGGGATACAAGGCAAGATTCGTAGCACGAGGCTTCTCACGAAAAGAAGGCATAGACTATGAAGAGACATTTGCATCCAATGGGAGTTGAGGCACATGACAAGCAGACTCATGTGTGCAAATTAAAGAAGTCACTGTACGAAGACACCCATGGGATAACACATACATGAGGAGCTTGAAGATCACCTAAAGTGATGAAGATCTTAACCTTTGCTACAAGGTTGAAGACGAAATCCTATAGAGGATGAAAAGCTCACATATGGGTGCGAGAAGAACTTTTGAAAAAGTTCAAAATAGAGGATCTTGGTATCCAGTGACCCTAGATGGATACATAGAATGTTAGTACTAGTAGAGGAAGCTTCTTGTCACTCCAGTACATAATGTTTCAGTGCATAGAGTACAGAAGACAGAGGGCGAATGATGCATCGCTTCAGAGGGAGTGATTGTAGAAGATCCCGAGATTCGACATGGTACAACAGGATGGACAGATTACTGATGACTCTAGGATTTACTAAGAGTAAAGAGGATTCCAACCTTTGCTTCAAGGTTGAGGGCGGAAGACCAGTGATGCTCCTGTTATATGTCGATGATTTGTTCTTGACAGAAAAGAGCAACTCATTAAAGTTGCAAGAAGGAGACTTGTTGCCGATTTCAAGATGAAGGACTTGCGTATGATGCACTATTTTCTAGCCATGGAGGTGTGGTAGATTGCAGATGGAATCTCACTCGGACAAGGGAAGTATGCAGTAGATATCCTGAAGATATTCGGGATGATGGACTGCAAGGCCATGACCACACCTCTGGCATCGAACCTGAAGCTATTGAGTGGTGCTTCATCAGAAGCGGTTGATGCTACGATGTATCATCAAATAATTGGGTCCTTGATGTACCTGACGAATATGAGACCATATATTTGCTTTGCTGTGAACACTTTGAGCCAGTTCTTGACAGATCTGAGACATGTTCACTTGATTGCTGCAAAGCATATTCTGAGGTACCTGAGGGGTATAGTTGATTATGGGCTCAAGTATGAGGTGAATCAGAAGATTAACCTGGAAGGTTATGTTGATTCAGATTGGGCAGGCAGTGCCATCGATATAAAGAGAACTTCAAGGTGTTGCTTCAGTATGGGATTAGGTGTGATCTCTTGGTTTAGTAGGAAACAGTCTTGCGTGGCACTAAGTACAGCTGAAGCAGAGTATGTCGCAGCTTTTTCAGCTAGTTGTGAGGCAGTATGGCTGAGGAAGATACTGTTTGATTTATTTGATCTCCAGTTGGATGCTACTTGTATATATTGCAACAACTATAGTTGTGTGAAGTTGTTTGAGATCCCGGTGTTCCATGACAAGTCGAAGCATATCGAGATCAAATATCACTATATCAGGGATATGGTGCAGAGAGGAGTAGTGAAGCTCCAGTATTTTTTGACGGACGAACAAATAGACGATGTGTTGACTAAGCCATTGGTGAGAATGAAGTTTAAATACTTCAGGGAGAAGCTTGGTGTTCTCCATATCAAGGTTCCCTCCAAAGGGAAGTGATGATTCTGTGAGCCATTCTAACATGGTGAGAGGATTGGTTCCTTCCATGGTCAGATCTAAGGGCTGAGCCATTCTGTCATGGTGAGAGGATTGGTTCCTTCCATGGTTAGATTTGAGTGTTGAGCCATTCTGAGGTGGCTGTGAGGTGTGTTCTCACATGATCAGATATAAGCGTTGAATTCCATTTTCTGAATGGAGGCACTTGGTCAGTGACCAAGAATTTCAGTCTGGGACTGAAGCTCAGCTTAAGTGCTGAGATGCCATTCTCTGGGAGAATGGAGGCACCTGGTCAGTTACCAGGAATTTCAGTCTGGGATTGAAGCTCAGCTTAAGTGTTGAGAGGCCATTATCTAGGAGAATGAAGGCACCTGGTCAGTTACCAAGAATTTTAGTCTGGGACTGAGACTAATTTTGACATGATGTGTGATGAGTTTCCTATCATGGTCAGATGTAAGTGAAGAGCCTTTCTAACATGATGTGTGATGAGTTTCATATCATGGTCAGATATACATGCCGAGTCTTCTGACATGGTTTGCGATGAGTTTCCGACCATGGTCAAATGTAAGTGTTGGGTGGGCCTTTCTAACTCGGTCAGATATAAATGCTGAAGAAGATGAAGACCTACTTGGAGGCTAGGCCTATAACCAACAGGAAAAAGGGATGGCTTTGTAGAACTTCCTGTGACAAGAAGAATCAAGAGATAGCACCCGTGATGATGATCTAGATCCAGATGAAGATGACGAGAACTCGATGATGATCTAGATGATACAGAGAAGAAGACTTGTGCTGATAAATTGTGTCGAGAGAATACCTTCCTAGTTAAGAGGAAGTGTTGATGTAATTGTAACTTTAGAATGTATTCACTTATATATCTTATGTATTGTGCCCCGATGTTTATTTCGGGAAGTGGTTGAGTCATGTCATGCCCCGATGTTCCTATCGGGAGTTTCAATAATGTAAACAAGTCATGTAAAGTCATTGTGGGTAACCCTCCTATTGATTAAGGGTTAAAGTCCCCGCAGTTGTGGGGCACTAGGGTTATTAGACTCTCCTAGAGAATTCGGCCCTAGGTGAGTTAATGTAAGTCGGGTCATTAGTACCCTAGTTGTGGTTACTCGAGCCTACATAACTGAGTTAGGATTACTCGAACCTACATAACAAAGTTAAAGGTTAAGTGAATGAAAGAATATAAATATAAAGTGAGACTCTCTATTTATCACACACACACTCACTCACTGGGGCGCATGAGTGAGAGAGAAGAAGTTGGAATCAGAGAAAGACACAATTGCTATCGGAGATCATCTTTATGTTTTCAGGTTTTAATTTTGCTATTGGTGCTCATTCTATCTCTGAGGAAGTTGCAGGGTTTTCTCCTTTATAGTTTCCCTGAGGAAAATTCTTTGTGTCTCTTGTCTCTTGTGTTTATTGCTGTGCATGTTATTTTCTTAGATAAGATCCTAAGATCATATTGCTTAAATGATAAAAATATAACACTGAAAAAGCCACATGATACGGTAGGCATATCTTAACATCTGACAGATTGAACTTTTCCATCAAACTCGAGGAACCATACTGCCTAAAGCTGCTAAAAAGACATCTCTCTAAGCAGGACAACTCTGAAGCACTTCCAATGCGGACATCGCACAAGGAGTTTGTGTTGGCTGCTTTGGGCAGACCCGGGTTAACTATATTCAACCAACAACACCCCTAGATCACCGGCCCTTTCAGCGATAGACCGAAAAGCGGCCTGAAGTCTCACCCAAAGTGACTCTAATGGGTTGGCCAAGGACTCAAGTGTCTTGGACCGGGTTCTGTGGCAATCCTACTAGTGGCTCGCAGCTCTCCTAGCTGCGCGGTCTCTTGTTGCGCGTCGCGCGATCTCCTGCTCGCGTCGCGCGATCCTCTTCTGCGGTGCGCACTTTCCCTGACTGTAGTATCTCCGACCTTATCACATCGCCGCGCACCGTGCGACACGCAGCTCCTGCCCAACGCTAAGTCCCCAACCTGCGGTATTGCGCACCGCAGCTCCTCTGCCGGTGCAGTATCACCTCTCTGTGATATCCTACCTCCGCGGTTTAGCGCACTTAGCGTTGCTCGTGTCAACGTGCAAGACTTAACATATAAGGCTATTCGATAATGCAATAGTGACTGTTTCACGCAAAGCATAAATGAACCATATACAGCATGCTAAAGACTCTAACTTATGTTTACCCTTCTATATTGTTGTGAACTGATTAACTCATTTATTCATTAAAATGTAAACAAAGTCCATGAATTGACTGAGGAGTGCATAAGTAAACATAATACATAAACCAATCACATAACACTGGATTTTAACGTGGTTCACCTCCAGGATGGAAGTTACATCCACAGAACTATGTTTTCTTATAGCTTAGGGGAAGGTAAAACACAGTTCTGCTGCACCTCATATGCAGCTTAAGATCTTCTCTCTTAGATCTCTTTTCTCTTCTATATTGCTCTCCTACAATATACTCTTCCCTCTCTGTCGATCCCTGCGGATCGTTACATGTATATTCTATAAGCCAGCTACTGGTTACAGTAATATTGCTACCGCTAATAACAGAACCAGAGCTAGGCTTTTACAACAGTCTAATAGTCTGCAAAACACTACTAACAACTGAATGAGCCAACTAACTAACCAACAAAATGACTAGCTAACCCTCCAACCCTTTAACAATACAAAATATATCCCTTTATAGGTAGCCCGAAGGTCTTGCCATTACAACACTGTGGGCCTGTCCCAACAGTAACCAAAACCCTAACTAGTGACAGTCGGCCATATCTGTACTTGAGGTAGCCGCTTTCCATCACACCACAGCTCTCTGCAGTCTTCCATGCTTTCCGGCACTGATCATGGGTACTATGTACCGCTTCGCTTTTCTGTCCTTCGTCTTCAATGCTTCAGCCTCGTTTCTCCTTCTCCTTTATGAGGGTCACTGAGCCCTCCTGTCTTCTGCCGCTGCCTTCAATGCAGTGGTTGAGCTCTCTCTTCTCGGCCGCTCAGGTACCATTGCCTTTCTTGACTTTTCTATCTTAAAAGTCATGGTTTCCGGCTCTGCTCTTCAGCTGGAAACGTGCTACGGCATCGTAGCTCTGTCTTAACTTCTTTCCGCCAAAACTTATATTTCCGCCAACACTAGTAGCTTCTTCTGTAGCTGCGGGACTCTGCTCCAATAGTTTGGGCCAAATATTCCACCACAGAATAATTAGAAGCAACCCTAGAGTTTGGATTGTGAAATTCTTTTTTAAAGACACCTTTTGGTATTTTAGGCATTATATCAACATGTTTCTCGATTGTGAAAGGGTTAGAGGTTTCACCAACAGAATTTCCCCTCTCCCGAGCCTCCATATCATAATTTTTATTTCTCTTCTGGATCAAGGCACTAGATTTTACCATGTTGATATAATTCTTATCAGGCGGGGCACTAGGATTGCCCCTAGCTACATTAGAAACATAAGATGCGTTCTGTCCTTGGGGAGAAGGATCCGTCAGGACAACTGGTTGTTGGTTTTTAAGCAACTTCTGAGCTTGGTCAATAAGGGGGAATTGATGAGTTAAGTGATATCCTTAGCATAACTTGCAAGGAAACTTCACTCGCTTCTATCATTTCGACACCCATCAGCATCATTCGTGGGTTCCTGCTTGTTTTGATTGCCCCCGCCCTTCTTCCCTTTCTTCTTTTTCCCACTGGGTTGCTGATTGCCCTTTTGGGAGGATTGTGCAGAAACATTTGCATTTTTGGGTGAGGGGGAAGACTTTGCTGCCTCCGCTATAGATTGCTTCACTGACAACTCGTGGAGTTGCTTGGCCAATGACTCTATAGTGGTAGAATTAACTGAAATGACCAAACTATCGTCATGGGGTTCAGGCTTGGGTTTCTTGACACTGTGGATTGACTACGGTGCCTCACATATGATTTCGTATAATATCCCAGACTGAACATATATGAAATCCATTTGTTGGGCCTTGAGGATGGCCTCTTCTTCAGTGGTCACCCCCGAAGTGGATACATCCTTAGATATATAAGGCAATAAATATTTTAGGAACTACTTTAACAAGAAATTGGGGGGTATGGTGGCTTTGATAAGCCTTTTCCGTTTTCGCCACTCTTGGATATTATCTGAGATGTGCGTGGCTTTATTTTTCCTAAAGGTAGACAAGAGATCTTTGCCGACATCATACCAGAAAGGAAGCTAGAAGTGATTCATGAACACATTTGCTAACTCCCAAATATTGTCAAACACATCAGAGGGAAATTCAATATACCACTTTGCTGACACCAATCAAAGTTCTTTGGAACAGCATCAACCGAACAATGTCATTGTTCAGTGAGTTGGGCGAGCACCATAAGTGAAAAATGGTGATATGGGCACCTGGATCTTCATTAGTTTTTCCCTCAAACTTGGGAATGTCCGAGGGTAACTTGGTTGGAACAGGTGGCCATGTGGAACTATGCTTCACCAGGTCATTCATCAACTTAGACAAATATGGCAAGTTTAATGTTGCCAGGAATGGAAGTTTAGGACTAACAGGGGCCTGAAAAGCATAAGTTTGGGAGGTAGAAGGACTTGCCCCCTGGTTCCCAAACGTAAAGGTGGGGTTTCCCCCCGCCACTGGCTATGAAGTAGTTGGAATACTTTTAAACCAATTCCACCCATAAGCCAGTGGCTTATTTGTGTGCGGTGCAGTATAAGTGGTTTGAGCCCCTCTAGATGAAATTGGAGTCTGAAAGACAGTAGCAGGTATCCCTGAGTTAAAAAGCGAAAAGCGGGAGCTTGTAAATGGGGTTGAAATCGGGGTCTAGAAACCTTGGCCAAAAGATTTCGTGTTTCCAAAATGCATCCCCACATATGCAGGTGTGGGAACTACATAAGGAGTAGATGGGGGAATGTGCCCCCCATTCCATGGGAATTCCTGGACAAATGAGGAGGATCCACTAGGACCACTCTGAGCAGTATGCATGAAAGAGGGGGAAGCAAAAGGTGCACTGGGAATCCTAGTGACCACCCCACTAGAAGGATCTACTACATGGGAGGAAGTCGGTGGTTGGACCACTCGACAACTTGGTGATAAAGGTGCAGTAGATGCGCTTGGTCTAGGAGTACCAACCGGGGGAGGTGGCACTCCACCATCCAAAATGGCTGAAGTGGGGGTAGAAATACCGTTCTCTAATGGTTAGCCATAACTATGCTCACAGGAACACCAATCACATGTGAAGTGAAAGGAAGAACTTGGATGATCACAATATTGTTTAAGTCAGTAAGAGGTGGGTTAAAGTTCCTTGCAAACTCGTCAGCCTGCAAGTCTTCAATCTCTATTGCGGTTGTATCAACTTGATTAGCCCTAAGTTCCAGTTCACCTAGAACTTCGCTCACTCCTACTGGTTCAAATGAACCATTAGTATCTAATCTCTGCCTTTGAGGGGCTAGTGGAGGATCCACTGTAATAGATAGTGGAAGGTTTTGTAACCTTCTTGAACTTCTGAGAGGTTGGTCCTCCACAACTAAACATTGACTCTTCACACACCTAAAGGATGACTAAATACAGACAAACCACACAACACTCACTAAAAATTTCCTAAAGTTAAACAAACAAACAGGTATAAGTTATGCCTTCCAGAAAAGAGGTGATAGATGGTTACTTGGCGTCCCTGTAGATGTTCTTAGGCACAACCGAAGGAATCACCCAACCACCCTCCCACACCTTCTACCGGGGTTACCTTCCAACCCGTCCAAGGTAAACCAGAAATAGCCTTCCGGTATACCTGTGTATGATCCCTAATGTCAAAGAGACTAAAGGCTATCACAACTACACTGAGAGCCTGGGGGGATAGTCGCAAGCTTGATTCATATGCTGATGGGAAAGGTAGAAAATCCCAAAACCCTGTCAACACCAGCACTGTACGGGGCCCAAGAGGTGGTATTGATAGAAGTCTCCAAAAGCGTAAAAATCCTGATCTACGCTCGAACAAGGAATTAGAGGGTTATTTCCTTAGTCCAGGTCCTCACATGGCTTCATGCTTAACTCTTGTGTGAGAGGAGCGTCCTAGATATACTCAATATAGAGGAGGATTTACCTAGTGATTGGCCAACTACGTCTAAAGTCAAATACTTATGGTTATTTAAACTCCCCAGTCCACAAGTCTAGCCTAAGCTAGTTGGTGTATTAACCTAAAAAAGAGAAACTTACTAATAATTTTTAATTATGTCGCTATTTTTAATAGGTCGTTTTTAGTCAGAGGCAGTGGTGTGAAACTTGTATGGTGTTATAGACTTGATAAATGAAAGCAAAAATGATGTAATATCTAGAAATTCAAAGCAAGATGCAACTACCAAGCCAACTTTTCTTTTCTTTTCTTGTAAGCAAAAGATAATGAATTTAAAACTAAGCATGAGAAACTACAAGACTCCTTTTTAAGAATTTTTGAAATTTTCTTTGAAAAATAGTGAAAAGAAATACTGAATGCAACCTAATGCAAAAGTATAAAATATTTTTTGTCTTTTCTTTTCAAATAACTTAAAAAATTACTATGCAAATGAATGCAAACTTGAGCAAATTTGACTATTCTAAACATACAACAATGAAATGAGGCAAAAAAGATACCAAAGTAACCCACTTCAACCAAAAGGAAGAAACTGGAACAAACCCTGACTTGGAGGAACTATTAAACTTAAAAGCTCACTAGATCCACAAAAAGAAGAGTGACAGACTCAGACTACAAGAAGCAATACAGAGCATAAAGTATTCAAAGGACTTGATCACTGACCTAAAACACAAGCACTCAAACCTAGAAACCAAGTAGGAGGACCACCTACACTCACCAATGAAAGAAAAACGAAACACAAAATCTCAAGGACTTGAAGAAATCAAGTGAACGGTGTGACGTACAGACCTCAGACTCATAGATTCATGTCATAAACAGAACCCTCACAAGCAATCAAAAGGCTAAAAGATAGGGACAAGCAAACCCTAATGAACCCAAAGAAAGCTACAAGAAACACACGACTGTCTATGCAGACAACTCGCGTAAGACACGCAAATGTCTAGAAGGAAATCATTGTGTACATAGTGAAACATGCGATTGTCTCTGCAGACAACCCGCGTGTGCTGCTAAAATTTTTTCAAAGAAAAAAGACTAGAAAAAAGGTCCTGAACATGCCAAACTATAAATCAAAGGCAAGAAACAAAAAAATCACACCTAGAATAAAAAATAAGCAAAGGCTAGTAAGGGAACCTAAAGAACGGACCCACAACAGGCTGGAATCCCCAACAGATTTTCCAGTTCTGTTGTTCGAGACAATGCACCCTTGTAACCTAGGGTCTATGGGGTTACCAACTTAGTAAGACACTTGCAGACAATCAGCTTATGTAGAAATTGAAATAGGAATAGGAAGGAAACTTAGCATACCTGGTTTATGACTGTTGATCCAAGCTTTGCCTTCTCCTCTTTCAATCTCTTCCAAAGCTTCCAGGGCTTCTCCAATTCACCTGCAAAGAACAAATTCTTCCAGCAATACCTTGTATATATATCAATGGTTAATGAGATGCATGTTCATAACAAAATAATTAAAACAATTCATAATCCATCATATACAAGAATGCAACAATACAAAGATTGGAAGAAGAACTTTCTTTATTAATAAACAAAGAATGGTGAGATTACAACCCAACTTCTGAAACAAGGAATCCTCTGCAAACCGAGGACACTGAGTTCTGTGCTCCAAGATGTCTGAAGGAATACCACCAGCATAACTTTGCTTTTCTAAGAATGATTGATTAGCCCCATCCCATGCCCTATATTTATACATGGGGAATTAGATAGCTTTCAAAGGTTAGGATGGTAGAGATAGCTGAGATAGTTATGATTAGGGACTCAACTGATCTCAACTAATCATGATTTATATTTTTTGACATTAAATTAAGGTACACGCGAGTATTAGTATAGGAAAGGCACGTGTGACACGCTCCTTTCTTTAAGGAAACTTGCGTGTTCAATGTACACGTGGGTTGCAATGCAAACAATCACATGTGACATGCGGGTTGCAATGCAAATACTCGCGTGTGCAACCTTAATCTCCAAATAAAAATATATTGAGTTGGTCAGGAGATTATGTATCAACAGTCATGCACATCTATAGTGATTTGGCTACTTCAATCCTATTTATCCTTTTGTGTCCCGACGTATTGGATGCCAGTACTTGGATGAAGAAGTTCCATTTTGGTTGGTAACACATGGGGATAGCAGAAGATATCTTCCTAATCAAGAGAGGCCCTTGACTTCCTTTTCGACAAAAGGGGTCCTTGTTGCCACATGGGAGAGGAAGGGTTTCTAAGATAACACATTACTTTGGAATATGACTCATTTGAGTTTAACACTTGTTGAATACATCACTTATTTTGAACTCTCTTAGTAGGAACAACCGCTTTGGTGACCTGGCTCCGAAAAATGTTAAGTATCCCAACCCTTCATGGTTATACGAACAACAAGAATCACAAATCATGAATAGTCCATGATCACTTAAGTTTGCATCCAAGAGTTCACCTCACTCCTTCTGTCACGACAATGTTTTTCCTAAAAAAAAAGCCTTCATTCCCTTTGGTTTTTCCCTTTTATCCAAATTCCTAGATCCTCCTCTTCGCTTCGCCACCGCCTCCCCTCTTGGGAAGAACCCTACACTCTTTTCTAGGAGGGTCATCGACGTCATCCAAACTTAAATTTCATTAACTTTTCACCTAATAAGTGAAATAAAATAATATATTTCAATTTTGTAAAATGTCACGAATCACATCTTCTAAACAAAATGAAACTAAGTTCACATTATAACATTAATAATTTATAGTTAATAAGCATAGTTTATAATTAATATTTTAATAATTGATCTTTAATTGAAATAATCTTAGGGTATGGATGCGAGTTATGTAGGCGTAGCTGGCGCATACATGGATCATGCATGTACTAATGACAATAATATGATATTCTAATGCATAGTTCCTATATGCTCTCATCCAAGCATGTAAGGAAACAAATTAGTAATCACATCATCAAAGAATATTACTAACTAGTTCACCATAACACAATATGAATTGCACAATATACCGAGTTTATCACACATGAATAAAGCAAGAGTTTTAACACACATGAGTAATCAAACTATTATAACTAACTTCCTCAACAACCTCAATTACTTGCTTCATTTTTTAATTCACAACTATCTTCCACATCCTATCTTCCTTTGTTGGAATATTTTGAAGCGTCAACTATATTGAATTAAATTTAGATAGAACCTGTAAGTAGGATTGTCAACTATATCGACCAAGCTTTCCTAATAGGCAACTGCTATTCGTCATCACACATCTTAGGGAGCGTGGCTAAACACGACCTTCCCACAACTCTAGGTTTCAGAGGATAAATGGTGGGTAATACCTCCACCCCTCTTGATAGAACTACGATCAACACCCTATTAGGATCATACTAATATTCTGCTGTTGTTTTTAGAGCCAATCATTGAACGACTAGTTTGGGCGATTGTGCTTTCTATAAAATCTGCACTTGCCAACTCATCATAGCAATGTATCGAACCAATATACAAATAATGAATTATTGCTTCACATCATACCATTTCTTCTTCAATGTCAATGACATTAATGACACTCTAGTACAATATTTATCTAGCTATCACTTAGCGTATTTGACCTGTACATTAGTTTACCAAATGATCATACATAATCATGTCACTGTTTATATGTGATTACTATATTACTAAATGATGAACAACGCAATCAATGTTATCTATGTAACATGCACTTGGTACCTTATTTATTTATTCTTACATTTAATTTAAACTAGTACCCACATACCAAAATATTTAATTAATTTTAAAGTGCATGTTCAAAATAAATCACATAACAATATCATTAATAACCTAAACAAAGACTTATACATAACTTTCGCAATACAACTAGGTCAATATATGTCTATGTATTACAATGTTATCACTCTAACCAAGTTCCAGAGATAATAAGAAAAATACAAAGCAGGTCATAATGTATTTTAGTTGGTGAATTCAAAATGGAGCGTGTCACTACAAACCCATAGTGCCCAAATCGAGTTTGGAAAGGAGTCTTCAGAAGCCATCTACATGAAGGAAAGAAGGGAAGGGAGGGCGAGAAGTCGTGAGGCCGCCCCTCCATTTCTTATAAAGAAAAATATTGTGTAAGAACACCATGGCTAGAGCAGAGCATATTAAATATTTTTTTTTTTTTGGGAAAATGAGCCAAGGGAGGAGAGAGGGTTTTGTATACCCTTACCCCATCCTATTTAAATTTTTTTTATTCTACATGGGATAAGTGGGAGATAGCACGTGGCCTCATGTAAAGCCCACTTGACCCTTACAAATATAATATAATTCGTGTTATAATTAAACTTGAATTTTAAATTTGTTTAAATTTTAATCATTTTTAAAAATAATAATAATAATAATTTATTTATTTATTTTAAATTACTTAAATAATAAAGTATGTATTTAAAAGAAAATAAAAGAA
Organism: Pseudotsuga menziesii; assembly: GCA_001517045.1. Taxonomy (NCBI): domain Eukaryota; kingdom Viridiplantae; phylum Streptophyta; class Pinopsida; order Pinales; family Pinaceae; genus Pseudotsuga; species Pseudotsuga menziesii. The sequence continues at coordinate 157,907 of LPNX010463571.1, read as the reverse complement.
AGAGGGGCTTTTAATAAAACAAAAATATTATATATAATAAATTACTTAAGTTTATTGGGTAATATATTGAGTGGGTTTGTCCTTTGATGTGGCTTTATGAACATAATTGATGGATATTTTTTCAAAATAGTATATTATCTAAAGAGTAAGGACTAAATGACTTTAGCTAAACAACCTCCTCAATCTAAGACCACTGCTGCAAATAAGGTGTTGTCATGTAAATATGATAAAATAATAATCTATAAACTATGCCTTTGCATACTATTTTATATGCATGCATTGAAATAGTTAGCCATGACTTAACCCTTTATTAATAAACCTTATCATTGTGATGCAGTAGCAGTATGGTTAGGATGTATATGAATTGGGGTCGAGGGTAGGGTCATGCGATACCATCGATGGAGTCGACAATGGCAACACCACCGACACTATTGCTTGAGATGGATCTCGTAATGCACTATATAGAGGCAATCAATGAGACATGAAATGGGTTTACATGAGTGAGTGTGGCACATGGTGCAGAAGAGTAGCCCCGACCAATGGAGGGGGAGGGGGTGGGGGGTTATCCTGAAGGGTCGATGAACTTGGAGCAAGGACCTTCTCCTCCCCACGACATCAAAAGAGAGCTTCAAAATATCAAGCTTCTAGAATTTTCTGGGGGCCGTATAGGGGAAAGAGTAGAGGCATGGTTGGAGGGCATAACTAGGTGCTTAGCACAACAAGAGTACGCCTCCACATTCAAATCCAAAATAGCGATATTCCAACTTAAGGAGAGTTCCATAGATTGGTGGTGAAACCAAGAGAGCCAATTGCACCTTACCCCAGACACTATTACATGGGAATTGTTTGTGGATAAGTTTCAGAGGAAGTACTTGCATGCATTCTACCGAAAGAGCAGGCAAGATCCCTTCAAGCTTTAATATAGGGGAACTGATCAGTGGAAGTATGAGATAAGATTCATGAAACTAGTAAAATATGTCTCCTACTTGGACATTGATCAATGCTAGGATAATCACTTTGTTTATGGGATTAATCCTAATATTAGGGCCCCTAAACGGATGTGGAAACCTTCTTTAGTCGATGAAGTAGTTGAAAATGCTCGTTATGTTGAGGAAATGTTAGATGTGAACCCGTTGACATCAAACAATCCTTAAATGTTAGGGTTTGTGGGGAAGGCCCATGGAAATCACCATAGGGGAGGATAATCTAGGCTACCTTCCTATGGAAACATATTTTCACCTAGAGTTACAATGATAGATACATCTCTTAAATAGGTCTCAGACACTGAGAGGGGTGGGGGGCGGCGTGAATCAGTGTCTGTTAAAACTTTCTCGCCAAAACACAAATGAAATTTAATGAGTCATAACATTGATCAATTATATATATATGTGAAATAACAAACACATATGAATACGCCCAATGTATTTTTTATTGAATAAAATTTAACATTACATAGCATGAACTATATAGACCCAGCTAGATTGAGAGACCCAACTCTCTTACAAGACCTAGTTTGTAATGAGGAATCCAATCCTCATTCAGGCTCCAACCTGATTACAGACACCAATCTGTTTGAATAAACACAAGGTTCATATCAAATGTAGTTTATCCACCTAAATCTTTATATTTTATCCATCGAGATACCCTTAGACACACTTTGACTTCAAATTTATATATGCTTCAATAGTCTTGGAACTTGAATCATCATGACTCTTAAAATGATATTACATCCTTTTGAAAGGGGACATTTCTCTTCATTAAGAATTTAACTAATGTAATAATGTGATTCCTCCTTTGTTTACTTTTTAAATAAAACATCATGTCTTTATCTTTTATAAAACACCATAACTTTTCACAATACATGCCTCTTTATGTTTTATAACATATCACTTAAGTTTTTATATTGTTATTCTTAACAACATGTCTTTATGTTTTATAACATATTATTTAAGTTCTTATATTGTTATTCTTAACAACATGCAACTTAATAGAGTATTACTCAGCATAAAACTTCTATTTGCACATATAATGAGCAAATACCATGGGCTTCTAAATACCATGAGAAAATACATCTATAGCTTTTTCATCCATTTTTACGGAACTCCCTTTTTATTTCAACCTCACTTTTAGGTAATTTTTCTTTTAATTTTTTAACCTTCCTTTTTAATTTTCTTTTAATATTCAATAACTTTCTTTGTTTTTAATCTTCTTTTTGAATTTTTTCTTTTCAAATAGGACTTCATTCTTTTCTTGTAATGCTTTGGAATTCTCAACATATGCAGAAATCCTTTTATAAATTTATGTTTATTAATTTCCTGTAGCTCACTCTTTTATTTCGCCAAGATTGTACATGCATACTTTTCTAACTTTTGGAAGACTTATATTTTTCACATCTGGACCATCATTTAAACAAACTGAGAGTATGACTAGGTAGCCACCTTAACTAGGAACAAGACCATGCCACCTTAAAACCTTACTGACAAACACACAGTCTTTGGCAGTCACTTTAAAATGGTCTTTCAAACTGCTCAATTCAACACTTAGTCAATTTTGTCAGACCCTAGTCCTTACTGTGCCAAGAGGCATTTTGGCAGACTCATATCATTGTCATCTGGCCATCACTAAGTAAACTGAAGGTATGGCTGGATATCCAGTCCACTAGGAAACAAGACCACGCCATCCTAAGATGTTACTGAGACCCCTGAGCTTCTGGTGAACATCTTAAAGTGGCTTTTCAACTCTTTTTTCTAACATCAAAACCATCTTCTTCCCATTTTGACAGACTTCTATTTCACACGTGTGAACACTTCAAAGAAAACTAAAATCATGAGTGGATGCCTAGATAATCAAAGAATGGACCCATAATATCTAATGAATTTATCAGTTCAAGACTGGCTCTGGCGTGCATTTCCAAGTGGGCTCTCAAACTCCTGTTTTCAACTCTTAGTCAAATTTTCATACTTTTGAATATGCGAACTAATGTTTTTACCTCTTTTGGGAGGTTGATATTTTCCTCATGTAGTCACCATAAGAAATACTAAGAGCATGGCTAGATAGCCATTTCATCAAAGAACATTCTTATACCTTCTTATGAATTTATCATCACTCAGACAAGCTTTGGTAGGAATTTCCAAATGCCTCTTCAACTTGGTGATTTGACACAATCAATTTTAGGACTTCCTCCAAAACTTATTTTGAAACCCCTTTTTGGCAGATCAATAAATTTTTCTCGAGACATTCTCAAGGAGAACTAAGGCCATGGTTGAATATACAATCCAACATATTACAAGACCCCCATGTTCTTTGGGAATTTACTCTAACCCATAATTTAAGGCGGGCATCTTTTTGAGGCGATTTAGTCTTTTTTGCTTGCTAAACCCTTGTTTTGGTAGGTCCATAACTTCTCCCTCAGGCACTTCCAGGGAAAACTGAAGACATGGTTAGGTAGGAAAACCATTTATTTGCAGGACCCCCATGGGATGAGGGAATTTATATTCTCCTATAAAGTATGGCGTGCATTTCCCGAAGACATTTTTTACTAATTTCCCCTTAGTCATTTTCGTGTTTTTCACCAAATTGCCATATTTTTCCAAAATGATGCCAGATTGCTATAATGTCTTCATGATATCTCCACAACATCATCATCATCTATGTCATTCCATGTTATCATTTCCTCCACATCACATATTGACATCAATGCCAACAAATTCATCTACCATATTGCCAACAAGATCAACGACAACCAATACAATACCACAACTATCATAAAGGACTCACTAGAGTCCAAGGAATTCTTAAGGATCATTCGACAAAGATAGGAGTTCGAGGGGAAGGAACTTGTCTTAGATTTCCCAATAGTTTAGCATACAACCTCCACCCCAAGTTGAAATGGCTTTAGGGGTAAACAAATCAGTAGGACCTAGTGTTGATAAATGTTTAGTGTACCTCAAGGTGTGTACAACGAAGGTCAAAGTGTACGTCATTTCCCATGCTAATTATGACCTTATCGTATGTATGAACTAGATTAAGGATCATCGAGCTTTATTAGACTGTTATGGGAAGAGAGTTCTTTGTTTAGGTGATGAAGGGATTTAGATTCGAGGTATCAAGAGGAAAGTGTCCCAACATTCCATCTTGACAATGAATGTAAAATGAAGTCTAAGGAAAGGGTATTGATTATACATAGTTGAGGTGGTAAGTGATGAAAATGGACCCTCTTTAGATTAGTACCTAGTATTAAGGAATACAAAGATGTCTTTCCTTGCAAAGAACTACATGGGTTATATCCATATAGAGAAATTTATGACATAAAACCTGGTTTGGACTCAATCTCCTAGACACCTTACGAAATGACGGTTCCAAAGTTTTGTGAGTTACATATGTAGCTCAAGGATTCATTATACCTAGGATTCATTATACCAAGTATTTCATTGTGGGGTGCACTAGTAATTTTTGTAAAGAAGAAGGATGGTTTCTTATGTATTTGCATATATTATACAGATTTGAACAAAGGGCCATAATGAAGAATAAGTATGTAATGTCCCCAAAAATTGAAAAAAAAAATATTAGGCTAGTAAAAACTACCTAAATGGAACATTATTTAACTTGTGGAATATAACATACACTAACTGTACTACTGTTTGGTCGTAAGTTGTTCTTACATTCTATCATCTTACTTTCAGTTATGCTTATTGCCGTGTTTTAATTAAGATGCCATAATGCTGATTACTACATTGTTCTTATGGTTATACATTGTTGTGTTTGTGTCGTTACTTGATTACATACTTCGCTCATTTTTGCATATGTTTACTTGTTATTCACAAAGTCCTAACTTAACTTTGTTTTTGGAAACAAAGTGGGCAGAGTGGCGGGACTCGTTCTCCCATGTGACATTACTGAGAGGTAAAGTGTTCACTTGTCTAGTTGGCTTACTTAGTTATGTTTGAACTAAGGCACCTCTTTCATTTCATATGTAGATTAAACTCAGCGACGGAGACTTGTTAAAGTGTGTTGAATGTTTTGACCATTAAAACCACCTACTAGTTGCTTTTATTATTTCTTATAGACTCAGCTTGATATCAAGGTAATTACTATGTTTATCATTTATATACCTAGATAGATTATCTATGTGACACCTACTTTTCATTATGTAATTACGAATCCACTGTTCCTATCTTAATCTATTTGTAATTCATATTCATTGCATTAAAAGTATTAACATGTATTTTTATTGCTCTTGACAGGTTTTAAACTTTGGCTCTAAGGACACATCTTGATTTTATACATAACAATAATTCCATGGCATATTTCATATGCCATGGTTCTAAGCTTCATGCTTAGGGAAAATGGACAGGAAAGGTTTAAGGTTTAAGCCTATGGTTATCTGATACATGTATTACTATGCATAGTATTGGACTTAGGGTTGGTACATATATTACATGGTTTACACATTATATGTTGGGGTTTAAGGCTTGCATGGAAAACGATAATGGATCGAATACATACTTTAGAGAAGTGGGTTTTGAGTGTTAATATGGTTGATAGGTTGGCGCCATTAATGCTCCTTGGTGTTCGTGACAGCCCAAGCTTAGGGCTTGGCTCACGATGGATGTGGTCATTTCGTTGGATTTTGCTTACTCTCGGCTCTGCATTCTAGGTGGAGGAAACTTTGAAGGTAACAAAGGTATGGCCGTCGTTGTGGTTTTTATAGTATTGTGGTGTTTGTTTGTTTGCTTATCTCAGATTCATACTCCTTATTCTTCGTTTGCTTGGTGTAGGTGACAGGGTTGTCATAGAGCTTCATGGCTCAAGCTTTGAAAACGGTTCGTGGTGATGCCATAAGTTGCACAGTAAGACTGTTAAGCAAACCTACGCTTGTCACCTCTTAGCCTTATGGATAGGACTGTGTTTTAAATCGTCACTTGGTTGGGGTTTTCACTGTGGGGTTTTTGTTTTGTTTACGGGCCTAGGTTTACAAAGTTTGGGTTTGTAACTAAAACGATACCATGGGAAATACAAATGAGGCTTTGGTGAAATTTGGTTGGCTCTGTGTGTAATGGAAAATCATGTTTAGTTTGCGGGTTTAAAACCAAGGCAGCACCATTGCTTGCAATGGTGCCATGGCCATTAGACGACTATGTAAACTTGATTTAATACTTTAATGGTTAATATGTAAATAGATTTATACTACGTTGTTTTATATTGCATTGTTGTTATTTAGACTTGGGTTTTATGTGGCATTCACATCTCTGGTGTGCATGTGTATAAATGCTTCCATTTATAAACTTGTGTTTATTTGTGACAACATAGGGTTGGGGCCATGCCGTGAATGGCATGATCTCTCTCCATGGCAGCTGTGATAGCTCGAATGATTACATAAATTATTGTGTTTAATTATTAATGTGTAATGTAGAATATAAGAGCCATGGGTGTAAACCTCCCAAAATTGCTATCATTGCTGTAGATTGATTTTGTTGACAAGGCATGATAATGCATGGTTTGATTTAGGGGATTGTGTATTTATTAAAGGTGGCTGAGGCCGTGCTTACAGTGCAGGGGAAGAACGAGGGTCTCATGACCTTGCTGTAGCGTATTTAACTTGTTATTATAGCTTGCATATCCTCTATGTATAGCGTGGCCGTGATGGATGTAAAACGAAGCTACATGATTTGAATCCTGGTTGTTGTTTGAATACTTACTTGGACTGTATAAGAGATTATTATGATGTTATTTTAAATATGGTTATGAGGGCTTGGGTTATCTTAAACAATCAATGTATATGTATTATTGTTGGGGTTTGTATTTACACCTTGCTATTTGGCTTGGGTGCCCACCAGAGTCGATACTATGACCTCTATGTATAATACTTTGTTGAGGTTTATATTTTGATTCCTGGGTATTTTATTTCCTGTAGATTTTATTATAAAGGGGCATCATAGTTTATGTAAACGAAAATGGTAATGGCTGTCTCCATGAATCGTTCCTGTGACTTTAACGTAATTAGATGGTTTTAATTGTTTATATTGTGATGTTCTTTGTTAATTATTATACGTTGGTTGTGAGTTGATATTAGATGGGAATTATTCGATTTATAGCATACGATTTGATTATGTAGAAGTATAATATTAGGACTGCGGACTTTAATTAGGAAAAAAGAACTTTATTTTAGATCAATGAATGGTCATGATGCTTACCTTGTTTAATTGCTTATGATGAGGTTATTTTAATGGAAAATGATTTAGTAGTTAGCATGTATTTAAGTATGCAGACCTTGAAAGGTCTTGCTGGTTTTTATCTTGGAATTAATATGGAATGTTTATAAATTGTGCATTAGATATAGTTATGGTATTAGTATATTAGATTTGTATTTCTATTTTACATCTATTGATTTATATAATTATATATATGGTAGTTCAACTGTAGATAATAGCTTAGGTTAATTAGGTTGTAAGCTTATACTTATATATGTATATCTTACTTCTGAACTAGTCTATATAAATCTAAAACATGCCTCTGCTGGCAAATGTAATATGTCAGTAGAGTTTATAAAAGCCAAAAGAATAGATAGGTAATAGATCTGAAATAAAAACCTAATTTGGATTTAACACAATTTCAACAGTAAAAATAATACATGAAATTAAAACTAGGGTGCAAATCCCTTGATAAACATTTATAAATGAATTAAAATTGCAGAAGTAAACTGAGGAATAAACCCTAGATAAATCTGGTATAGAAACTAACTTACAGCCTAGGGTTATAATTTTAAATGTAAACCCTATAAGATTTTAAACATAGAACCAAGCAGATAGGATTAGGAAATTCAATGTAATCATTTACCTAACATAGCCAACATTTATTCTAGAGAAATGGAATAGGTAGTCTAGGGATTCATACCTGTAACTTGAAGATCTTTCAATGGTTGAACCTGCACTCTCAAATAACCAGCATTAACAATTCATAGACAGATATGACCTCTGTATTAAATGACATAATCACTTGGGAACTACCACGTTCCACCCAACCATGACCCGGAACCGTTCCTGGTTTAAATCCATATCCCTTCGAGCTGGACTCCAACATGCAAGTAGCTTAGAGCTCCTAAGGTAGGGATTCCTAGCTGGTATATCATGTCTAGATCAGTTCTCCTTTTTCCTTCCAGAAAAATGTTCTCCAAGAAATCACTTGAGAGCACAATAGGTAGAAATGTGACTCCTCCCAATGATAGATCAGAACCCCAAGCCTTTCCTTGGCTTGAGACTTTATAGCCAGACTTTTCAGTCAAAGGGACATTTAAATCAAGAAACCTTGGTTTCTTGATTTAACCCTTTTTAAATAATTTGGGTAATTTTTAATACTTTAACTTAGAAACTTTCAAGTAGTTCCTAATTAGACTTTTGTAGGTATTGGACTATTTATTATCTTTAAATAATAAATAATAGTGGATGGAGCTTTTCTTTCTTTCTTTCACCATCAATATTATTACTATATTTATTCTTTATACATTCAATGTATAAAATACATAATAATATAACATTTGTTAACATTTGTCTTTGGGCATCATATACCATGATGCCTAGACTTAATGACACTTCTTCATTAAGGTCAAAATAGGTAGATGGTTAGGTCTACTATGCTAGGCAACTCTAAAAATCCTTGCATGTTGGATTCCCTCATATAACATGGTAGTTCTTCAGTAATTGATGAGAATACAGAAATTCAAAATTTCATTTAATCACTTATAAATAAGTTTGATAAGATCAATATTTTTCTCGAGTCGTTTTCACTTGGAAGTTTATTAAATTCTTTTCAGTAACCCCTAGCACTTACTAGAGCTCATACTCAACGCTCAAACAAGGAGTTACAAACTTAGTGCAATTCCAGAGCTCTTCGCTCAACACTAATGCTAGGATTTACTTGTACGATACACCTAGGGATACAATGGCCAAGGATCCGATGCTTCATAGCTTATGCTCAACATAAACATGGAAGGCTCCAGGGCTTATGCCCAACACTTCCAATTATCTTTTCATGTGATCCAGAGCTTCTCGTTCAACACAAATGTAAGTACTCATGTGCTCCAGAGCTTCTTGCTCAACACAAAATATTAATTACCCATGTTCTCCAGAGCTCCTCACTTAACACAAAACATTAATTACACATGTGCTCCAAAGCTCCTCACTCAACATAAAACATTAATTACACATGTGCTCCAGAGCTCCTCGCTCAACACAAATAATCTTACCAATCATGTGCTTCAGGGCCCACGCCCAACACAAACAAGTATATATATATATATCATCAATAATTGGCTTACGCCCAATATATAAAACAAATCATCATGTTCATATGCAGTGGGGTCCTCGACCCAATATATTAAAATAAACTATCAAGATAACATCATAATCAATAGGTTCATGTCTATAAGTGTTAGGTCCAAAATTTGGGATATTACAAAGTACCCAATACCTTGAATTAATGACCTCTTTTATCGGATGAAAGGGGAAACGATTTTCCCGAAGATCAACTTATCATTAGGTTTCCACCAACTTAGGATTAAGGAAGGTGATATACTTAAGACTTCCCTATAGACTCGATTTGGGAACTATGAGTTCGTAGTGGTACCATTTGGTTTACTAATGCACCATATGTATTCACGAGTCTCATGAATGGAGTATTCTGTAGGTACTTGGACCACTTTGTGTAGGTATTCTTAGATGATATTCTCATCTATTCTAGAAATGAGAAGGAACGTGAGTAGCACTTGCAGTTAGCATTGTCATGCTTAAGAGAACACAAGTATTGTAAGTTGTCTAAAGTTTATTTCTATTAGAAGAAGATTCATTATATAGGGCATATAATTTATGGAGAAGGAATTTCGCTAGACCCTAAAGAGGTGAAGGCCATAATGGATTGGCCAATGCTAGGGAATGTTCATGAGGTGGTAATCTTGATGGGCTTACTAGAGTATTATCGAAGGTTTGTGAAACCTATAACTACCATGCAATGTAAGGGGATCAGGTATGAGTGGATTGAGGAATGTGACGTCACATTCAATGACCTTAAAATAATACTAATTAGTGCACCAATCCTATTTTTTCCTGATATGGATAAGGACTTTACAGTTTGCAAATGTAAGGTTTGCCTTTACACCAAAACCTATAGATGTTGGTGAACATTTGAAACCCAAAACAAGGCCATATCACCAAGAGTGGAGGTTAGTCCACTTGTTTTATATTCCCAGAGGTATGGTGGTTATACCATGTGGAGGTACCCTATACTCCAACACCCCGCCTCCGTCGTAGCTTCGTGGAATTGAACCTGAGACCTATGCTCTGATACCATGTAAGGTTTTCCATTACACCAAAACCTGCAGATGTTGGTGAACATTTGAAACCCAGCACAAGTCCCTGTCACTAGGAGTGGCGGTTAGTCCACTTGTTTTATATTCCCAGAGGTGCGGTGGTTATACCATGTGGAGGTACCCGATACTCCAACATCAAAGATGCCTTAGGGTAGGGTTTGGGTCCTGTGTTAATGCAAGAATGTGAAGTAATAGCTTACACCTCGAGAAAATTAAAACTTAATGAAGAGAATTACCAACCCATGATTTAGAATTAGAAGCAATAATGTTAGCACTAAATATTTGGAGACATTACGGCCTTGTTGGGTGAATCTTTGAGCTCAAATATAATCACCAAAGCTTGAAGCATCTCTTCATTCAGATGGATCTAAATTCCAACAAAGGTGATGGTGCGAATTTTTGAGTGAGTACGACTTTGGGATTTCGTACATCAAGGGGAAAGAGAACGCAATGGCCGATGATCTAAGCAAAAAGCCAAGGATTTTATCCCTAATACCTTTAAAGGTTGATTTGAGGGAGAGAGTATTAGGACAACTTCTCAGAGATAGTTGGTACCTAAAGGTTACATCCACCCTTTAGAATGGTAGTAAAGTGGGACCTAAATTTGAAGGGTATGACTTGGAAGCAGATGGATTGTTTCTATACCAAGGGAGGATGTATATTTCCGAGGAAGGGGATATTAAAGGCACTATCCTTAAGGAATCTCGTAAAGTAGTATATTGTGTGCATTATGGTGTGAAGATGTACATAGATATGAAGAAACTCTTCTTATGGGAATGCATGAAGTGTGACATAGACAAATTGTTTGTTAAGTGGCTTGAGTGCCAACATAGTAAAGCCGATCATCAGTTCCCTGCAGGGCTCTTTTAATCCTTGACATTCCTATGTACAAATGGGAGGTCATTTCCTTGGATTTTGTGGTGGGTTTTCCTATTACCTCTTAAAGGCATGATGCCATTATGCTAGTAGTTGATAAATTGATCAAAATCACTCGCTTTATTCTATTCAAGGAAACTTATGACATCACTGATGTAGCTTGAGAATTCATAAGTGAAATGGTTCATATTCGTGGGTTTCCCAAGAAGATAATCTCTGAAAGAGATGCTCATTTTACAAGGCTAGGTTTTGGACAAGTTTGTATTCATCCTTAGGAACTCAATTGCACTTCAACACAACCTATCATTTGGAGATAGATGAACATAAATAAAGAGTGAATCAAGTAATGGAGGACATGATTAGGATGTATGTTATGGATTAAAAAAACCATTGGGAAAATCACTTACCCTTGGTAGAATTTGTTTACAATAATAAATACCACTATTATATCAAAATTCCACCTTATCAAGCATCGCACGGAAGGCCACGCAAAAAACCGCTGAACTAGGAAAGAATAGAAGACCAATTGATTGTAGGGGCCAAGTTGATTCAGGAGATGGGGGAGCAAGCGATTTATATTAGACAATGGATAAATGAAACTTAGGATAGATAAAAGATTTATGTTGATGTGCGTAACACTAACGTAAGTTATAATATTGGAGATGGATTTTTCATTAGGATTAGACATAATAAAAGTATCATCAGGTTTGTGAAGGGGAAAAAGTTGTCACCTTGATTCATAGGACCCTTTAGAATTTTGGAGAAAGTAGGAACCATCGCATATTGTCTTGCGCTACCACCCCATTTGCATAAAACTCATAATTTTTTTCATGTATCGATTTTAGAACATAATATAGTTGATAAATCTCATGAACTAAATTGGAATGAATTGCAGGTTTCGAACGAGGGAACCACAAGGGTTGAACCATTATTTATATTGTACTATAGGGATCGATAGCTTAGACACTATTTGGTGGACCAGGTTAAGGTACAGTGGGGCAAGTATAACTTAGGTTCTGCTACATGGGAAGACACTGGAACCACGTGTCATGACTTTCATGCACTATTTTGATTGTAACTTTGAGATGAAGTTTCCCAAAGGGTGGTTGTATGAACAACCCATTTTGACTTCACCAACTAAACTACATTATGACCTACTTTGTATTTTTCTTATTATACGTGGAACTCAATTAGAGTGACAACATTGTATTACATGGACATATGGTCCTACTTGTATTGTGGAATTTCTGTATAAGTTTATGTTTAGGTTATTAATGATTGTTATGTGTTTTTCTTATAGAATGCAATTTGAAATGAAAGATTTTGGTACCTGGATACCTGTTTAAATTAAATGTAAGAATAAATAGATACGGTACCAGGTGCATGGTACATAGATAATATCATTTGAGTTGTCCATTGGTTAGTTCCATAGTAATCACATTTAATCAATTTTTTGATTACGCATGCTTTTGTGTTTGGTAAAATAACCTACATGTCGAATGAGTTAAGTGATAGCCAGATAAATATTGTACTAAAGTAGCAATGATGTCATCGAAATCAAATTTCAAATGGTATCCTATGAAGCATTAATTCTTTTTTTTATTTATTGGTTCGATATAACATTACTATGATGAGTGGGAAAGTGTAGGTTTTATCAACATAGATCCATCTTAAATCCAGATCTATCAGGTACCAAGATGGATCCAGTTTGTTGAGGTGTAGTTTTTTTTTAATCTTAATTTTTTTACACGTCCAGAAAAAATTTTCACCTCAAGAAATTTGATCCCTCTCCATTATCGATAAATTTTTGTTTAAGATTGATCTATGCTTTTAAATTTTTTTATTTTATGAGAACAGGGATTTGTTTAGTAACTTTTTATTTCGTTTTAAAATTTTAATTTGGTTTATTTTATTTTATTTTATGAGCCAACAAAAATTTTTATTTTTACTTTTGGTAGCATAACATTAGGAATGTGACAACATCTCCCCCATACTGGGCTGTAGAGCACCTCGCTACTCTTGGTGCAATAAGAATCACATCTTCCCAAATTGGTCATTCAATGATGTGGCCATAAGAGCCAAAATATCCGTATGATCCTAACAGGGTGCTGAGCTTAGTTATATTAGGAGGTGTGGATGTATTATCCACCGTTTATCCTCCGGAACTTGGAGTCATGGGAGAGATGTGGTTAGCCACCGTCCCCAATATGTGTGATGATGACTAGTAGTTGAATGTTGGGGAAACTTGGTCAATGCATTTGACACTTTTGCTTAAGTGTTATATTTGGTATTATGTCAACATAGTTGACACTCCAAGACATTCCAACAGAGGAAGGATAAGGTGTGGAATATTGCTGTGAATTAGAAATATGAAGTAGATAGTTAAGGATGCCGAATAAGTTATCTATAATAGCTTGATTACTTATGTGTGTTAAAACTCTTGCTTTACTCATGTGTGATAAACTTAGTATACAATGTAGCTCATATTGAATTTTTGGGAATTGATTAGTAATATTGTTAGATGATGTGATTATTGATTTGTTACCTTGCATCCTTGGATGAGAGCATACATGAACTATGATTTTGAATATCATATTGTTATCATTAGTACACACACAATCTATGTATGCACCAACTACACATACATATCTCGCATGTGTGTTGTAGGATTATTTCAATTAAAGAGTAACTATTGAAATATTAATTATAAATTATGATTATAATGTTAGATTGTGGTAGATTATCCTTATTAATTATATATTATTAATGTCGGTTTGTGAAATTAGTTAGAAGATGTGATTCGTGATATTCTACGAAATTGAAATAATATTTCTTTATTTGAAATGTTAGGTAAAGAGTTAGTGAAATTTAAGTTTGGATGAGGCTGTTGGTTTTATTTTATTATTTATGACCCTCCTAGAAAAGAGCATGGGGTTCTTCCTAATGGGGGAGGTGGTGGAGGAGTGAAAGGAGGATATAGGAATTTAGATAAAGGGAAAACCCAAAGGAAGGGAAATAAGGTTTTCTTTGGAGGAAAAAACATTGCCTTGAATGAAGCAGTGAGGGGTTAACTCTTGGATGCAAAATCGAGTGATTCTAGAATATTATTAATTTGTGATTGTTGTTCTTAAGACTACATCCATGGAGGGAGGGGAGACTTAACATTTCTTGGAGTTAGGTAGTCAGAGAGGTCGTTACTAGTTGGTTGGGAGGATGATTCTAGTTTGGACATACTTGGCAGCTCGACAAGATAACACCAAGTGGTTAAATCAAACACAGTTAGAGGTATTTTCCTTATTTATTTCGATTATCTTTCCTTATTTAATTCTTAAAATTTTGTTCTCATTTGAAATGGATAATCCCTTGGGAAAATTGTTAACGAAGTTGTTAAATAAATTATTAATAGAATTCTTAAATGTTAGATAAGTTACAACGATATATTTAATTCTTAGGCTTGAATCACTATTAATACCTTCAACAAAGAAATTGTTTCATTTTATATAACCTTTAAGACCTTCCAACGAAAAGTTTATTTTTAAATGGTACGTATACAAACATGTTAGAAAAATTCAAACAAAACCACAACACTTAGGTTTGGGTGCTATAGATAGGGATGGTTAGAGTAGGGGCTTCTTGAACCACATGGATAATTTGACATTGGGAAACCCTTGGAAATCCATTTTCAACCAAATCCTTAAAATAAGCATTATCCAAAGATAAGGATGAGGTTTCACTATAAGAAGTGAAACAAACACTAGTTGAAGAGTGCATTGGATCTACTTGAATAGAAACTCCTATGACATAATTAATTGAGTAAGTGAATGAGGTTGTAAATCCTGAGAATGGAGAGACTAGTATGTATCCATGTTTTTGTGAGGAGAAAACCAAGTAGGAGGGTGAGTTGAGCAATGGGAAATGGTTCTATTAACCATTGAGGTTGGTGGAGGCTCCAACAATGAGCTCAAGGATGAACCCTAACCACCATGAATTAGCATATACCAGTGCACAGTATTGACATCTCCAAATATTCACTTGGTTATATGTGTGATATTATAATGTATTTATACAATGACATATTTGTATGTTGAATTTTGGTTCCACATTATCTCATTCTCTAGGTTTTGTTAAAATATGTCAATTAAAACTATTTTTAGTATAGTGAGAATTTTGTTCTAAAACATCCTATGCACTGTGATGTTTAGATGCAACTTTTAAAACTATGCAGACTCTAAGTAATTAACAAATTTCACATGAAAACATCATTATCCACCACTACAAGAATGCAAAAATGCATATGGAAACCAAAGGAATTAATAAATTATAGAAGAGGCACTAAGTGTCTCAAGAGGATCAATCATAATTATGGTAAACATGGAGATGTATAAGTCGCAAATGGAAGGAATTAATTAGATATACAAATGAATATAGGTTCTACCAAATAACTTTTATGGATCGATTTTTGGATGTGGACATTCTGTAATGTACCTACTTGGAATTTTGAAGAAAAGTACAATTCGAGCAATTGCTTTATTAGTCAAGACTATAGGGGGTTCCAACTGACTCCTAATGGTATACAATTTGAAATGAAAGGTTATTATGAGTATTATGACATCCCAATATGAAATTTGAAAATTTTGGATCTAAATTTAAGCTTCTGCAACTTTGTTTGGGGCTACGGAGAAAAAGTACAAATTTCCTAGGAAATTGAGGTCAAATCCCCCGTGGAGTGGAGGGAAATTTGGGTCTCCAACTCAAGTAATACCCTATCAAATTTAAGAACAAAGTAGTGAGATGAATATCAGACACCAATTTATATCATTAATCATGGTTATTAATATTTTAAAACTGATTATGATGCGCAATATTTGTATGGTAACTTTCATGGAAATTGCGTAAAGGGAAGTTGCATTACTAGCTCAAATTTGACACATGAAAAGTAGAATAGATGGTTCGGAGAGTAACATGAAATATAGTGGTCATATACAAAATAAAAAATGGTTGTACCAAAAGCATCAAACTCAGATAAAATACCTCATACAAATCTGATATAAAACTCCAAGATTGAAGCCAAAGTCATGAAAACTAATGATTCAATGGCATGAGAATACAAGCTTTTCACACACGATTTTCTTGGATTTAGAGCTACAGAGAATATAGACATGAAAGTATGGAGTCATAAATAATACATGGAATCCCCAACATCATCAATCTCAGAGAAGAACCATCATACAAATATGATATAAGACTCCTTCAAGATCGAAGCCAAATTCATAAAAAATAACGATTCAATGGCATGAGAATGCAATATTTTCACATGAGTTTCTTGAATTTCAAGATATAGAGACTATGGACATGCAATTACAGAGCCATACATCATATACCCAAGCTTTGGAATCAAATAGACTCAACAGAGAGAAAGAACCACTCAAACAAGTGCACTATGAACATGAGAGTGTGGGGGAATGGAGAAGAAGGAATGAGAGAAGAGGGAGATAGATGAGAAATTGAGTTGTATAGAAATTAAATATGAAACTAAACACCATAAATAAGGTCCATTTATATTTATGAAATTAATTTCCATCAACCAACTTGGAAAGGAATCCAACCCCCTCAAAATTCGTTCAAGTATGGAGAGTAAACACCCATCGTGCAATGGACAAGAAAAATATCTCCAAAATTCCAAAGGCCAATTAAAAAATAATCAAAATATGCCCTATTTCAAATTCCTCCTCTTTTAATAGCCTCATTGGCCTCATTTCCTTCCAATAAATTTGAATTACCTTCTCATTGGTGCATTAACTTGAATTAGTGTTACTCTAGGTCATTACATTAACCCAAGTGACACTTGTCTTCACTTTGCTTGCTCCCCCTTCATGAAATTCGACCAATAAATTTTCATGAAACTTCCTTGGATCCCACACACACCTCATGTACCCTCTTGGGTGTACTTTTAGCTCTTACATGTCATAGATGTCATAGTTGTAAGAGAATCCATCATAAGTGTAATAGAGTGTCATAACTGTCATATTTGTCATAGAATCTTTTCATTGCCTAAATTTATCCTATGACTCTTCATCCACCACCTTTGAAGTAAATCCTTCCTCCAAATTTGAACTTGAGGATGATGCCATGTGTAAATGAGGAATATTCCCTCATGTGGACCCCACACATCAACTTATGCGCCTCATGGCCAACTATGACCCATCACGACTTCATTTTGGAGCATTTAAAATTTATTCCATCATTTATTGACCCATTTTATACCTTCCACAAATATAAGTTTGAATTTACATGTGAACTATAGGCCTTGGGGTTCAATATCAATAGTTTGATTTTTCCATGCAACCCTTAGGAATTGGATAGGCCAACTTAACTGTTTATTATAAAATTATATAATTGGGGACATGAAACCCGACCTAATATTTCTTGTCCTCAAGCAATTTCAAACATGGATTTTGAAGAACCTTCTTTCCTTCCAAAACTTTGCTTCAAATCTTAGCTGCAATTTGAGTAGTGGCATTCATGTACTACAATTGTGTGTTTCCAAAAGTAAAGATATGTGTATATTTGCATATTGATATATATTATTACATCAACACTAACACCAAAAGATTAATCAAATCCATAAAAAAAATTTACACAAATAATCTTTAACTCCTTCATATTTGGAAACATTTTCTACTCTCTATATAATTCTCTGAAGTTGCAACTGAGCTCCCAAACTTTGAGTTTTAAATATTCCAAGAAAGTTTCAAAGAGGAACCACCATGATTTATGCTGCACTAATATAATTATAATCATCTTCTCAAGTGGTGACTCAATCCCCATGCTTCTTGCTACCCCAAAAATTGAAACCAATGAGACAAAAAAAAACTATCCTAGGGTCCCATTGCTTGTATTGCACTCGAACAATTAGGACTACTCTCCAACCCATACCATTAGGCAAGAGAATTATTGGATCCAATTGTTTTTTATGCATCCTTTCAAACATCATGATTAACAATAATAATACATCATCAAAAGGGATGGAAAAAGCATAATACACAGGTGGAAGTTTATCATTCCCACTACAAAATAAAATTTCCGTGCAAATCTCCCAAAAAGAATGCAACCCTGGAATGTAAATCCAAATAAAATTGAGTCTCTTCAACAAGGAATGAAAGTGCACATCTATTGGACTCATGCTTAAATGACATAAGAAGGCATGATCAAAGAACCATGGATGACCATGCAACTGCTTACAAAAGAAAAATGGTGTGTTCATGAGGTCATTGCAAATGCAAGCAATAATTTCACCCTTGTGGGTGTTCAACTCCAACATGTGTCTACTCACCCAATTAGTGGATGAACAAACACTCCAACTGAAAGGTCCAAAAGGAAACATTGAGGCTTCCCCACGTTCACAACTCCAATGGCTCAACTCTCTGCCATTGGTTCCACTAAAATGGTTCAAGTAGATGAGGGAGACATCAAAGGATGCAAGTGAATGCCTCTGTTGCATATGGAAGGGAATTGGTGCTTTAATCAATTCACCACAAACAAATGTGGGAGCCTCCTCCTTCTTGGATGACACCAACAAAAATAAACCTTTCACCCAATTCTCATCCCTAATTTATGTGGGTTAAAAAGAAGTAGGGAGAGAATAATTGTGAACCAGCCTTACGTATTTGAAACTCTTACCCATCAAAATTTTGAATACATATTCCCCATCATTTCTAGGTCCAATTTTTGTGAGATCATGTGCCTCCTCCAAGGCTTTGCCACTCTCACCAAGAGGCAACTCATAATCCCTCTGAACAAGAACAAGTGCTTGGTTTCCTTCTTGTTTGAATGTAGTCTCTTCAAGCACTTGCATATCAACATGTACCTCATGTTCCACCATTACATGAGGTTCCTCCTTTGTAACATAAATGCTTTCAACCATTGAATGACTGTTTGATATGTAGGAGGGTGTAAAGGACCCTTGCAACCTCTCTTGAAGTTGCTCAATCTGCACCATATATTTTTGGAGTGCATTTTGGGTGGACTCCAACTCATTTGAGGGCTTGTTAATATCTTGTACATTCTTCAAGGTTAGTATATGATACAAAACAACAAGGTCAATTAAATAATCTCTATTAGAAAGCAAATTCAAAAAATTACCTTTAATGTTGGATATTGCCTTCTGAATTTTCTCAATGTCCTCTATGAAATATTTCTCCTCCACAGTCCAACAAATTTTTGAGACCAAAGCATGTGTGCCATGGAGAGTCTTTAGGGCCTCTTGAAGTTTCTTTTCATCCATCCTCAATGACCCTTCAAGAAAAATAGGTTCTTGTTGAGGAACCTCCTTTTCTTCTTTCTTCTTGATTTGATAAACTTCTTGAAGCTTAAATGGTGATGGGGAAGTTGATCTTGGTTCTTCTTTATCTGCTACTGGTCTTCATCTTCATGCTTAAGAAAAATTTGGCTTGCAACAATGATTTCAAAATTTATCTCTATGTCACCAACATAGAGTTGTGAGAACCCATCAGCAGGTAATCCTTCACAGTGCAATAATCCGTCAATAGATGCTCTTTGATTTACATAACCCTCATCAACAAGGATAGTGTGCTTGATTCTTACAGATTCACCTTAGGGTGTCTTTAAAACCTCTTCATGGGAATCTTCTTATTATTGACCACTTGAAGGACTAGGTGTCTCATGATCACGCCTCTCTCTGACTATGGAAGGATGAGGGTGCACATCCATACCCTCCTCATCAATCTTAGCTTCAGGTGGAAAACATCTAGTCCCCACCTTCTTGCACACTTCATTCACTAGTTGTGAAATATTTTATTTATTAGATATCTCTGAAGGGGTCAATAATAAGCATCCTATTGTAGCACTTCAGTATGATCGAAAATATATAGTCTTCAAGCATTCATCATTCAGTGCACAATAGTCTAGGAAATACTCAAGAGGTTCTTTTGGCTTATTCCCACAGTACATATGACCATCTCCTGAACTAAACATAGGTGGATATTATTCATATATTTTCTCACATGAGTCTTCATAATCCCTAAGTGTGAAGTAACATGAAGTACTCTATGGTGGCACCTCTTCCTCATACCATTCACAATCTTCTTCAGATTGCTCATAATCATCTTCGTAGGAGTCAACATAATAGTAATACATGGCTGAAACTTTTTATTCAATGGATGGTGTTAATGCATAGGTGCAAGGACCATTCTTTGTTACCACCATAATTTCCCTACTTGGAATTTTGGAGAAAAGTGCAATTTGGGCAATTTTTGAGCTTTACTAGTCAAGACTATATGGGGTTCCAACTGACTCCAAATGGTCTCGAATTTGAAATTAAATGGTATGATGAGTATTATAACATCCCAATATTACCTATGAACACTTTGGATATGATTTTATATTTCTCCAACTCAGTTTGGGGCTAAGGAGAAAAGGTGCAAATTTCCTAGGAAATTGAGGTCAAATCCCCCAAGGGGTGGAGGCCAATTTGGCTCTCCAAATCAAGTACGACCCTACAAAATTTAAGAAAATATTATGGGTATGAATATCAGACATAAATGGCTATAATTAATCATTTTTATTGATCTCTATAAACAGATTATGATGTGCAATATTTTGTGGTAACTTTCATGGAAATTTCATTACTAGCTCAAATTTGACACATGAAAAGTAGAATAGATGGTTCAGAGAGTAACATGAAATATAGTGGTCATATAAAGAATACAAATGTATATCCCAGAAGTCTAAAACTCATAGAAAATCCCTCATATAAATCTGATATAAAACTCCTTCAAGATTGAAGCCAAAGTCACGAAAACTAGTGATTCAATGACATGATAATAAAAGCTTTTCACACATGAGTTACTTGGATTTCGAGATACCGAGAATATGGAAATGAAATTACATAGTAATAAATCATATATGTCTTCCAAAACATCATAAATCTCATAGAATAACCCTCATACAAATCTTATATAAAACCCCGTCAATATTGAATCCAAATTCATGAAAACTAGTGATTCAATGGCATGAGAATGCAAGATTTTCAAACACAAGTTTCTTATATTTTGAGATACAAATCACATGAAAATTAAAGTACAGATTAATACATTATATACCCAATCATGGGCATCAATTGTACTCAACAAAGAGCAAACGCGACTCCAACAAGTGCGCCATCAACATGAGAGTGTGGGTGAATGAAGAAGAAGAAATGAGAGAAGAGGGAGATAGATGAGAAATTGAGATGTATGGACCTTTAAAATGCAAATAAAAACCATAAATAAGCTCCATTGATAGGTCTGAATGGCCTATCCATCAACCAACTTGGAAAGGAATGCAACTCCGTCGAAATTGGTTCAAGCAGGGAGAGTAAACACCCACCGTGCAATGGACAAGCAAAATATCTCCAAAATGCCAAATGCCAATTAACAAATGATAAAAAGATGTTCCATTTCAAATTCCTCCTCTTTTAATAACCTCATTAGCCTCATTTTCCTCGAATAAACTTGAATTACTTTCCCATTGGTTCATTAACTTGAATTAAAGTTAATCTAGGTCATTACATTCACCTAAGTTACACTTGTCTTGACTTTGCTTGCTCTCCCTTCATTAAATTTGACATGGAACCTTTCATAAAGCTTTCTTGGGCTCCACACACACCTCATGCGCCCTCTTGGGTCTATTTTTTATCTCTTACATGTCATAGATGTCATAATTGTAAGAGAATCTGTCATAAGTGTCATAATGTGTGTCATAGTTGTCATAGAATATTATCATTGCCTAAATTTAGCCAATGACTCTTCATCCATCTCCTTGGAAGTAACTCATTCCTCCAAATTCGAATTTGAGGATGACACCATGTGTAAATGAGGAATATTCCATCATGTGGACCCCACACATCCACTTATGCGGTCCCATGGCCAACTAGGTCCCATTGCCACTCCATTTTGGAGAATTTAATATTTATTCCATCATTTATTGACCTGTTTTCCACCTTCCACAAAGATGAGTTCAAATTTACATGTGAAACTATAGGCCTTGGGGTTAAATATCAATAGTTTTATTTTTCCGCATAACCCTTAGGAATTGGATATGCTAACTTACCTGTTTATTTGAAAATTATTTAATTGGGGAAATGACACATTCAAAGACTAAAGGGTATGGTTATTTTACGATTAATTGGTTTGGTAAGGTGATTATGCAATTTTCCCCTTTAATAACAAAAATAATTTGTAAAATTTTGTTAGATTGGTAGAAGTTTAGGTCCCATTTATTTATAATTTGATGTAATATTTATTACATGTGACATTATGTGTTGAGATGTTTTAGTGTGGGTTGTAGATATATGTTGTCATGTTTATGATTAATATTGGGCTTGCACAAGGTGTGTGGGGAGGTTAATTTTCAAGTTTAGTTTAAGGTATACCTAAGGAATTTAGTGAATATTTTTTTATAATTTAACTTGGACGTTATTCTTTTGGTAATTCCCTTGTGTTATGAGACAAACTATTCAATAAAACATAATAAACATTGAATACTACAATGTTGATCAAACAATATCTGAAATAGGGAATGGAAATGTTTTTGAGCATGGAATTTTTCACAATGGTTAAATGTTGGTTGTTTCTAAACTCCAACACAGTGAAATTCCATAAACAATGACATAATGAAAATGTTATTAAAATGTCACTTTGAGGGCATAAACTTCCGAATTATAAAAGTGCAAAACACAACACAATGTGTTTAACCACGACTCTTCTGATCTCATATATAGGGAAGAGTTAAGGTTAGGTATTTCCATACTAACCCTCTAGGCCAACAAACATAAGAAGTAAAGGGAATCCCCCCTCATCCTAAAGATGAAATTCCAAATAGAGGAATAATATGAGGGAAGAAGATACACTCTTAAGAGACTAACCAAAATAATAATATGGAATCAACTTTCCTTCGTCCAATTCTAAAAGTTCAATACGTAACATGATGGAAAACCATGTGAATGCATAAATAAAAAGGAAACTCTGAATCATAAGCTACTTACCATTCTTATCAAGGAATTTGTAAGGCCTATAAAATTTTGCAATGAACATATTTTTATTTTCAAATTTCTATTTGAGGGTAGATTGATTATGAGCTTAAATTTTTTAGATAGAGCCAATTTCTCAAAGCGGATTCATTATGACATGTAAAAGAAAGCACCATCTGCATTCTAGTTTTCATTAATCTGATGACAATATCAGATGACAGGTACAACTATATGCTATCTGTTTCAATATATAAATCCTTTCCATTGAGGTGAGATAAGAAATGGGATGGGATGTATGAATCCTAACTTGGTTGTTTACCCATGCCTAAAGGTCTAAATTAAAAAGGAATCCCCAAAGATCTGCATTTGAGGAATTGAAATCTCTAGAAGATAATTGAGGTGGAGTTTAGGAGTGACACTACACGTATTCCACTGCTTGAACCCTCTCTTCAAGACACCCATTTGGAATCAATTTGAAGCTTTCCCCCAAAGAATCTAGACGTTCTTCAAGTTTCTTGGTGAACAACCCATTCTTCAAAACAACCAACACTGTAAATGAAAGAAATGAAAATGACAAGTAATTTGTTAGGTTCAAATGATATGTCTCTAGAGTCCATTTGCTTCCTTGCTGGTGTTTTAGTGGTTCCCATGGCTTATTACATTGAATGTGTGTCCTTCCATGTCGGCTCCTTATTTCCAAGTTCCAACTATATGTTCAATAAGTGGTTGGAAAGAATATTTTGTACTCAATGCAATGTTTGCATGAAGGCCAAAGCTAGAAATAGATCAAGTGACTATTGAGAGTAATTATCACTCCAACACCCATACCTGTGAATCAAGAAAGGTGAAAGAATGGATGATCATGATCATCCATCGGTATCATGAGGGAGCAAACCCAACCATCAAATCAAGCACACAGAAAGGTCGTCATTGTGGAGTCTAGTGATCGACAATGTCAAATAGTTGTGTGCAAAAGTACGCTATGTTTGGAACATCGTGGGTGCATCGATGCATTGTTCATAACTGATGAGCATTGGGGTTGGTAGTTGGAAAAGTTTCATGAGAAAGAAACAAAGCACCACAGTAAACATGCATCAGAGTTGGACATCGAGGTCACAAAGTTTTGGACCATTTTGATAGGCCTCTAGGTAAAGCGTGACATTGCGCGAACATCGATGAAGTATATCGACATGATTCATGGTGTAATGGAGAGCAGTGATGGAAAGTGTCAAAGGTGATGCATGACAATGAAATAGAGGGTGACACATGTCAACATTGCAGAGTTTGGAAACAAATTTGTGAAAAGGTGTCACCATGAGGAGGTCCGATGGAGAAGGCCAAATGACATATCCCACAAGCCAGTTACATAGTGACATGTGGTAGTCATGCATAGGTTTGGTTTGGAAGTGTTGTGAACAACATAAGTGTTGAAGGTTATAGGTTGGAGTGCCGAAAGAGATTTGGTGATACTGATATGGTGAGATGAGATCGATGTGTACAAAGAAAATTATTGTTTGGAATCTATGATAGAAGAGCTCAACGAAGGAGATATGAGGGACGGTGACAGTTGTTGGATGGGAGATCGAGAACAACTGAGAACCTTGATCCATATAGTGCGGAAGGTGTGAAGGTGGTACTGAAAGCATATATGACGCTGAAGGAGCATCGTTGCATGGTGAGAAAAGATGAATTGCAACCTTTGGATTGAATTGAAATGGAACACATGTTCTCGGTCATAGAGAAGGCCAAAGAAGATGAGGAATGGAGAATAAGGGTGCAAAGGTGCTAGAAGGATATAGAAGGATAATTAATGACATAAGTTAAATGCCACTGATACATGGTATGGATGAAAACGCAGGAAGGACATTACCTATACTTGAGAAGATAAGCTCAAGAGACATCGAGGAGTCCGTCATGAATGCTCATTGAATGTATAAGGACATGCATTGAAGAAGCCAGTGAATTATCACAAAATAGAAGCCTCTAGATGAGGATAGTTTCAAGATTCGAGTAGGGCAGTGGAAAGAGATTCTAGAGAAACCCATGGGGGAAAATGTATGCTTGGATATAAATAGGGAAGTTGTAATCTGTTTGGGGTTAGATAAAGTAAAATACAATTTCCTGTTTTGCTTTTCCATTTTGTGCTCAATGTATATATATATATATTTGTATTTGTTTTATGGTAGCAAAGCTAGTTAATATTTGCTATGTATCCTTCATTTTGTATAAGAGAAGGTTCAATGGCGTCGAGATAGTCTCCACTAGTCATGTTTGGAGATATATCCAGTTAGTAGTGCTGAAGAAAAACCATTGTTGTAGGTGTTGAGATTTGCTCCGCCACACATAGTTAGTTTGAGTTAATCAAAACGGTTAGGTTGTAGGGAGAGTCACGTTCTACATTGGAAATTTAGTGTTTTAGTTGTATGGATTGTAATTCCTAATTTGTTTTTGAGTTTGTTGTGTTCTCCTGATCTGGTTGATCTCGTTTGTGCTCTAGTTGTGTGTACAACTATTTAGAAACTAAATACAACCCGATGTAGGATGTTTATAGTTTACTCTAGTTGTGAGTAAGGCATATTGATGTCTATGAATGTTCTTGTGTTTAAGTTTATTTGTGGGAAGAAAGTCCCTAGTGTAGAAGAAGATATGAGTTTGGTTTAGGGTTTGTTTGTGTCTGTCTCCTCTGTGAGTAAGAAGCGGATTGTGTGTTTGTTTGTTGTGAGAAAATGAAATTGACTAGAGATTATCCAACGTGCCATTTCCAAAACTCCTTGTGAATGAGTTGAGTGGAATTTTTTTGTCTGTATGTAAATCCATTGATGGAGTTTAATTTGGTCGTAGCTTGTGGTGTTATTTGAAGTTTCATTTTGGTGTGTGGTTTCCTATGAATTCAAGCAGAAGCTCAATGTATTTTGATAGCTCTCAGTGTGAGAAAGAGGACCCTAATATAAGGGTTTTATATATTTAGTCCTAAAAGAGACTGGAGTATTGTGTCTAGCTATCTTGTTAAGGTGGAAGTTGTTGATAAACACTTAGTTGTAAAAGGAAATATGGGTAAGTAGAAAAGACTCAAGGAATTACAGAGAAAAAAGAAGAACATCCATAGCAGAATATTTTGTAGAGGCATATGGAGAGTTCCAATTGTAGCATAGGAGCCTAGAATCCATTAAGTTGAAAGGTTCCAGGGTGAATTTGATGGGAGCATAATTGATCATGGATCACCCCCACATTTCATTGGAAATAATTTTAATGTTTGGTTAGTTAAGATGAAAACATTCCTTCATTGTGAAGGATTATGGAGTTTTGTTGTGGATGCATTTGTTAACCCCCAATGAGACTAGGGATGCCTCAATATTATATTTCATCAATCAACGCCTGGATGACAGTTTTTTTAATGTTGTTGTTGAAGTCACCACTGCGAGATAAGCATGGGAAAATTTGAAGATGGAGTTTGATGTAAGGGGTAATGATAAGCATGTTGTCGAGTCAATAGGAAATTTGGTAGAAGAAACTCTAAATTGTTAATCCTGTGGTGAATCCTACTTTGTGGTTACAACAATTGATATTGATTTTGGAAATGTAGTATTCCTTGTTGAAGTTGAGGAGAATGTTGATGTTGAAGGACTCACTGTGGATGTAGTGATACTAGTGGAGAAGCTAAAATAAACCCTTGTGTGTGCAATTGAGCATGCACGTGAGGAAAGTGAATCCCATTGTTCACATATAACAGTGGATGATGTTGAAGATATAGAAGAAAAAGACGTTACTGTGTCATTTGTAGCAACAACAAAACATGATGAAGGTGAGATAGACTCTATTGAAGTAGGGAGAACTGAAGGAAAGGAGGACCGTGATGTATCTGTCATCAAAATAGAGAGTGTGAAGATAGTTGAAGGTGAATCCCATAGTGGTTAGATACTTATGGAAGAAGTTTGAGAACTGTCATTGTAGCAGTTTGTGCTTTTTGGAATCCAATAAGGTGTATTTATAATGATCAAGATGATGAAGTTTCTAATAAATAAACCATCGTATCCCACTATGCAGATGCACATGTGGATAATGAAGACAAAAACAATGAATATGTAGATGAAGTTGGATATGTCACGACCAATGTTCCTGTGAACCCATCAATGTCAATTGCTGATAATGAAGATGATGAAGAAACTACCCTTGAAGTAGTATGTTTTGATGAAGATAATCTTATTGAGGACATAGTGAATCCCACTGTACAAATGGATGAAGATGGTGATGAAAAAGAAGAAATGGAAAAGGAAGAAGTGCCAAGAGGGACAATTGATTTTATTGATGATTTATTTGTTTTTGCAGTTATGAATGATAAGGATTGCAACCATTATGTAGATGTTTCAATAAAAGATAACTAAGATGAGTGAATCATTGATGTTGCTTCTAGGATCAACCATGAAGATGTTGGAAATCCTACTGTAGCAGAAAAGGAGTATGAATATGGAAATTTAGCTTGTAATTCAAATGATGATCAGGTGATCAAAGTTAAATATGTAGTAGTGTATGGTGAAGAAGAATTATTTGGTAAAGAGATGTTACAGTTAAAGTTAGAATGAAAATTATAGATGATTTTTTGAGTTGTAATAGTGTTCCACTTGGGCATGTAAAACAATTGGATAATTTCAGTAGAGTGAGTCCGCTTACATATGCAAATCAAGTGGATGATTATTGTTGTGAAGAGAATCTAACAATGAATGTTGTTGATGATATGTTTGTTGTCGAGGATGAGCACTTTGTAGAGGTGTTAGTGCAACATGTGCAAGATGTAAGGAATTTTCTAGATAAGGAAGCGACTATTGAAGAGGGTTATGATACCCTAATGGTTATTCCCATAAAAGAACAAAATAATGATGATGAATGTACCAGTGCAGGCACTCATGAAGAAGAAGGCAACATGGATAATGCTGTAAGTAAAGATGTTGATAAGGTTGTTGAACCTGAATTAAAATTTGATGAATATGAATATTGGGTTGAAATCCCTGAGGCTCTAATAGAATCTGAGAGAGAAGAAGCTACAAAGGAGGTTTCAGAGGAGAAGCCATTATGTTAGAAAGCTGAAGTTACATTTGAAGAACCTGTAGTAATTGAAAAAATTACAGATGATAAATATTAAAGGTTTGGTTACCTATGTGTGGGTACAATAGGGATACTTGATATTGCCATGGAACCTATAGTGGATGCAGTCAACATCATGGATCATAATCAAAGTCCATTGGATAAAGAAGAAGTGTGAGTGTATAAGTATTGTGAACAACCTTGAAAATGATGGTCGTGTGAGGAACTACCAAAAGTGGAGAGTATTGATATCTCAATCTAGGTAAAAAGAAATGAAGGTATGCAATTGGGAGTTGTTGCTGAAGACCTCATAACATATGAGGGAGAGATTAAAAGTGTGGATGATGATTATGTTAGTAGTATAGTTTTGTTGGTATAAGTTCTAGATATAACATAGAAAGTGGGAGAAGGTAAATATACAACCCATGACGAATAATTAGACACGAGGTGCAGTGTTACAACCGAAGCTAGTTGCATGAATAAGGAATCCCATGGAGTGTAGGATATACTGCATTTTGGGCCTATGAAAATATTTTGAATAAAGGTGATGGTTGTTTGTTTGATTGACTAGAAGTGGGTCTAAAGAGAATGAAGAAGAAGATGTCGATGAAGTTAATGCCACATGCCTAGTTCAAGGTTTGGTACCACAGAAGGAGGAAGAATAGAATTTTTAAAGTTTTTTTGTTATCATAAATATCATGTTTTGTTTATCTTTTTTGTGTATGAAGTTTGTAGTATCAATTAGTTTTTGAGTATATCATTCATGAAGAATTGGGTCGTGTTTATTTGGTCTAAGGATGTTGTAGAATTGTGTTTTCATTTTGCATGGGTGTTGTGAGGTCGAATTCCAGGTTTATGGAGTCACCGAAAAATACTCACTGTTATGTTGAGAGGATTTTAGGAGTTATCTTGTTGCGGGTAGAAGCAAACATTATCCAAGTTGTTTGATGATGAATCAATCAAGATGGAAGAATGGAAGGTCATGATCATCCATTGATATACTAATGAAGCAATACCAACAATCATATCAAGCATAGAAAAATGATGTGTTGTAGACTCAAATGACTAGTGATGCCAAATCAGTGTGTGCAAAAGTGTGCCAAGTTTGGAACACCATGGGTGCATCAATGCAATCTTCATCGATGATGCACATAAGGGTTGGAAGCTAGAAAAGGTTTTTGAGAAAGTGGTGATGCATCATGGTGAGCATGCATTAGAGTTGCATGTCAAGGTCACAAAGTTGTGGATAATTTGGATAGGCCATCGAGCAAAGGGAGACACGATGAGAACATTGAATAAGTATATTGACATGGCTCATGAGATGTAGATTGGAGAGAGAGAGGATGGAAATATTTGACGAAAAATCCTAAAAATGAAATAGAGGGTGACATGTGTCAGCACTGCATATTTTGACAACAAAGTTATGAAAAAGATTCACCATGAGGAGGTTTGATGGAGAAGAACGAATGTCATATCCTGTGAGCTAGTCATAGAGTGACACATGACAATCATGCATATGCTTGTTTTAGCAGTGTTGTGAAGGGACACAATGTTGAAGGCCATAGGTTGGGGCACCAATAGATGTGTTGTGATAGTTCTTCAGTGAGGTGAGATCGACATGTACAAAGTATAGTACCATTTGGAATCGACGATAAGGATCCCAACGAAGGAGATTCGAGGGAGGATGACAACCGTTGGGTGGAAGATTGATAATGGATCACAACCATTGATCTTGAGGGTGTAAAAGGCATGAAGAAGGTGCTAAAAGCATAGATGACAGTGAAGGAGCACCATTGGATGGTGAGAGAAGATTAACTGCAACCACTAGATTATATTGAAGTGGAACAAATGTTTCAGACAAAAATTAAGGAAGAAGAAGTTGAGTACCATAGAAGAAGGGAGTTAAGGAGATGGAAGATTCTAGAAGGATAATTAATGGCAAAAGTTAAATGTTGATGGTGCAGTGTATGAATATAGATTCAGGAAGGATGCCACCCGTACTTGAGAATTTATGTTTGGGATGTCAATGTTTGAGCAAAAATTGAAGATACTTAAAATTTAAAACTTTTGATAAACAAATCCAATGCATGTAGATCTCATAAACAATTCAAACACACAAATCATTCAATCCATAAGACACATGATGTACCCTAGGGAAACCCCCCATATCCGGAGGATGAAAAACCAAACAATCCTTCGAGTATGATAGATAGTTGCAGAGAATGATTTTACAACACTTGCATATTACTTGATAAGAGAGATCAAAGTCACACTAGATAATAGAGATCACTCGGAATACTATCTTAGCCTTGCCAAGTGCATAACTTCTTCAGTCATACAATGAGAGGTAGAGAATGGTTGCATGTATTTTGGAAACTATGAACATTGTGTGCACTATCCACACATTACTTATTGCGCCTTCCTTGACTTGTTGCCAAGTTGTCCCTTTGAAATTATGTCCCATACTTACGATCTGCACTCTCCATTAATTCACTAGTGTTAACTGCTTTTAATTGAATGTTAACTATTTGAACTAAACTGAATTGAATTGAACTAAATTGAACTGAATATGATCTGATTAACAAACTGCTTGGTCATTAGATAGGAGTTTAACTGAATGTCTTTAGTGCTTCGCAATCAATGCCATCCACAACAACCACTTTGCATAAATCAAGAAGTAGATTCCTTAATTAATTGAAAACTGTTTTCCACAACTTAGACTTAAGTGGTTTCTTTGCAATTTGAGTTCACTAGAGGTCTGACATGGGCAGTTTGAATCCTTAGTGTATATTTGTGCTCATAACACCTATCATTAATTAATTATGCATGGTCCATGAGTGTTTAATTTAATTAATCATCTTTATCCTATCCAAATTAGAAGAATTATTCCGAACCTATGATCATATGTATTACCCCGAGTCATATAGTCATATGCTAAAGTAAATCACTCTAGGGGTATCTACTCCCTAAAGGATACTTGTAGCACCTAGTGACCATGACTAGCCATACATCACATAGTATATCCTCATGATTTGATGCAACACAAGGCAAGTCTTGATACAACACAAGACTCATGAACTTAATACAACATAAGTTCCGGACTTGATACAACACAAGTCTCCGACCTTGATAAAACACAAGGTTCTGACCTTTGTTGCGTTGAAGTAGGCAGAAGTATTATGCACACATTAACCATCAGAGAAAGACCACATATTGGTTCAAGCACTTAACCATTGTATCCATTCAATATATGGTATTCTTATACATGAGAGAGAGGTTGGAGCGGTTGCACTTGCTCTAACCATTCATTTTTTAAGGTTATCTAATTATAACATTTAATACATTATAACATATGATGACTTTCAGAAAGGCCTATCAACCCCTTCAACATATCCCCCACAAACAAAATGTTTCTTCGTCCCGAAGAGAACAAAGAAATATGCATCAACATCCTGGGTCTCTGCTACTGCTGAAGTAGTACTCATTGTGCATCAACCATGCATACCAGTCTGCATAGGTAACTCAGTCGCAACAACCGCTAGCTTGATAGGAGAACACACGTGTAAAAGGCTCTACTATGACTGGTTACTCTTCAGCCTCCATCTTCAATCTGGTAGTAGTCCATCAAAATCTCATTCTCTCACAATGGCGATCGACTATCCTCTTCCGCAACGAGGTCTTTTGATTTGAAGCCTCACCATGGCAGGTCAAGGAAGCGACCTTAAGTTAGACATGCTAGAAGCTTTCGACACCATTGCCACCAATGGAAGAATATACATATGGGCTGAATATGTCACCAACATGGTGAAGACCATCTGTGAAAGATGTCAAGAAACAAGGGGAATCATCAAGTTCCCCTCCCTAATCTTATGGATTGTCATGTACCACATCTGCCCAGAGGGGAGTCCAATATTTCAGGAATCGACGAGGTTCGACATGTGGATATTTAAGCCATTCTCCCAAAGAGGAATGTTGCAGGAACTTGAAAGAGGAAAGGTCCTGTTGGAGAACTGGTTTCAACAGCTCAAAGTCCACACGACAAGATGGAGGGTGCCTCAAAACATCTGAAGAAATATACCTATGAACTCCCACATCCAGCTGGAGCTCGACCATACCTCGGTGTGGTACATGCAGGGCGACAACTCAAATGCCAAAGCCCTCAACTACTATGCATCAGTCGACCAGATATTTTAGGAACTGTCTCGACAGGACAAAACAAAAATACCAGTACCAGCAGTAGCAAAGCAGAGCAACTTCTCGATCGAGGAGCCACTCACAGACCAGGAAAAAGAGGAAGACTATGAGCTCAACCTCTATATCAGCACCCAGTCGACTTCAAATAACAATCAAACCCCTGACTGCAAAGAGGGAAGACCCCAGATTGCAAAGCCACAACCATAGCAACAGGTAATTCCTTCGACCGTAGAAAGCGTCGTCCCGACCCAGGAGCCAAGGGGGGAGAGAGCTAGAAAACCCTAAGTATGCTGTCACAAAAGGCATTATTCAAAAACTGTCAAAGGAGATAGCAGCGGCTAGGAAGAAGCTTAAGAGACAACAACAACAACAAGGTAAGGGGAAGCACAAGCTTATCCTTGCAGACTCATCAGAAGACGAGGAGGAATTGGCAGACACGACCCTCGACATCATAGAGGATGCCACCGCAAACAAGGTGCCGGTCGAAACCCAGTTCCAAAGATTCGTCGACGTAGGGGCACAAGCAGGTCGACCGAAGAAAGCTAAGACTATGACGACACCTGAAAATGTTGTTGATCTTGTGTCGATGCCTCCACCTCCATCACCAACAAAAATAACTAAGGAACAAGTACCGGCACTGCAATCAGTAAGCCCCCTCAACTTATGCAAAAATGCGATGACGGAGGCTGTGAAAGCAAAGTTCAACAAAGATAAATATTTGCAGGCATTCATTGAGAAACTGCCTGACATATTTACGTCGGCACACAAGATCTCTACAAAAGCACCTCTCTGCACTACCGGAGGATACCAACCAGGACAGGAAGCACAGTCCAGAACCTTTGCAACCATCACGTTGACTTTCAAGAGAAATCTTGACAAGGATGCTGAAGTGGTTGCATGTCGGTCCTCGACTATCACTCCGACCGTACCCCAAGTCGACCTACCGGCCACTGCACCGAATGAAGGAGAAGAAATTGAGGAGGACATAGCCCGAAAAATTAACCAAATGTTCTCTGACATAGACTCGCCCCCTCGCCTCGACAATCCACCACTTACCCACCTTTCCCCCAACCCAGTCACCCTCGACCATTCACCAACTCCACCAACACCTCCCGACTCAGAGCAAGCCCCCCCATAATCATCAGCAGCAACTATGCCCACTTCTGCACCCCTTCCATCTCCACAACCGAGAGCAGCAGCCATCCCACCGCCCCAACTAGCAAAACTAGCAACCACCGTCCCATAAACCAAAGGACCTTACTCAAATTTTGCAGGTACATAGGTGTCGACTCAAGCAGATAAAGAAAAGCATAAGAAGAGGAAGGAGAAACATAAGAAGGAGCATCATGGACAACCTTCAAAGGTCCAAATTAGATTGAAGGATGCAAGCTCCCTGACTGACACAGAGCTAGGAAAACTCCTGAAGACCTTAGCAAGTGATGCAAAGACGAGGAGTGAGTAAAGAAATAAGGAACTCGAGGACAAGAATGCAGAACAGGTCGAGTTCCTCGACAAATGCAGAAATCTGGCCTAGTTCGTCATGTCGGACCCCATAGAGGTCGACACAGACAATTCGCTCGAAATGGCATATCAGCTATTTGAGGGCATGTTGTCAGCACTCCAAGCTCACATTCAGGAAACAAAGGAGGAACAAAAAGAGGAAACTGCCCGACTCCTAATGGCACAACACACTGCCTTTTCTGAAGCCTATAAAGTGCTGCAAAATCATATGGAGGAGTCTGTCGTAACTGAAGAAATATTGAGAGACTGGCCTAATTACTACGGGAAAGTCTATCAGTAGACTCAACAGAATCAACAAGGAATTTAGGCATTAGAAAGCAGGAAAACCACTGAGGAAGCACTCAGAACGACAATAGAAGAACAAATAGTGCTTGAAACTACCAAACTGTAGAAACTAGAAAGGGAAGCACATCAGTGGGTGCAATAGGCTCACCCTAACTTGGAGAAAGTCGATGTCATCTGTCCACAGATGAAATGACTTATCGAGACTGCAGAAGAGAAGGACCAGTTTATGGTTCCCAACATGGAGAAGATAGCTGAAACCTCCATTTCAGAAAAGATGTCGATCTTATCAGGCTTGACTACACTCACCATCGACATCCAGAAAATTTTGTAGAGTTGGACAGATTTCCAACATCACCTCGCAGTAACAACCCCAGCCATTGTAGAAGTCTGTGTATAGAAAATATCGACCATCAGACTTCACAGCCCACCACAATAACTATTGAGATCATCCAGGAATAATTTTTGTACCTCCCTGTTTCTTCGGGACGAAGAAATGTTTTGTTCGTGGGGGAGATGTAGAAGGATCAAGTTGATAAGTCGACTTGAACGATAGCCAACTTAGTCGATGAGCCGACTAAGTCAATGAGCCGACTTAGTCGATCAGCCGACTAAGTCGGTCGACTGACTAAACTAGATATTAGGTCGGCCACCTAAGGTCGTGTCGGTTCACCGAACCGACAGGTAGTTATTTTGTAACCGTTCTGTAATCATATATATTAGGCTGTTGAGCCAGATGAGAACTCAGTTCAGTTCTCTGCATTGTTTGGACTCACTTATATAATATAATCTATTAATTCACCTATTGGTTCTTATCTCTTGTCTCTGTTATATATATATGTTTTAGTGTGTATTATTGGTAACCTTATCTGATCTGTGAGATTACAACAACCTTTATACAACTTAAGGTTATGATATTGACACAACACAAGATCATAATACATGCATCTCTCATGAATAGGACTTAATACAACACAATGTCCTAGCTTGATACAACACAAGTATCATGGAGAAGTTTCTAAACTTAATACAACATAATTTCTGGACTTGATACAACATAAATATCATGGAGAATGAATCATGATGTTGTACATTTAACACTCCCTCTCAGCGAGGGATACATTCTCTGCCATACCAAGAATATCTTGGAAGTGTCTGAACTTCATCACAGATAGAGGATTTGTCATTACATTTGCAATATGCTCATCAGTAGATATGTACTGAAGTTTTACAATACCTTTTCAGACCATGTCTCGAATGAAGTGATACTTCATTTTTATGTGTTTCAACTTGTCATGAAACACAGGATTTTCGGAAAGATTTATACAACTCTGGTTGTCACACCTGATCACTGTAGGATCTATATTTTCACCAAACAATCCTCCAAGTAGCTTTCCTAGTCACACTGCTTCTCTGCAAATAGTACTAGCAACAATGTACTTAGCCTATGCTGTGCTTTGGGCAACTGAACCCTGCTTTCTGCTAGACCATGAAATCATAGTAGAACCCAGGATGAAACAATATCTGGAAGTGCTCTTCCAATCAACAATGCTGCCACCCCAATCATAATCAATACATCTAAGCAATAAAACTCCTCCATTGGAGGCATACTTGAGTCCATAAGAAATTTTACTGCGGAGGTATCTCAAAATATGATTACCTTCAATCTAGTGTCTGTGTCTAGTATCAGTCATGAATTGACTCAAAATTCTAATTGCATAGCAAATGTCTAGCCTCAAATGTATCAGGTACATCAATGAGCCAACCAACTTTAGGTATAACGTGGGGTCCACTAGATCTGATCCAGTATTAGTCTCATGGAGTTTCCTCAAATTGGAATCCATTAGAGTTTTTATGGATTTACAATCCACCATGCCAAATCTGCGAAAGATGTCCACAATGTACTTCCCTTAAGATAAAAATATCTCATCATTCCTCTGCCAAATCTCAAGGCCTAGGAATTAGTACATAAGATCTAAGTATTTCATCTGAAACTCTAAGGTAAGCTCCCTCTGACACTTAGCAATCAAATTTTCCTCTCCAGTGAGAAAAATATCATCCACATATAGGACTAGTACCAGAGGTTGGTTCTCTGCTACTTTGAAGTACAAGTTTGAATTTGCATCACTCTTCAAGAAACCCAGTTTCTGAAGATAACTGTCTATTATGACATACCAAGTTCATGGAGCTTGTTTTAACCCATACAGGTCTTTCTTCAACTTGCAGACATGGGAATCTTTCCCATGTATCACAAAACCCTCAGGCTGCTCAATGTAAAACTATTCCTTAATGTCACCATTAAGGAAGGCAGTCTTCACATCCATCTGGTGAAGCTTCCATCCCAATGATAATGCAAGTGAAATAATAGATCTAATGGTGGTATACTTGGCCATTGGACCAAAAGTATCCTTATAATCAATGCCCTCTATCTGAGAAAAGCCAAGGGAAACAAAACTGGCTTTGTACTTTTCCACACTACCATCTGCAACATGCTTTATCTTGGAAAGCCATTTGGATGTTACAACTGACTTCCTCTCAGGATTGGGAACAATATCCAAAACATCATTATTCATAATAGAATAATATTCCTCTGTCACAACATATTTACATAGTTGTTGCTCTGCAGCTTCTTCATATGATGAAGGATCTAAGTCACTGATGCTGATCATTAATGCAACATATCCTGAATACCTATCAGGATGCTTTCGCTCTCTGGAAGTTCCTACTTGTGATCCATGTTTCTCAACATATCACAATACATCTCGACACCATGCTGACCTCCTCTTTGTAGGAGGTTCATCAGCCAGTTCAATTGGTTCATCAATTACAAGTAGCTCTGCATGGTTTGTTGGATTCTCCCTTTGAACATCAGATGGGGAAGAATCATCATCATGATCCTTTGATATTGGAGCCTCAAACTCCTATGTCCATGGATCACATTCAACCTCTTTTGACCGCTTGAATGATGCCTCCTCATCGAAAGTCACATCTCAACTAGCCTCAACATGTCTCTCACCAGGTACATATATTATAAATGCCTTGAAATTCTCATTGTAGATAACAAAATTTCCCTTCTTTCCAGAAGGTTCCATCTTGGTTCTCTTTTCTTTTGGTATGTGAATATACACATTACATCCAAATATCCGAGGATGTGATATGTCTGGTTTCTCACTAGTGAAAACCTCTTCAGGTGTTTTCTCATCAAGAACTGTATGCCGATTTCTGTTATGTAGATAGATCATGCCACATGTAACATGTCTTTTGTACCCTCATGAAGAGTTTTGTTCTTTCTCTCTACAACCCCATTCTGTTGTGGGTTGTAAGGAACTGTTAATTGTCTACATATCCCTGCATCACTAAAAAAATCATTAAAAGGATTTGATTCAAATTCTCCACCATTATCAGACCCTAGGGCATGAATATGCCTACTTGTCTAATTCTCAACTAAGGCTTTATACTCTTGGAATTTACTAAAGGTTTCACTCTTGGCTTTCATGAAATAAGCCCAGGCATTATGGGATATCATCAATGAATAAAAAATAGTATAGATTCCCACAGAGGGATGGGGAAGACATGGTTGCACACACATTTAAGTGCACTAAATATAATATGCCTTTAGATCTAGTATGGCTTCTAGGAAAATTCTTTTCAACATTCCTTCCTAAAGAACAACCTCGGCAAATAGTTTCATGTACAAAATCAAAACTAGGCATACCTTTCACCATTCCCTGCAAACCAAGTAGTGCTCTGAAGTGAAGGTGTCCAAAACTCCTATGTCATAGCTTGTATGGGATGATAGTATTATGTTCCATGGCTACAATATACTTTCTTGGGACCTTGTAAATTCCTCCTTCTCGAACTCCAATAACAGTAGCAGTATCAATTTTCTAGTTCTTAGGACACAAGTATGCTTGATTCTCCATTTATATGACTCAGAAGCCTTTATATTCAAGGACATAAACATACAATAGGTTCTTCTTAAATATAGAGACATAAATAATGTCCTCCTTATGTAGTGTATCTCTCAAACTTAGCTGGAAGGATGTGGAATATCCAACTCCTTGGATTGAGTTTGTGGAATTGTCTCCCAATTCTACCATGCATGCAAACTGTTTATCTTTTAGGTTGGAGATTGCGCCTTTGTATCCTAACATGTGATTTGAAGCACTATTTTCAACCAACCATGTATCTTCTCCTGTGATGAGAGATCTGTACAAAGAAAAGACAAGGTAATACTCCCTCCTTGTCTCTTTCTCTTCGGGTCCATTTTATTTGGAAGTTTCTTTTACGGCGATGGAAGCATGAAATCTTCCTTTTTTCTTTCCCTCACATGACAGTCCCGTACAAAGTGTCTCAAATTTTGACAATAAAAACATAGAAGCTTTGATTTGTCAAAACCTTTATTGATCTCTTTTTTGTTTGCACGGAGGGACTTCTTGGGAGTGAATGGATTCCTCCCTTTCTTGGTTCTTTCCATGAGGTTAAGATTATCCTTCTTAGTGTTCACAACTTTTTTATGGATGCACC
The DNA here is from genome assembly GCA_001517045.1 of Pseudotsuga menziesii. NCBI lineage: Eukaryota > Viridiplantae > Streptophyta > Pinopsida > Pinales > Pinaceae > Pseudotsuga > Pseudotsuga menziesii. The sequence continues at coordinate 119,040 of LPNX010463571.1, read as the reverse complement.
CTTATTCTTGAATGAAATCATGCCAAAGTATTTTGAAGTTGGGATCCTTTTCTCTTCCATTTACCACAACAAGAAAGGTCTCCCATGAGGAGGGGATCCTGTCTATGGTGGTTTGAAGAAGGTAATCCTCATCCGTCTCCACACCGATGCTTGCAATTTGATCCTTCACTTATGAAATCTTTGTGAAGAAGGAGGCTATGGTCTCATCTCTTTCCATATTCATGTTGCACAACTTGTTCTTCAAAGCCCTATTTTGAGTAGGGGCCTTCTTCTCATAAAGATTCGTGAGTGTGTCAAAACACTCCTTTGTCGTCTTCAATGGTGTGATTACTGACATGAGGTTGTCCTTTGCGAAGTCATATATGATCCTCTTTTCCTTTTCTTGATTCTTCTTTTAACTGGTTCTTACTGAATTTGTAGTAGGCTATTCAATCATGATGGTCACAAAGGAATTAAGATCATGCTATTTGAGAATGTTAATCACCCTCACCTTCCTTGTGTTGAAGTTTGAGGTACCTTCAAGTCAATCTTTCGGTCGGACGAAGATTGATGCCATTGATTCAGTCTCTTTCTCAATGCTTCAAGATCCATGTAGGTTTAGAATGTTTGTACAAAACTAAGCTCTTGCGCACCCTTTCTCTAATACCATGTCAATTTTTGATAAAAAAATTGAAGATACTTGAAATTTAAAACTTTTGATAAACGAATCCAGTGCATGTAAATCTCATAAAAAATTTAAAACCACAAATCATTCAATGTGTAAGACACATGATGTACCCTTGGAAAACCCTCCAAATCCAGAGGATGAGAAACCCAACAATCCTTTGAGTATGATAAATAATTGTAGAGAATTATTTTACAACACTTGCATATTGCTTGATAAGAGATATCAAAGCAGCACTAGAGAATAGAAATCACTCAGAATATTGTCTCAGCCTTGCCAAGTGCATAACACTCTAATAAAAAGATTATTCAGACATACAATGAGAGGTAGAGAATGGTTGCATGTCTTTTGGGCACTGTGAACACTGTGTGCACTATGTACACTATCCACACATTACCTATTGCACCTTCCTTGACTTGGTGCCAAGCTGCCACTTCAAAATCATCTCCCATACTAAAGATATGTGCCCTCCATTAATTCACTGGTGTTAACTTTAACTGAATGTTGACTATTTGAATTGAATTGAATTGAATGTGAATTGATTAACTAATTGCTTAACCATTAGTTAGGAGTTTAATTGAATGTATTTAGTGCTTCACAATCAGTTCCATCCACAACAAACACTTTGCATAAATCAAGGAGTAGATTCCTTAATTAACCAAAACTTGTTTTCCACAACTTAGACTTAACTGATGTCTTTGTAATTCGAGTTCAATGGATGTATGACATGGGAAATTTGAATCCTTACTCTATCTCTGTGCTCATCTAATTTATAATTAATTAATTATGCATGGTCCATGAGTGTTTAATTAATTAATCATCTTTATCATATCATACTAAGAATAGTTATTCCGGACCTATAATCATATGTATTACCATGGTCATATAGTCATATGCTAAAGTAAATCACTTTAGGGATAGATAATCCCTAAAGGAGACTTATAGTGCCTAGTGACCATGACTATGCATACATCACATAGTAATCCTCATGAATTGATACAACACAAGACCAATCTTGATACAATACAAGTCTCCTGAACTTAATTCAACATAAGTTCTAGACTTTATATAACACAAGTCTCCGGCCTTGATACAACACAAGGTTCCAACCTTGATACAACACAAGGTTATGATCTTGATAAAACACAAGATCATAGTACATGCATCTTGCATGAATAGGACTTATACAACACAATGTCCTAGCTTGATACGACAATAGTTCTTAACTTAGTACACCATAAGTTTCTGAACTTAATACAACATAAGTCTCATGGAGAATGGCTCATGATTCCATACAAATTCATATTTTTGTATCAAAAACATTAAAAAACAACCCCAAAATGAATGATTGGTGGTATTGTTGCAATAAAAACCCTAAATAAACCCGCAAATTGAGAAATGGTCCTCCTAGAATCACTGCCATTTTTATTCGAGGTTAAAAAAACATTATTAAAAAAAAATGAAAATTCAAAAATGCAAAATTTATCAATTTTTTTTTCAAAAACTAAATTAAAAAGGTTTCAAAAACATTACAACCTTAAAAGAAATCTATAAACAACTTGTTTTTTAAATAAATCTAAAAAATAGCGTAAAAAATAAAAATAAAAATCAATATGAAACACACATTTAAAAATAAAAAATATACTGAATTATTTAAAAAATTAAAAGGAAATTTAATAAAAAAAATGGAAAAAAACATTAAAAAACAAAAATAAAAATTATATAAAAAATTTAAGTTTAAAAGAAAGAAAAAATGTAAAACCCCCTAACCCTTCACCTCCCTCATCCCCCTCTCCCCTTCCCGTATATCTCTCGTGTCCTCATCTCCCACCTCCCGTTCGTCGTTCCCCCCTCTCGCTCCCTCTCCTCTCTTTCCTCCCACTCCTGGCCCCTTGTCCACACAACCCCCTTCCAATCATTCGCGATTTCCAAAATAGAGCCATCACTTTCGACAGTGTGATATTGGGAATCATGATTGACCAAAAGGGGGCTTCGTGGGCATGGGGCAAGGGGTAATTTTGAGAATCGCGACCGACTGGAAGGGGGATGCATGGGTAGGGGTGACAAGAAGGGAAAGGGGGAGAGGGGGACGGGGGAGGGGAAGGGAGGGGGAGTGGGAGCATAGCGGAAGGGGAGTGCGGGGTGTGGGATTTTTATTTTGTTTTGTTTTTTAATTAAAATTTTAGTTATAATGTTTTTATTATTTTATTTATTTTGTTATAAAAATTTTGATTTTTTTTAATTTACAATTTTTTGTTTGTTTGTTTTGAAAATTTTCTTTTAAAATCTTTAATTTTTTTAGTTCTATACATAAAATAGTTGAAAACACGTTTAAACAGGTTTGAAATGTCTCTATTTTCTCTTTTTTTTTACAAATTTGCCCATAAAGATTAACTTATTTCAGAGAAAAGTTCAAAGAAAAGGCTTCCATTGTATTTATATTTTTCATTGTAATTAGCTTCTAAAAGTTAAAAAAAATCGAAAATGTATATATTTTGTTATTATAACTAGCTACTAAATGTATTTTTTTTGTAAAATTTGAAAAAATGCATTTGTAAATAAAAAATACAGTTTTTTTTTATGACTAACAAATTTCAAAATGGCAAAAAAATCTCCAAATGAAAAAAGGTTTTACCAGTATACACACTTTCCGAAACAAAGGTAAAAACAACTACTAAAATTGACCCCCCTAAAAATGAGAACATTGTTGGGTTCTCTTCAAGTTGTATAACTTGTTATACGAAGAAGGCAATCAATGGAGCACATGGTATATTGCATTTTGGGCTTATGAAAAACATTTTGAATAAAGGTGATGGTTGTTTGTTTAATGAATAAGAAATAGGTCTAAAGACCATGAAGAAGAAGAAGATGACGAGGTTAATTCCATATGCTTGGTTCAAGTTTTGGCATCGTAGAAGGAGGAAGAAGAGAATTTTTAAAATTTAATTGTTATAATAAATATATTGTTTTGTTTATCCCTCCAATGTATAAAGTTTGGAGTAGCAGTTTGTTTTTGAGTATATCAGTGATGAAGGTTTGGGTTGAAGGCTGTGCTTATTTGGTCTAAGGTTGTAGCATCATGTTTGTAGATTGCATGGGTGTTGTGAGTTACTTCCAGGTTTATGGAGTCACCAGAAAATACTCACTTTTATGTTGAGAAGATTTTGCGAGTTAGACTGGTGTGGCTAGCGGCAAAATTCAACCAAGTTGTTTGATGATGAAGATATAATTAAGGGGAAGAATGTTAGGAATAATTATATTTCCAACCCTTGTACTGGTGAATCAAGCAGGGAGAAATAATGGACGATCATGATCAATCATCAAGAAACTAATGAAGCAATCTGAGTTGTTAGATAAAGCACATAGAAAGGTTGTGTCTAGGAGTCCAATGATCAACATTGTCAAATTAATGTGTGCAAAAGTTCAATGAGTTTGGAACACCGTGAGTGCATTAGTGCAGTGTTCATCGACGATGCACATCGTAGTTGGTAGGTGGAAAAGACCGATGAGAAAGTAATGACATGCCTGGACAAGCATTTATTGGAGTTGTACGTTGGGGTCACAATATATACTTGAGATGATGTAGACCGTTCAAATCCATGCAAGCGTACCAACATTTTTCTTAACCATGTCAAAGACGATGAATGCATGGCTAAGTTCAGAAATTTGGTGTGGGAATAACATGCATCCTTTTTCAATAACAAAATTGTATTAAATGAAAAAGGTAAAATATTTCTTGAGATGAGGTTAGCTTATGTCTTTGCAGTTTGAGTTCACTGGAGGTCTGATATCGGAAATTCGAATCCTTACTCTATCTCTGTGCTCACCTCATTTATCATTAATTAATTCTGCATGGTCCATGAGTGTTTAATTAATTAATCATCCTTATCATATCATACTATGAATAATTATTTCGAACCGATGATCATATGTATTACCCTAGTCATATAATCATATGCTAAAGTAAATCACTCTAGGGGCAGCTAATCCCTAAAGGATACTTATAGCACCTAGTGACCATGTCTATTCATACATCACATAGTAATCCTTGTGACTTGATACAACACACGACCAATATTGATACAACACAAGACTCCTGAACTTAATTCAACATAAATTCCGCACTTGATATAACACAAGTCTCCGACCTTGATACAACACAAGGTTTCAACCTTGATACAACACAAGGTTCCGATTTTGATACAACACAAGATCATACTACATGCATATGTCATGAATAGGACTTGATACAACACAATGTCCTAGCTTGATACATTACAAGCTCTTAACTTAATAAAACATAAGTTTATGAACTTAATGCAACATATGTTTCAAACTTGATACAACAAAAGTCTCATGGAGAAGTTTTTGAAATTAATACAACATAAGTCTCATGGAGAATGGCTCGTGATGCCATACAAATTCATATTTTTGTGTCAAAAACATTAAAAAACAATCCCAAGATGAACGATTGGTGGTATTGTTGCAATAAAAACCCTAAGTCAACCCCCAATTGAGAAATGGACCTCCTAGAATCACTGTCATTTTTATTCGAGGTTTAAAAAAACATTATTAAAAAAATGAATATTCAAAAATACAAAATTTATTAAAAAAAATTCAAAAACTAAATTAAAAAAGGTTTCAAAAACAATTTACAACCTTACAAAAAAATCTATAAACAATTTTTTTATAAATAAATCTGAAAAATAGTGTAAAAAAATAAAAATCAAAATCAAAATGAAACACATATTTAAAAATAAAAAATATACTGAATTATTTAAAAAAATTATAAGGAAATTTAATAAAAATTGGAAAAAAAACATTAAAAAACAAAAACAAAAACAAAATAAAATTATAGCGAAATTTTAAGTTTAAAAGAAAAAAAATGTAAAACCCCCTGACCCTTTACCTCCCCCATCCCCCCCTCCCTCCAATCCTCCTTTCCCGTCCCCCCCTCCTCCTGTCCCCCTCAACCGTCCCCCTCTCGCCCCTCTCGTACCTCTCTTGTGTCCCCATCTCCCACCTCCCCTTCCCCGTTCCCCATCCCCCTTCCTCCCCTTCCACCCCCTCTCCCCCCTTTCCTCCCACTCCTCACCCCTTGCCCACACAACCCCCTTCCAATTGTTCACGATTTCCAAAATAGCGCCATCGCTTTGCGGCAATGTGATATTGGGAATCATGATTGACCAAAAGGGCGCTTTGTGGGCAGGGGGCATGTGGCTAGGGTTTTACCCCTAGCTTGTGCAAATGAGCACCTACTAAGGAGAAGGGACTCCTTAGTAGCAGTTCAATATATGTAAATTAAAAAGCTAAAAAAAGAAACTCTAACATGTGCATAAAACATTAAAAAAAATGTAAATAATGGTTTTGGTATTAATATTACCTTCAATGTGAAGGTTGGTGAAGCCCGTTGCGGTGATCCAAGAGGGTTGCTCCGAGCTCCAACTTGCTCCTTCTCTTTCTCCAATGGTGGAAATGGGCCAAAAGGGGCTCTCAAGGTGAAAGTAGCTCAAGGGTGAGCTAGGGTTTCAAGAGCTAGTTTGGCAGAGTAAGGGTGCTTATGATTGTGGATGTGAAATAAGGGATCTCCATCACCTATTTATAGTTTTTCAGTGGTGGAGTGCTGGCCCATGGTTTTGGAAACCATATGGTTTAGGGCAGCTGTATAGGGTTTTTTCCTCCTTTTCCTCATTATTTTATATTTTTTCTTCCCTTTTTAGGCTTTTTTGATGGTTTTATGGCCTTTTGGAGGCTTTTTAGTGGGATTTTTGCTGTTTTAGATGAATTTTGGATTTTTTGGAGGAAAAAAGGGGTTTTTAAGGGAAATATGGTAGAAAAATGGACAAATGAGCCATGTAGTGGGGTAGATGAGGTAGTGAACACTTTTTGTGTGTTAACAGATTGCCCCCTGATGTGCGAGGGCGGGAGCTCATCGTATGGCCGATGGACATCATAAGTCATAAATGGTGTTCCTGGGGTGTGGAGAAGAGAAGAAACAAACGAAAGCCCGGAACAACGATCCCGAACCAACTGTAAGAACTAAAAGTACATAACCTCAATAATGGATGAGGAATCATCTGATCATATGGACGAGGTGGGCATTCCCATGCTCGTATCAAGATATAACATAATAATAACAATGGGGTCCAAAATATGGGGACCTGACATATACATGGCCTCAAATACTGAATGAGGAAGAATATTAATATATGGACGAGGCGGGCATACCCATGCTCGTAGCAAGATACATAAACATAACTGTGAGGCCCAAAAAGAGAGACCTGTATGATACATAAAAAACCACTATGTATATCATAAGGGTCCAGAAGGGACACAAATCTGGGACATACTACTGGGCTGACCAGGTCTGAGCTGAAAAACTGATGCACTGGAATGACAGCAGTGCTACTGAATGTGGTACCAAAGGAACTGATGAGCTGCTGTATCAGAGTGACAAGGGTCATACTCGCAATGGTACACTGAACTGGAATTGAACTGGGTACTCAAGGAAGCATGGAACTGAAAGGATTCCGAATACAATCGCCAACGCAGCCCGGACATCCACGGGAACATATAACTGGGCGTTCCGAAGTGACTCACCAATGTGCTAGAGTCGGGGGAAATCCGGGGTCTTCGACAAATAATGGAAGGGATATAAATCCTGCGCGATTCTTAACGATGCGATCAAGGTGTTGAAATCGAGCATGTGAGAAACAACCATTCGGAGAGGCAATGATGACTCCTCCCAAAATGGTCCGTAGGCATTCACCACAGATGGTGATGGGTCCAAGGCGCAGGGGCCTCTGGGTCTATCCTCTGGAATAGAGGGGCTGTCGTCGACAGAGGGAGACCTGCAACTATCAAGGCAATGATGTTTCCTTGACAGGAGCGCGAGGTGGAAAACCGAAATGTGATAGTACTGATGGCAGGTTTGATAAACCGGGGGGAATAACTGGGCAAGTAGAGTGGGGGACTCAAACTTCCTTTGTTCAGCGTATGAAAGCGGGGATGATCGGGCAGCATATGAAACTGACTGGTGGTAAGGGGATCATAGTTGTATTGGATCTAGGAGGGTGACTGGGCTGAGGGAGACTCAAGCTGTGGTAAAATGGCAGGAGACTACAGAATACTCTGAACAAAGGCGACCTAATTGGGGGTGCTGCCGAGAGGATCGATCATAGCGCCAAGAGGCACGGGGGGACTTCTTCATGGGTTAGGGAACTAGAAGAAGTGTGTATATATAATGGTACTGTCGTGTGGATTTATACGAGCCCGGGACAGTTCATGCTTGTGGTTGCTTTCAATTTTAAGGAGTCTGAAAGCAATAAGAAGACTCAGAAGTAATGGAATGGTACTCTCGTGTGGATTTGACGAGCCCATGACAGTTCATGCTCGTGGTTTCTTTCAATTTTAAGGAGTCTGAAAGCAATAAGAAGACTCTGAAGGAATGGTACTGTCGTGTGGATTTGACGAGCCTAGGACAGTTCATGCTCGTGGTTGCTTTCAATTTTAAGGAGTCTGAAAGCAATAAGAAGACTCTGAAGGAATGGTACTGTCGTGTGGATTTTACGAGCCCAGGACAGTTCATGCTCGTGGTTGCTTTCAATTTTAAGGAGTCTGAAAGCAATAAGAAGACTCTGAAGGAATGGTACTGTCGTGTGGATTTTACGAGCCCAGGACAGTTCATGCTCGTGGTTGCTTTTTCGTGTGTTAGTCTCCAAGGCCCGAAGAAGCATAAAAGGATGCAATGAAGAACGCTTCTAGCCGGTGTGACTAGAGTATGCCTTTTTCGTAATTAGTCTACCAGGTCCGGAAAAGGGTTAAACTTATACCAGATAGACGCCCTTTCAGGTACTTTAACGAGCATGAAAGGAAGCAAGATTGCTCGGCGATCTTTTCATTGTTTTAGGAGTCAGAAAAGAGCTTAACAGAAACTCCTTAAGTGCCTTTTTCGTATAGGACTTGTCCGGCCCGAAAAAGGGATAAAATTATACCGAACAAAAGGAATGGCCAGGCAAGGAGGAAGTGTTCAATCAAGGAACGTTTATGATGACCAGGAACGAGGGTGGGGGGGAACACTGGTGGGCCTCCTTGTGCGGTGAATGAATGGTGGCAAAATAACGAAATATTGGCAGTATGACAGGAGTGGATGGCTCATGTGAAAAGTGTGGAATAATCTGATGGCGGCCGATGTGGCGCGCCAATTGAGGCAGCAAGGTGTCGGGACACAATGTTGAAATTGTACCAAGTGAGAGCGAGAAATGATCTCAAGCATCATCACGAGCTCGGAAAAATGGATCTGGCAATATAAAAACTGGGAAAAATGGAGAACGGTCGAAGTGGCACGTAAACCGAGGCGACTAGCGGTGTCTAAAGAATGGGTAAAAAATGACGTAGAAAAAATAATGCAACGAGGTAACCATCGTGACGGTCTCGTCATGATGATTCCAATGGTGGAAACGGTTTGGAAAACGGACTTCGTATGGGTTCAGAATGGCCGAAACAAGAAAAAGGTCAACGGATTATAAATAGTAAGTGGGCCCAACATGACAAGTGTCATTTGTACTATTTGACTTTGACTAGTGATCAGAGTGGACCAGAGCTGAGGTGGCATTTCTGGACGATCTGACCGGCCGATTTCAGATTCGGGAGATACAGGTATTCCGTCAAACTCATACCAGCTTTGTCATTAGGTTCGGGGGGGCTTCCTGGGGCAGCGATATCAATTTGGATGACAGGTGAGATGTTGGCCATGTTACCCTCCTCGAAGGCGTCAGGAGCAGGAATAGGGTCCTTGAACCAGTCGACCTTGGGGGGAAGGAAGTCTTTGGATTCAACTGCAAATTGGGTAGCAATGTTAGAGGAGGATTCATCTGGGAGGAAGTAGGAACGATGGTGCATGTCATCCCAGGGATAATCCGGGGCAGTGAGAACCTCGAGGATTTCCTCATCAGTACGGAAAGTTTGTGTCCTCAAATCGGTTGACGAGGGAGTAGTGGCGGAAGAGATCATATAAATGGTATTAACCTCTCCGGAAGGGGAAGAGATCGGGGGGTGAATCTCCTCAATGGTGGGTGGTGCCGTCCCAAGGTCTAGATTGTTCATCTCATAGAGAGCTGCTCTGTAATCGGGGAGATGGGGACAGTGATTTGTGTAATGCCCGTAAATACCGCATATGGCACAGGGGTGGTTAGTGCGCGGGGATTTGTCACGAGGCTTAGGGGTTGGATCAAGTTGGACAACCGGTATAGTGGGGTCGTCGTCAAGCATTTGCATGTGTTCCTGTATTGCCGGTAATTGAGGACATTGGTGAGTCGCATGGCCCAACTCGTCGCACAGCGAGCATTTGGGAGGAGCATGAAAGACAGGGGGGTTCTTGACTGTCTTGGGAGGTGGGACAACAGAGTAAGGTTGGGGGCCTTTGCCCCCAGTTGGTTTGGTAAGAGGAGGGGGGGGGTTCGTGGAGGACGACGGGGTAGCGACACCGGGAGGTGGTTGACTAGTAGTGACAATGGGTTGCACCGGTTGCAGGACGACATCTGGTGTTGGCGGGGGAATGGGAGGCGAAAGATACCAAACGGGTAATCCTAAGGTTAACCCAGGGAGGCTGAGGGTAGCCATGACCGGGGCGGTAACTACTCCTGAGGGAGGGATGAGGAAAGGAATGGTATGGATGGGTGTAACACCAATGTGACTAGGTACCAAAGGGGGTTTAGGCAACAAGGGCGGTTGATTAGTAGGAGTTTACGTGTGATGGGACATGGTACATAGGTCAGACATGTCAGTGGCGGGTGACGGGGGTGGAATAGATTGGAAGGTTGAGGTCATTAGGGCGTCTGAGTAAACTTCGGGCCCCATAGAGGAAACAAGTGAGGTGGTGGCACCCGAAACAGGTTGTTCAACCATGGGGAGAACATTTACGGGTGTCGCGGGGGCATTGGGATCATAGTAGGTGAGTTGGTCAACTTTGACCACGCGTCCCTCATGGGGGAACATCATGGTACGAAAAACGGAAGAAGCAACCGCCCGCATGGCATACATGTAGCTGTAGCCAAGTAAAAGGTTATAATCAAGCTGTGCATTAATAACCTCGATGTCGATGAGGACGGTTTTTCCAGCCAGCTGGACGGGGACGTTAGTTAATAGGCCTTGTGGTTGAGTTGAACGGCCGTCGTAGGCTCGCAACGCAGTAGTTGACGGCTGGAGAGGGGGGGATCCCAATTTCTCCCAGATGGAGGTGGACATGACACATGTAGAGGCACCTTCATCAATAATACATCGATGGATGGCAAAATTCCGAACGGAAACAGAAACTTGGAACGCTAAAGTGGAAGGCATGCGGGGTTCGGATTGGTCCAAATCAAATGCCATTAAATTCAAATCATTTGGATCAATAGCCCCAATGGCTACGAGTAAAGTCTTGCGATGCAAAGGGCAGTTTTTTAAGACTTCTAATGTAGACATGGCTGCGGGAGATTGGGCTAAGTCATCGACAATGTTGTAGTTTGACGCAGCCCGCGCATTGGGGTTATTGTTGATACGGCGAAGCGGGAAACGAGGTGCTTTGGGAGCGCCATCTAGTGGAGGTGGAGGCATACGTAACGCCTGATCAGTGGGATGAGCATTAGTGGGTTTATCAGCGGGAGGGGCTTCAGAGGTGGAGCCATATTGGTTCTGCCGGGTCTGGAGGTTGACTTCATCGGAGGACATCATCAACAAGTGGTGGGTACCTGAGTCAAACATGGGTTGATCAGGAGCAGCGTAAGTGATTTGTTGTTGGGGTGGCGCGTTGGCTTGAGGGGGAGCCAACGGATGAGTGTTCACTACGCCTTGGTTTGGTAAGGGGTTTTGCAGCACCAAAGGTGGCTGCTGAGGTTGTGGGGGGTTGGGTGGTGCTTGAGGAGCCGCATGCCCTTGGCGGTGGGCATCATCAACCCAAAGTTGCCAAGCTCACTCCAAGTGTGGGCAAGCATGTGTGTAGTGGCCATAGACCCCGCAAATAGAACAAGGATGGTTTGTGCACAAATTGGGGTTTTTAGCCTGCTTGGGCGGGCGATCAGGGTTTTGGTTAGCAGGGGCCGCATTATTATTATCGGGGGGATTAGGTGGTTGACCAGCTTGGTCTGTAGGTTGGTTGTTTCCACGATTTCGGCCCCGGCCACAGTTTTGTTGGCCCTGGTTGCATTGGTTGTTCTGGTTTTGTGGCAGGTTTTGTTGGGCGTAAACTTGCCCTTGGGCAGCAGGTGGATTTTGAGGTTGCGTAGGTGCTGGAGCAAGCTGCGGTGGAGGATATGTAGGTGGAGGCTGCGCAGGTGCCGCAACTTGAGGGGGTTGCTGATAGGGCTGCGGAGCGGGTTGTGGGGTTGCCACAGGGGCTGCCTGTGGCGGGTAATAAACGGGTTGGGCTTGTGAAGGCGCAGGAGTTGGTGCAGCCTGCTGGTGGTAGTAGGGCTGAGGTGCGACCGGGGGGGCGTAAGCGGGAGTCGCATGACCGAAACACTGAGGTGGACATGAGGGTCCATGGGAATGGTGGTGATGTGTCATGGGAGCATACGAGTTGGTTGCTCCGGACTGTGAGGTAGCCTGCGAAAGGTCAGGGCCAGGGGTAGGACGTGCTATGGAAAATGGTTGAGGATGCGAAGAGACATGGCCAATGATGCCGTCGGCAGTGTGGGATGCCCCCGGCGCATCGTACTGGGAGGAATCGCTGCGAGGGGCGTCAGGTATAATGGTATATAGATAACCCGACTGGGCGTAAATGAGGTCGAATTGTTGGGCCTTAAGGATGGCCTCTTCTTCAGACTGGGGTCTTTCGGATGCCACATCCTTAGCAATGACAGGAAGAAGGGATTTGAGGAACCAATCTAGGAAGATACGGTCGTATAATTTGATCTTGCATAAGCTACGGCGTCGACGCCACTCATGAATGTGGTCCATGATGTGGGTAGCCATGTTTTGTCTGCATGATAGGAGGATCTCAACGCCCGCGTCATAGCGGACAGGTAACTGGAAGAACTGTAGGAAGGTTGAGGTAAGGGAAGCAAAGGTGGCATGGGTTCCATGGGGTTGCTCGATATACCACTTGGCTGCAGAGCCAGTGTAGGTGCACTGTAAGAGACAGAGGCGAATAGAGTCATCCACTATGGAGTTGGAGGAACACCATAGATGGAAGGACATAATGTGGTTTTGCGGGTCCTCACCTGCCTTGCCCTCGAACTTAGGGATGTCAAAGGGGAGCTTGGTGGGCATGTGAGGCCACGCAGGGTCGTGTCAGATAGGGTCGTTGGTCAATCTGGCTAGGTCAGGCAGGTTGAGGCTAGCCATGAATGGAAAACTGGAAGAAGGATGTGACACAGTAGTGGGTTGGGCCAAGTTGGGACCAATGCCCCCAAGTGGAGGGGTAGTGTTAGGGAGGTTTCCCCCAAGTGGGGGAACTAAGGTTGTATAGGACGGTTCTGCACCACCATGGGTAGTGGGAGCCACTAATGGAGTGGGAATAGGTATTCCCGTTGCGGGAATAGGTGCCGTGAGGGGAACGGTAGATGGGGGCCCCATGGAGGGCATACCTAAAGTAGGTGTGGTAACTGGTGTAGTGGTGGATGTGCCACCAACGGTCCCTACCAAGACGGGAGTGGAAGTCAAGCCAGCCATGGGGCTAGTAGGGGCAGTGTAAATGGGGTTCTCAGACTTTGGCTCAAAATCGGAGGTAAAATAAGGGGCGTCAATATCTGGTGACGGAGTCCTATGCCGCTGACGAGTGGAGTCAAGTGAGAAGGCTCGAGATCTATGATAAGTGGTATCAAGTGAGGATGATCTGTTTCGATGACGGGTGGTGTCAAGTGAACTGTGCTGTGGGGGCTCGCCCCTGAGGCGCCGAGAATGTCTCGGGGACTCAATGGTGACAGATGGTGTCAATTCTCTGTGGGTTGAGGCGGGTAAAAAACAGCTCAAAAACCCTAATGCAACCGAGTGTGCAGAAGGAGAGCTCAAAAAATAGGGCACTCAGGCCAACAACCAACTCAAAACACCCAATGTAACAGCTGTGCTACAATAGGTGGAGTGTCAACAGAAATGGTCAGAATACCAACAAGCAGCAGGTTTCCTAAAACTAAAAAATGGTGGACTCACTAGACCAAAAGGAGGTAAGGGAGCATGCAACCACTTCACTAAAAGTATTCTGACTCAACTAGACATATCCTCTGCAAGGTGATGAAATCCAAGTCAGACAATATGAATAGGAAAGCCAAGTGTCTAAGATATCCCCCTACCGGGAGGGACACCGGGTAGTCAATCTTAGAAGAATGGCAACTAAGATACCCCGTTCATGACACGTCCAGAAAGGTGAATCTGCCGTTTGGTCCTTTTACCGCAATACCCCTATACAGGGATATCCCAAGAACTGCGAAAGGTAGCCCTTCAGTTACTGAATGGAGTGCGGTATTCCACTCAGGCCTCCGAAACCAGTCTCGCGACTTCAACCCTCCTAAGGGAGAGGCCCTCTGGTAAACTGGTGGTGACCGTGCCAAAAGGTACTAGGGGATTTTGGTTCCCTAATTGGACAACTGCTATGTCTCAAGTGTAAGTAACCGAGGGGTGTTATTGGAAGCCTATCCCCCCGATCCTACCTAACTACAAAGATTCTTTTGTGTTCCCCAAGTGGGGTTAGAATATTGGTTGAGTTAAGTAGTTTTTTAAGGCTCACTTGAATTATGTGACAGAGTGTGTGCTCGTGAGGTGATGAACCCGAAATAGAAGTGCCACACAAAGGGGCAACTTTCTAATTGATAATACTGAATTCACAACTTTAACATGCAAAATTTTCCAAAGTAAAATGCTGAAATTTTAAACAGATTCTGTAAAAGGGAACAGAAATGATGTTGCAGAAAAGGCTGTAGGGAAGTAGGGCTGCAGGTAGAACAGATGGCTGGGCAGATGCAGAAAATATTGCAGCAAAGGGGCTGGGTTCAAAAACAGGAAAACACAGGCAGAAATCAAGCCGCAGGTCTGTAACAAAATCGTGCGGTCGGACCGCGAGTTTGAGGGAAACAGGCGCGGACAGGTCGCGGCAGTCGGACCACAGGAAATAGGGAAAAAAGCACAGTCGAATCGCAGGAAAATGGAAGACAGACGCGGTTGGGGCGCAGCCAAGGGGCGGAAAGTCACGATTCGGATGCGACAAAATGGCCGACAGGCGCTGTCAGATCGCAGCAAACAGGTTGATTAGCCACGGTCGGATCGCAGGTAACAGACTTGAATCCGTAAGCAGGGCGCCAGAAACAGTCTGAGAGCCGCGGTCGGATCGCAGGTAAAGGCCTGAAAGACGTGGTCGGGACGCGACTGCAGAGGAAAAAGATGCGGTTTACGGCGGCCGAAAGGGATAGCCGAAAGGAAAAAACAGGAAACTATTGCAGAAAACTAAACAGCAGAGTCGCCAAAACTGTGGCTAGGGTTTTACCCCTAGCTTGTGCGAATGAGCACCTACTAAGGAGAAGGGACTCCTTAGTAGCAGTTCAATATATGTAAATTAAAAAGCTAAAAAAAGAAACTCTAACATGTGCATAAAACAGAAAAAAAAATGTAAATAATGGTTTTGGTATTAATATTACCTCCAATGTGGAGGTTGGTGAAGCCCGTTGCGGCGATCCAAGAGGGTTGCTCCGAGCTCCAGCTTGCTCCTTCTCTTTCTCCAATGGTGGAAATGGGCCAAAAGGGGCTCTCAAGGTGAAAGTAGCTCAAGGGTGAGCTAGGGTTTCAAGAGCTATTTTGGCAGAGTAAGGGTGCTTATGATTGTGGATGTGGAATAAGTGGTCTCCTTCACTTATTTATAGTTTTTCAGTGGTGGAATGCTGGCCCATGGTTTTTGGAAACCATATGGTTTAGGGCAGCTGTATAGGGTTTTTTCCTCCTTTTCCTCATTATTTTATTTTTTCTTCCCTTTTTGAGGGATTTTTGCTATTTTAGAGGAATTTTGGATATTTTTGGAGGAAAAAAGGTGTTTTTAAGGGAAATATGGTAGGAAAATGGACAAATGAGCCATGTAGTGGGGTAGATGAGGTAGTGAACACTTTTTGGGTGTTAACAGGGCAAGGGGTAATTTTGGGAATCACGACTGGATGGAAGGGGGATGCATGGGTAGGGAACGAGGAAGAAGGGAAAGGGGTAGAGGGGGACGGAAGACGAGAGGGGGAGTGGGAGTAGAGGGAAAGGGGAGTGTGGGGTGTGGGATTTTTATTTTGTTTTGTTTTTTTAATTAAAATTTTAGTTATACATTTTTAAAATTTGTTATTCTTTTTCTTTTTATTTTATTCTATTTATTTTTATAATTTACAATTTTATTTTAAATACTTTTTTTGTTTTGTTTTTAATATTCTTTTAAAATCTTTATTTTTTTTTAGTTCTATACATACAATAGTTGAAAATGCGTTTAAACAGGTTTGAAATATCATTATTTTCTCTTTTTTTACAAATTTGCATTACTTATTTAAGATAAAAGCTTAAAGAAAAAACTTCCATTGTATTTATATTTTTCATTCTAATTCGCTTCTAAAAGTTAAAAAAATTAAAAAATGTAGATATTTTTTCATTATAACTAGCTACTAAATGTATACTTTTTTGTAAAATTTGAAAAAAAGCATTTGTAAATAACAAATATAGTTTTTTTTATGACGAACAAGTTTCAAAATGGAAAAAAAAAAACTCAAAACTCAAAATGGTTTTACAATTATTATACACACGTTCTGAAAAAAAGGTAAAAACGACTACTAAAATTGACCCCCCCAAAAATGAGAACAATGTTGGGTTATGGTCAAGTTGTATAACTTGTTATACGAAGAAGCCAATCAATGGAGCACATGGTATATTGCATTTTGGGCTTATGAATTTTTTTTTGAATAAATGTGATGGTTGTTTAATTGATGAATAAGAAATAGGTCCAAAGACCATGAAGAAGAAGAAGATGATGAGAATAATGCCATATGCTTGGTTCAAGGTTTGGCATCGTGGAAGGAGGAGGAAGAGAATTTTTAAATTTAATTGTTATCATAAATATATTGTTTTGTGTATCCCTCCGATGTATAAAGTTTGCAGTAGCAGTTTGTTTTTGAGTATATCACATGAATATTTGGGTCGAAGCCTATGTTTATTTGGTATAAGGTTGTAGCATCATGTTTGTAGATTGCATGGGTGTTGTGAGTTTGACTTCCAGGTTTATGGAGTCACCAGAAAATACTCACTTTTATGTTGAGAAAATTTTGCGAGATAGCCTGTTGTGGCTAGCGGCAAAAGTCAACCAAGTTGTTTGATGATGAAGATATAATTAAGGGGAAGAATGTTGGGAATAATTATCTTTCCAGTCCTTGTACCGGTGAATCAAGCAAGGCGAAAGAATGGATGATCATGATCAACCATCAATATCTTAATGAAGCAATCCCAGTTGTTAGATAAAGCACAAAGAAATGTTGTGTTTAGGAGTCCAATGATCGACATTTTCAAATCGGTGTGTGCAAAAGTTCACCGAGTTTGGAACACCATGAGTGCATTAGTGCAGTGTTCATCGACGATGCACATCGTAGTTGGTAGGTGGAAAAGACCAATGAGAAAGCAATGGCATGCATGGACAAGCATTTATTGGAGTTGTACGTTGGGGTCACAATGGATACTTGAGATGGTGTAGACCGTTCCAGGCCATGCAAGAGTACCAACATTGTTCTTAGCCATGTCAAAGACAGTGAATGTGTGGCTAAGTTTAGAAATTTGGTGTGGGAATAAGATGCATCCTTTTTCAATAACAAAATGTATCAAATGAAAAAGGTAAAAGAATTCATGATATAAGGTCAAGCAAGATCTAAAAACTTGGTTCAAATTGAAAGTAAAACCCAATTGAAAGTCTAATTTAAAAAACATTTCCTAGAGATATAGATTATCCTATGCATATTGTGAACAAATCAAATGATTTGAAGTCAATTTGAGCAATCTCCCAATGATATGGAATATGCATAAATTCAAGCTAGTACTATTGTTTCTCTAGTATTCACTAACAAAGAGATAAGTTTATATGTTAAATACCTCAAACTATAGAAAACCAAAATAAGATGTCTAAACTTCGATGTAGTGGAGTGGGAATTTCCACATTTCACATACATTTCCATGATTTTTATTTAGGTGTGCAACATGTCTACCCAAAAAACTATCAAGAATCATTGGTCTATCCACATGGGGATAATGCAATGTCGATGTTAAAGTGTTTACAAACCATAAATTATATTGGATGGGAACTATGGATTAGAGAATTTGAAGAGCCTTGAAAACTATTGTTGGACCAAGGCTTGCTAGAGTGAAATGGCTACTAAGATGCAAACTCGAAACGCATGCAGATTTAAAATCAATCTCAAACTGAGTGTTGAAGAAGCAAAGTGGGAAACATGAGAGCATCCATTTAGTATATACTAAATGTTATTGTTTGGTAATGTGAACTTATAAAATTAATAAGACAAGCTTTATTTGTTCAAAATAAGTATTAAAACATGAACCTGCTAACCATATAATGATAATTCTTTCCCAAAAAGATATCTTAGTAAGGGTGCAATGAGAAAAGAAATGTGTTGGTGCATATATTAGGAATATTTATCTGTCTCTTCTACATCCATCAAATCTATCTATTTTCCATGCATCTAAGCAACAAGAAGAAATCAATCTCGATTTATCTTGAAATGCAATGATTTCCAACCAACATGAATCTTTTATTTAGATTACCAACCAACATGAATCTTCTATTTAGATTACTTATTAGTATTGTAAATACCTTGTTTCCCATTCATAAGATTCTCCTTCAAACCCACACAATTCTCACTAATATTTATTGGTTTAAAGAATTGAGTACTTATTTTTAACAATAGGAAAGCTCTTATTTGTAAGATTATACCCCACATTTAATGAGGAAGGTTAAAGATGGAAAACAACATTTTTCAAATTTCTTTATTATACATGCATAATTTGTAATGTTATTTTTATATTTGTAAAATTTTAAAAAAATAATAAAAAAATTTAATGGATTTAGTTTTTCATAAATTTTCTAATTATTTTAATATATTATTGCTATTTTTTTTATATTTTCATTTAAAATTCCAAACTTTATATATATATACACGAATTCTACCAAACACATTTTATGCATTTAACATGCTTTGAATCATTTTATGTTTTTCTTTACCTTCAAATAGAAAAATATTAACATAAACTTTTATTTCTCAATGGTATTGGGATTTTCGTCACAATACATTTTTGTTTAATAGAAATGGTTTGGATGTGTATATTAAACGTGATGAGGAAACCTTAAGTAGTCCAAAATATTCAGTAGTACAATTCCAAAACAAAATTCCATGTTCAAGAACCAGAGACTTCAAATATGATTCAACTACACACATCCAAACAAGAAAATGTAAATACCATAAAGATTGACAATGTGTCCATTTCCATAGGGTTGGAATTGGTGAAATCCCTACACTAGAGTGATGACAAAACACAAGATCCTAAATTAGGGATTGATACAGATCTTTATCCTAATCAATCTGCATTAGTTTTCCTTCCTGCATATCCACCCTATTCTCTAAACAACCACGAAATTGCTTCTCCAACTCCACTTGGCAGCCGAGTCTCTCCAACATGTGCTTGATTCTCTCCAACTACACCCTAACTTGGTGCAACATCCTTTTTATGCCAACAAATCCCCCCATTGCATGCATTATATTTAGCGTACCACCTTGAGCACCCTCCATTCCTCTTATGCACAAGGAAGAGACAACAAATCCCTAAGGCCTTCCCTATGTAACAACTATGTGCACGCCAGACTCCAATCCTCCCACAAGCACCACAAAAGACATGTAACTTGAATTCCCAACGACCAAGTCTCTACCACCTTGAAGTGAACACTAGACCACAAAAGAGATGTAACACATTCCCTCGACGACCAAGCCTCTACCACCTTGAAGAGAACACCAATGACAGGAGAAATGCAAATACCAAATTGAGACCAAGCACTGAAGCTTTAGATAAGCGAAGGTAAAAACTATATGCCCACCTCCATTCCATATTTATCCCACCCTCTCCCTAGGATTCCACCATTGAGTCCATAATTTCCTTTGAGTGATCCATAAGAGACACAATTCAAGGATCTGAGAGAACACAAAGACAAGATGTAATGTTTGTGTGAAATAAATGGTTGATAACTTGAAATCAACTTGGGGATTTCATGGGAAAGTGCCACTAAATGTTCATGCATAAACCCCCAATTTTCCAATTATTTGGAATTGCATAATAAAACATTTTACACCCCTTATTAATGTTTCTTAAAGAGATTTTGTGAAAACCTGGTAACAGAGTAGAGCACATGCAACCATTTCAATGGAGCGTTAAGAGGAAAAGGCTACATGTTGTCTATCGTGACCTAACACACTGCATTATCACATTTCTAGATACACACTGACATCATAAACAACCAAGGAATAGCTACGCGGGAGCCCAAGGGAGGGGATACAAACCCCTCTGAAGAAGGGAAAATGAAAAACACTTATGATCCAAATTTACAGTACGCATCCGAGCTCCAAAGAAAAAGAGAGTTTGAAAGGGGAAGATAAGGAAATGCCTAGCAGTTCTGCAACAAGATTAATAGGTAAATGTCTACTGAAAGCAAAATAAGTACTAACCTTGCAAATTCATGTATATGGTCTTAGAACACATATTTAGCACATGAAATACCACGCTCTAATTGGAAAATTTATAGGGATTTGGCCCTTAGAGAAATCCCTATCTTGGTGGATCAATGTAACTTGGAAACCCAAAGGACACTATGATCTCCATCTAGGATCCAAGGGCTTTTTCACGGTTGTCTTCCTCAATCTTGGGGACATAAATAGAATCTTTGAAGGAGGTCCATATTTCTTCAACTCTGCGGGAATTTTTCTGAAATCGTGGAAAGAACGTTTCATCCCGGAGAAATAATATCTGACCTTCGTCTGAATATGGATAAGGCTCTAGTCACTCCCCTATGAATACTAGAATGAGAGCATACTAGAAGCATTGGGAAACAATATAGGGGAATTTGTCAAAATCTTAGAGCAAACAAAATAATGAGATACACCTCATATGCCCTTATCTGTGTATACATGGATATAACAAAAGATCTTTGGGAAGGCATCAATCTTAGTTGGGGTGATGAAAATTGGTTTCAACCCATAGAATACGAACAAATACCTTTCTTATGCAAGAGATGCCATGAAAATGGGAACCTATTCATATAATGTCCAAAAAACATTCCAACAATCTCGTAGAAAGGAAAGTAAGCAAAAGATGCAGAGAGATTCCCCAAAGTCTCTGGCAGAAAACGAAAGACAAAAAGAAACTTTGGCCCCGAGGTAAATAAAAAACCATTATCCTCCAACACCTTCGAAGTTCTTCAATCATAGCAAGAGCGGGACAACCCAGATATAGAAGGAACAAATAACCAAACAAAGAATAAAGAAGCAGATCCTAAGAAAAAAGAGCAAACCCACGTGAATCCCCTTGAATTGGGAGTGGATGTGGAAATGTTGGAAGATGACACCTGCGACATGGATATAGGAGATTTAGATCTAGATGGATTGGAAAAAGCAGTGCAAGATCCAAAAAAAGGGGTCATCCCCTCTCAACAACTATTTTTTTCTCAAAGAGGCCATCATCAAAACCAAAAAAGCAAAAACCTTTGGAGTGGTTCTAGAAAATCATGACACAAAAATACCTGAAGCAATTAAAAAAATTGGTAACAATAAGCGCGGAAGAAGAATCAACCAACTACGCATCAAGGATATAGGTGAAAAATTGGTGGCCTCATGCTAATTTCCCACAATAGAGGCAACATTTTCCATATCATTCAAACCTTCTCAATGAAGCTCATCTATTGGAATATCAGAGGATGCAGTACGCATCTAAAAAAACACATACTGAAAAGGAAAAGTGCTACGAAAAAACCTAGAGTCATGTTTATACAGGAGACAAAATGCTTCGAATAAAGCTTTAAAGCAATAGGAGCGAAGATTTGGAAAGGCAATGAATCAATAGTTATCAATGCCACATGGTTAGTAGGAGGACTAGGTATCGATTGGAACCCTCTCGATATCAACTTATTAAACTTCCTAGAGACTAGATTCACTATCTCGGCTGAATTTCACATCATAGGAACAAGTCTCAAAGGTATGGTCTCTGATGGTTATGGGTCCTTCTCACTTGCACCAAAACAAGCTTTCCTAAATTCCCTCAAAGTACTAAATCTCTAGGTTGGCCAAAAATAACCTAAGAACCTCCAATGCCTCCTATGATAAATTAATTAATGAATTAGTAGTAGTGGATATCATTACAACTAACAACATTTATACCTGGAACAACAAGCGCTCAGGGGACAGGCATATTACCTCCCAACTTGATCGTTTTTTAGTGTCGGAATCCATTCTCACTGGAGGAGCAAACATATTATCTCTAATCTTTCCTGCAACGAGATCAAATCACATGCCCATCAGTATTGATTGGAGCATAATAGCAGAAAATTTAAGAAGACCTTTCATATTCAAGAAATTTTGGCTCTCACATTCGAATTTACAACCCCTCATGAAACAATGGTGGAAAGAGTTTCAACCCCTAGAAGGAACTCTCTTGTATAAATTTCAACAAAAGTTGAAGTACATTAAAGAGAAAATCAAAATTTGTAATAAAGAGCACTGTGGTAATATCCTATTCGAAAAATAGCAAATTGAAGCTCAACTTGAAGGCATCCAAAGAATCATAATGAAGGAGGGATACACTGACTCCCTCATGGAGGAAGAGAAAACACAACAGGAAGAACTGGACACTAGAGGAATACAAGAAAAAATTATCTGGAAATCAAAATCCAGAAATATTTGGCTTAAATAATGGGAGATAAATTCCTTCTTCTTCTTTCAAGCCACCATTCAACACAGACAAGCTGACATAATTGTCCACTTAAAAAAAGAAAATGGAACAGAAGCATAAACGCATGAAGAAATATAACATGTCCTCACCAACCACTTCAAGCACTTGATGGAAGAACCATACTTGAATAGAAATACATCTACAAAAGAAATACTTGAGCACATCCCATCCCTGGTGTCTCAAGAGAAAAATAAGCTTCTACTTAGACCCATAGAAATGGCATAACTGGAGGAGGTAGTCAAGCAAATGAAAATTTATGAAGGCCCAGGTCCAGATGGATTTACGACAAATTTCTTCCATGCCTATTGGGACACCATTAAGGAGGAAGTTCCGGAAATTGTAGAGGACTCAAGGAAAACAGGGAAGGTTGTGAAATATTTCAACGCAACATTCCTCTCCCTCATTCCCAAAGAAAATGACACCGACTCTTCAAGTAAATTCAAACCTATAGCTCTTTTCAATGTTATCTTTAAAAACCGTTGCTAGCAGGTTCAAGTCTCTCCTATCTTCCTTAATATCTATGGAGCAATCAGGATATGTTGAAGGCAAATTCTTGATGGCATAATTCTCTCACATGAAATTATCCACTCTTAAAATCACAAACAAAAAAAACGTAATGCTAATCAAACTTGATCTCTCTAAATCCTTTGATAAATTAAATTGGTTGTTTTGTAAGAAAATGCTACTAGCTTTTGGTTTTAGCAACCATTGGGTAAAATGGATCCTCAATTTGTTTTCAACTACTTTCTACTCAATTCTTATTAATGGTACCCCATCAAAAACATTTCATCCTACTAGGGGAATGAGACAAGAAGATCCTCTCTCTCCCTTTCTTTTCATCTTAATGGTTGAGGTTTAGGGCGTCTCCTCAAATCCAAAAACCAAACTCATGAAATCAAAGTTCTTTCTCTTCATAAGGAAATGGCACCCCAAACCTACCATAAGTTCGTAGATGATACTATGCTCATGGGATGCTCTTTGGTGTAGGACTCCAAAGCCTTCAAAGATAGTCTCAAAACTTTATTCATGGCTAGTGGGCTAGACATTAACAAAGAAAAATACCATATCTTCCTTTTTAATACATGTCAAATTACCAAATGCAATATCCTCTGTATCCTTGAGTTTCCAAAAGGATCCTTACCCACCAAGTATCTCGGTGCCCCTATAGCCGAGTCAATAGAAAAATATGTATCCTATAAATATCTCCTTGACACATTGAAACAAAATTTAAGTTGTTGGACTTTTTGTTCTCTCAACTTCCCCAGTCGCCTTATCCTTGTCAAAGTTGTTCTACAAGCAATGCCCATGTTCCTCTTCTCTATTCTGGATGCCCCCAAATCTATCCTAAAAAACATGTGTGCTTTGCAACACAAATTTCTATGGGGAGGTTTAGACAACCACAAAAAATGGTCTCTTGTGGATTGGAATTCATTATTCACCCCCAAACTTGTCAAGGGCTTAGGCCTCAAATATCTTGCAACAAGCAATCAACTCTTTAATGCCAAAATATGGTGGGGATGTATTATGGATAAATCTGAGCCTTGGGATCTCCTATGCCAGGTGAAATATGCTCCTAACTGATCCAAGCATAACCTCATTAGATTCACGACAAATGTCAAGGGCTCGCACATCTATAACTCTGTGCAAGCCAACTGCATTATTATCTAAAAATTCAGCTTCTGGGAGATCTGTAATGGAAAAACAACTAATTTCCTTTTAGACTCCTAGAATCAACAAAGCCCATTGATGGAAGATTACAAAATTTCAATTATAAGTAAACAACTTCTATCCATGCACAAAATAATAGTCAAGGACATGTGGCTAGAGGAAAATACTGAAGATCACTTCAGAAAAATGGGAAAATCTCACCTGGTTGCAGGCGCTAAGTCCCAATGAAGATATCCAAGCATTTTGGGAGACTCTTCAAACCAGACAAATAAGATTCTATGACGACTATGAAAAAATAAGATGGGGATTTTCCCAAACATGTACCTTCAACATGAAAGAAGCAAGTCTACTCCTCTCCAACCCCTCCAATGAGCCTCAGAATGAAAAAAGGAAAAAACTATAGAAAGCCAACCTCTGGCTAAAAATAGCTTCCTTTCTTTGGCTCCTCCTCCGTAGATGTATCTTAACTTGGGAAAATAGACAAAGAAGAGGATACATAGGGCCAACCTGGTGCTGTATGTGCAAAAAAGAAGGAGAATCCATCAACAACCATCTCCTCGATGAATGCAATTTTGCTGACAACATATGGAAAGAAGGAGAAAACGTCTTTAGAAAATCAGCTAGAATCAAAGGGCACCCAGATATCTCAATAGCCAAGTAGACAATTAACCTTTCAGAAGCATGCTCCTTAATAGAATATGGGAACTCTTTCCAAGGTTTGTTGTCTAGGAAATACGGATAAAGAGAAACAACAGAATCTTTGAAAACAATACCAGGAAGGAAGAATATATATGGATTACTCTGAAGAAACACATGCTTGAAAAATTGAGATTGACATCCTGGGAAGTCATGGATCTAGCCTCCAACACCAACGAAACACAAACACTACAAGCTTGTGATACTACAACCATTCCATACTACAATGGACATATTGTCGCAAAAAATATCAGCAAGGCCTCCCTGATCCATTGGTCCCCTCCTCCTGCAGGAACTTTCAAACTCAACTTTAATGGGGCCTCAAGGGGAAACCCTAGACTAATGAGACTTAGAGGTACAATAAGAGATTACAATGGTAAAATACAAGGTGAGTTATGGGAATCACTTGGTTTCTCCACCAACAATGTTGCAAAAATGGAAGGATTATTGGTCGGCCTCACATGGGCTCTTAATAAGGACCCCTCTCATTTTAGAAGGCGACTCTCTCCTAATCATCCATATCATAAAATATGATTCAAGGAGGATCAACATGAAGCATAGTGGCAAAGAAATGGAGACTGTAAAGTAGACTAAGAACCTTAGAAACAATACTCTTAACCAATCCAACAATTATATTCCAACATGTCAGAAGGAAAGCTAATAAACTTGTAAATTCCATTGCAAATCATGGAGTAACTATGGGTAAAGACATCCAACAGCTTCGCTAGGTGGACAATTTTGATCCAATAAGAAGAGAGAAATGGAAAAATCCCTCTTCACAAGATCTCATTGTCCCAGATGCGGGTGATCATAGCAGGGAAGACAGACGACGTGATGGGTATAGGGCATGTGCTAGGGCAAGTGTCATGCCTGCCCCCACAACCTCCAATGCTTAAAATTTCCTACTTGCATGTAATGTCGATGGTCTCGCACAAGAATTTTGATCTTCGTTCTGCCAAATAAATGATGAACCACTCAACCATGTTATGGACCACATGGCTTCGGTACTTGGAATCCCATCACAACTGCTTTTTCATGCTAATCAATGGAATGTCGGTGATCTTGCACAAGAATTCTGATCTTCATTCTGCCAAAGAAATGATGAACCACTCAACCATGTTATGGATCACATGGCTTCGGTACTTGGAATCCCATCACAACAGCTTTGGTATAACTAGATCTGGTACTCGGGGGATTTCTACACATGTGCGAAGCAATATATCAATATGATCATTGAGCTTGGAGACCTCATCTCCTCATAGGCGACTGAAAGCAAGGTTTCACGGCCAACCCTATTTGCAAATTCTATCAGTTATCCAAGTTTGCGTGACCCACATGTGAACGCCCTTCTCTGGTATTTCTCCTCTCAACTGAATAAAATTCTGAGGCCGATTCAATTTAATTATGTCACAATGACCTCGCAAGGGAACGCAATCGAAAATATCTACTATGAATCCCTCTTTTGTGAGGAGACCCAACTTCACATTCGCGATGCCATAATTGCCATGGAAAATGAACTGTTTGGGGAATTTCGACTCTAACTAGGCCTTGATGTGGTTATATCTAACTATTGGGGCTTAAATTCATACTATCCAGAGCTATGCAAGAAATAGAAAGTTTCAGAGACATGATCAAACTTATAGTCATCATGTTCAAGGAAGGCACAGACCGCAACCTTGCCCACATGATGTATGTTATCCGCCATTATGAGCCGCCCTTTCAATGCCATTAGGGAGCCAAAAACCAGGACTATGAATCCAAGGAGAAGGGCACCAACAAATCAAAGGATGAAGAGGTCGAGTCTACAAGGAAAGAATAATTGATCTCTCTTACTATCCGTGCTTTGCTCCTTGTTTTTGCTTTGTTTATGATCTACTTCAGGATCTTTTCTTCCTTTTTTGTTTTTATTCTAGAAAAGTTACTACTGTACAATGGATGTGAAGCTGAAACATTGTCCAGATTCTCATTTTGGATGCTACTTTATATCATCCTTTTTTGGTCTCAAGTCTATAGTTTGACTCCATGTCTCAAACAGACTCGAATATTTAATAGTTTTTCACAAATTTAAGTAATAGAAAGGATCCTTCTTACTGATAAAAAAAATCTTGCTTAAGGAGTGATTACAAATATATAAATCCATCATATTTAGACTACATACTTCAATTTCTTAGTGGAGGGTTGTTATTCATCAGTGGAATCACATGAGACTGGAAGAAACAGTTACAAAACTACTTTATGACACAAAGGAAATCCCTAGAATCATCAACTAAGATATTTCTAAGGACGAAGTTTACTCTGATCTAAAATATAGGGCATATATCTTGGCATAATTGTTGGTAGTATGACCTATACCCCAAGAGAACCTATCTACTTCATTTCCGCTCGGGTCAAAGAGGACCCTCCTGCACATGTACTCATCCCTCTAAATTTTGAAGGACATGGGGATGCGATTTTATCCACTTATGTGTGCATTGGTCATGAGTTCATTTAATACAATCTCTTTGGGTGCAAACACATTTTCGACCACTACCTCAAGGTTCCCCATGGATTTAGGCTAGGCTCTCACGGAAATTGAACCTTGCTCACTGGTGAAAAAATCCTTTCTCTTCACCAATGGATCCAACCCCTTTGGGCCATGTTTTTTTCCAAGGTTGAATGATATCACAAATTTTCATATATACTTCAATGTTTGACCATTCCTTAAGTTTTCATACATTCCTTTTATTAGTTTTTCATAAGATTATAGACATATATCTTAATTGTATTTATCAATAGGATCACTAGAAGATAGACAAAGCACAAAACAATAACACGACAATAACATGAGTATTTTTATCCTGGCAAACCCAAATGGGAGAAAACCCAACAACCTTCGTCTAGAGATGATAATTCTGAGATCATAATACAATGAAGAAGAAATAGAAAATATGGGAAACTTTCCAAAGATAGAAACCCTTAAACAGTCTTCTATTGCAGTATATGAGAACTTCTCTCTCTCCCAGAAAACCGCGAACTTCACTATGTTGTTGTGCTGCTGCTGTGTGGAATAATGAGGAGGGGCGCCTCCTATTTATACAGATTTTCCACTAATATTTTGACTGGAGACGATTTATCTTGGGGGAGAAATATATTTTATATTTTATAATTTATTTTATCTTTTCTTTTGCTTGCTTTTCTTCCCAAGGTCTACATTGTTCTTCTAGGGTTTGTATGCTTGATTACAATAACTTCATCTCCCATAGTAGGTACAATACAAGAACAATAAGAATAACTTCTGAAGTTGCACAAACTCCAACACTCCCTCTCAACAAGGAAGGTATACTTTGGTCTTCATCAGCATCACAATCATATGGGTTTCATCTATACATCTATACTGTCTCTATCATCTCTAAACATACTGAAGGTTTTCTTTATGAATTTGTTTTGTCTGGATGTCTAAGAGAAAATATCATGCTACCTATCTGTCTCTACTATCGATGGAATACTTCCTTTCCCGGCTAGATATCCTAGATGAGAAAATGTGTACGCCCATATACTACTTGTTCGTCTCATCTATCGATGGGGTACTCCCATACCTGGCTGAGAACCTTAACGAGTAAATGTGCACAACCATTTACTTCTTGTTTGTCTCATTTGTCGATGGGTTACTCCCATCCATGGATGAGAAACCTGAACGAGTAAATTTGCATGACCATTTACTACCTGTTCATCTCATCTGTCGATGGGATACTCCCATGCTTGACTGAGAACTTGAACGAGTAGAGGTTCCTGTGCAACCACACGACCATCTACTACCTATTCGACTCATCTGTCGATGGGATTTCTCCCATACCTGGCTGAGCACCTAGATGAGCATAGGCACCTGTGTGAACCTGACCATCTACTACCTGTCCATCTCATCTGCCAATAGGATTTCTCCCATACCTGGCTGAGAACTTGGACGAGCAGAGGTACTTGGGAAAAATTATGGTAAATGCCTCTCGGTCGTCTCTCCCTCTCAAGGAGGGATACGTTCTCTTCTACTCCAAGTCTTCTGTGAAAATTTTCAAGATTCATCTTGGGAAGAGGCTTGGTGTGAACATCTGCAGTTTGGGTGTTTGTTGGAATATACTGGAGTTCAATTGCACCTTTCTGCACCATATCATGTATGAATTGATACCGAATATCTATGTGCTTCGACTGGTCTTGAAATACAGGATTCACTAACATTAGCACACAAATATGGTTATCATGGTTAATCACGGTTGGCTTTAGAATCTGGCCAAACAATCCTGCAAGATGTTTACGAATCCAAATTGCTTCTTGGGATGTTGAAATTGCAACCATATACTCGGCCTCTACAGTATTGAGAGCTACTGATTTCTGCTTCCTATTGCACTAGGAGATTACTGTATAACTCAAACTAAACAACATCCTGAAGTGCTCTTCCTATCTGTAGTGCATCTGGACCAATATGAGTCTGTAAACCCTTGCAATCTCAAGTCACAATCTGAATTCTATTGTAGATCATATCCCACAATGCCACGTAAGTATCTGAGCACATGTTTTGCAGCAGTCCAATGAATCTTCCTCGATTCGCACATGAACTGACTGAGGGCATTCATAGCAAAATAAATATCTAGTCTAGTGTTTGTTAGATACATTAAGGACTCAATCAACTAGCGATACATAGTTGGAATAATCAAATTTTAATATGAAGCATAATCTCTCAGATTCTTCAAATTTGCATCCATCGGAGTAGCTATGGACTTGCAATCCAACATTCCAAATCTATTCAATATATCCATGTTGTATTTTCCTTGCCCTAGGAAAATATTCTTCTACCTTTATCATACTTTTAATTCCAAGAAGTAATGTATCAACAATGTCATTGAGAAAGGTTGTCTTGACATCCATCTAATACAACTTCCATCCCATTGCTGAAGTAATAGCAATGATCGATATGATGGAAGTATATTGAACCAAATGAGCAAATGTATCATCATAATCGACTCCCTCTTTTTGAGAGAATGCTCTTGCAACAAATCTAGCCTTGTATTTTTCAATGCTCCCATCTGCTGTGTGTGGATTTTCATGCTCCTCTTCATTCTGCAAAATTTGTCGTGCCCTTCTGGGTCTTTTCCGGCTTACTGCCATATCTATGGGAGCATCATCTAGCTCAACTAGATCAATGAAACTGATCGGATTATTCATTTCTTCAGACTCCCTCTTAATGTTTGGAGGGGGAGATGAACTCATATCTTCATCGTCATCAATTTCCATATCTAGTCCTTCTTCCTTTTCGGATAACCATTTCTTTTTCAAAGGTTACATCCCAGCTGACTTCGATTTGCCTCGATCCTGGGATGTATATGATGTAATCCTTTGAAGATTTGCAATATCCCACGAATGTTCCCTTATTGCCTGAAGGTTCTAACTTGGGAACATGAATGTAGACTGGAAAGTAATTATCCATCCTGGTGATGACCAGGTTCATCATGGATCCTTCAATTGTCTTGTTCGAGTCACGACAACAGTGTCGTCAGGTTTCTATCACATGAAATAGATCAGAATCCTTGTCTTTGAGGGATAACTCCCTCTGTCTCTCATAATTCGGTTGAGTAAATCTTGTTGAAGCGGTAGATAGACCGACATTCGTAGAAGCTTTCGGCTTTTGATCACCAAATCTCTGCATGAGATCATTCTAGGGCTAAGATTCATAATACTTGCTTCTAGAGGATTTATGCTTCCGTTCCATCCATATATCAATGGGATAACTTGTCCTTGTAGATCATGGCATTCCCTACAAGTCAAATCCCATCAGATGGTTAGCAATATTTCATAATCAATGTATTAACAAAATAATGTAGGAAACCTTTTAGTCAATGCTTCGACACAACACACGTAAGGCCATTATTTGGATGCTTATGGTATCCATTATAGAAAACCATTAAGAGTGTGTACTACTCTAGTATGTTATAAAGGAGTAGTCATCCTAGATGGGTTGTGTAGTATGATAGGCTATTTAACTACCTGGATTTAGAAATGTAGATCTGTGTAAACCATATTAAAAAACAACTAGATCTAATCAACTAGAGCATGTAAACTCAAATACTTATCTTTTGTAGTTTTGTGGGTGGGCTCCTACTGTCAGAGTCCAATGATCTTCATATGCTTGCTTGACGATCATCATAGTCTGGATCTTCATATCATTTAGAAGAATAACTTCGAACGACCATCCTTCCTTGGATCCTTGTGAGGGGGGTCTTCTTCTACATCAACAGTTGAAGCTTCATGCTTCCTTTCGATGGAAAATTAATAGCTATTGGAATAATGACCATATTTCTTGCACCTTTAGCACTGTATCTTAGATAAATCCTTCTTCTCTTGTTTCTTTTGATATGGGGGAGGACTTGATATCTTATCTTGATGCTTGTGATTGAAGGACTTCCTTCTCTTTCCCTTCCTTTCTTGGAATGAGATATGAAATCTTGATTCTCCTCGGGTTGAGCGCCATGAAGTCTTTAGCATGCTGTGATTCTTGTTTCTTCCTGAGTGCATTCTGCCCATAGCTTATCAAATTTGGGAAACTTGGTACGACCACTTATAATTTGGATAAAAGACTCCAAAGATGGTGGGAGACCATTTAAGGTATTCATAATGATATCATTTTCTTCAAGCTTGTCTCTAGTGTACTTTAGCTTGTCTCAGAGTTCGGTGATCCTCATGAAATATGAGGCAATATTCTTGGACTTCGTCATCTTCATATTCGACAGTTTATTCCTCAATGTGAGAGTCACATTGATATTACTGTGTTCAAATACCTTCTTTAAGGTTCCGAACATCTTCCTCGTTGTCGTCTTTTATGATATCTGAGGAACCAAGTGGTCTCTAATTGAGTCCACCAAAATCCTTCTTGCTTTGGAATCATCCTTCCTCCAACGAGGTTTGTCTTCTCCGACTTCTCAGGTTCTTTGACCTTTTCATTTACACAATGTAGTAGGTCATTTTATTATAGTAGGAGAAGAACCCTAGACTTCCATGGGATGAATTTGGAAGCTCCTTCCAGACGATCTTCAACCTTGATGCCGATCATCTTGACTGTAGATATGGATCTGAAACCCTAGCAAAGACTAGGTCAAAACTGAAGGTTGGAGTTTTGGAAAACTGACTCCACAGATAAATGCACCCTAGAGAGGAGAGCTGAGAAGTGGTAGAGTCGATCCAAAACTATAAAGGTAGTAGGTCAAAAATTGAAACCCTAATTTTTGTTGTAGCTATAGAATTAAGTCAAAAATTGAAAATTCTCAGAATTGAATTCTGTCTTCACCAAAAGATGCGCCCTCCTTAGACTGAAATTCCCAAGGCTCTTTTTCTACCAAAAGTTTGAGTGAAGACCTTGAAAGATGAAACCCTAGTTCCAACAAGTTTCCGACAGAGTTCCGACAATGGCTTCTTCTAGTATCGCTATGATACCATGTTATTTTCATAAAATTATAGTAGTATATCTTAATTGTATTTATCAATAGGATCACTAGAAGATAGACAAAGCACATAACAATAACACGAGTATTTTTATCCTGGGAAACCCAAATGGGAGAAAACCCAACAACCTTCGTCTAGAGATGATAATTATGAGATCATAGTACAATGAAGAAGAAAGAGAAAATATGAAAAAATTTCCAAAGATAGAAACCCTTAAAACAGTCTTCTACTGCAGTATATGTAAACTTCTCTCTCTCCTAGAAAACTGCGAACTTCACTATGCTGCTGCTGTGTGGAATAATAAGGAGGGGCACCTCCTATTTATATAGATTTGCCACTAATATTTTGACTGGGGCCAACTTCTCTTGGGAGAGCAATACATTTTATATTTTATAATTTATTTTGTTTGTTTTTCTCCCCAAAGTCTACATTGTTCTTCTAGGGTTTGTATAATTGATTACATTAAGTTCATCTCCCGTAGGAAGTACAATACAAAGAACACTAAAAATAACTTCTGAAGTTACACAAACTCCAACACCCTTTACTTTATTTCTCTTCCTAATGTTTATTTCTTTTTCTTACTATTAATCATTTTAAGTTCCAACCATCACACTTTTTATATATATATTTAAATCAAACAATAAATTTTAGAGAATTTTTTTTTTAACTACCAATATTTAAATGTTTTTATCTTATTCTTTCATTTGAAAAAAAAAACTAATATTAAACGTTTAGAGAATTCATTTTTTCAATTACCAAAGATTTAAATGCTTTTGTATTATTCTTCACTTTCACTTTGATTGAAAAAAAATTATATTATTCTTTCACTATTACTTTGATTGAAAAAAAAACTTATTCTATGTTGTATAATCTTACATCGCCACATAAGTTTCTTTTGATTTTTGAACAGAGTTGTATAAATAATCACATAAAACATCTCTCAAATTAAAATGTATACTAACTTTACTAAACTTTACTTCATTTTTATATTGCAAATCCATTATATTGCATTTCATCACTCTTACTGTCTCCGTAGTAGTTTGTTATGCCAAACAAAGACACTAAATATTATTGCACCTTGCACATCAAACATTTTTGGATATTTCATTTTATTTACATGGAATTCTTTTATTGCATTTCCATCCATATGTTATTGGATATTTCATTTTATCTACATGGAATTCTTTGCATTTCCATCCATATGTTATTGCTTTGACTATAATTATTAAATGTAAGGTCTTGCATTTTAGACTTTTAATGTGCTTAAAAAAGACCTATAAAGAATGTCCTAACACCTATGACGTAGCAAACAAAGAGCACATAAATACACAAACGTGCCATATTTATCATACACATAAATATGTTGTTAGAATAATAATGGAGAAATACTTATGTTAGTATATTGTTATGTTGTTTGTGTACGTGTAGTTCCAGATCCACTATTGTAGGAGTCTGTTGAAGGGTCTCTAAACCTATATATCTGTGACTATTACCTATGAATAATCAAGCTGTGTTGAGCGTTAGTCTCACCTTCAGTCTATGCTACTGTGCATGCTTTGTTGCTCTCTGATTACTTAATTTGGTATCAGAGCTGAGGGCCTGGGCCAACTCCCTCACGAGAGTGCCCAGGATCCCGATACTGAGGGGTTCCAATTTTTTTTTGCACAGCGCGTGAAGGAGACAGGGCCGCTGGAATTCCAGTTTGAGGGATGTGCCTGTGCGTGATGAGCTGGGATCGATGTGTTTTATTCCTGTGTGCGATAGCCTGAAAGGAGAGTGGCTGCATTGAACCTGACGCGCAAACAGCCAGGGGACGCGTAAGGCTGGACGGTCCCGCTAAGATCCAGAAAAGGCCTGTCCACGGTGAGATTTTAGCCGGATCTGAATTTTTTGGCTCGACGTTGATTCATTTGCTATGGAGGTCCTCTCGTGTTGTGGGAGGAGAGTCGTTGTGGGATGAATTTGCTATGCGTTGAACCCTAAATCGCTGAGGATATTGCAGAGGCTATGGTGGGTCGTGATCCATTTGAGAGCTTGTTATGGTCGCTACAATCGGGCTTGGTATGCTCTTGACAACGATTTGTATAACACCGAGGGGCATCGGGTGTTGGAGCAGAGTTTTGGGAGTATACGCTTGTTTGATACCCGTAGAGAAGAGGAGCCCAGGAGCCGTGCAACTGCACATTAAAAATTACCGTGATTTCGTGGAGGATGTGATCGCTGGAGGATGTGATCATGCTGATTTCAGAAGTGAAGCTGCTACCATCTTCCTGTCAACTCAACCGTGCAAGAGAGCACCATTCTCTTGTGGTCTGAGAGCCCTTAGTAGCCTGAGCCATTGCCATCACCGTGAAGCAGAAGCGTGGAGATTCTAAGTGCACTGCAGCCACGTGTTGAGCGCAAACATTGAAGGAGAGAGCACCGTTCATCACCGTGGAAGATCGCTATGAGAAAGCAACCAGTGATTTCCTGGTTAGCGTGGAGACGTGGAAATCAAGTGCAGATCAGCGTGAACATTGAAGGAGAACTGTGCATATCTGCACCAGATTTGAAGGCTCGCTGCCAAATTGAAGACACAGTTACTGAGCCGATAGGCTGTGAAGATCGTTGGGAGATCACCGTTTAAGCAAAAAGATTTTGCAGCAGCCGTGAAGGTAATTTCCTCTGCCATGACTGAAGAGCTTGGTGAGCATGAAGAAGCCTGATTTAATGGACACCATCATGTATCAATCTCGTTGCTTCCGCTTATTTAATGGACACCATACTTGTTCTAGATGCTTTTATGGAAAAAATGGCCACTGCCACTCCCTTCGGAACAACATGGATCCTGACGAGTAATCCCATGTCTTGTTAATGCTTACACAAGTGGAGGAAATTATCATAGCATGTGTAAACCTTGTCTTGCAAGTAACCCATGCACGCAATGGATAATACAAATACAATGGCCATATAGTAAGCTTTCCTTGCCATCTTTGGGAGTTGGACATTTTGATTTTCACACGTAAGAGCTTCAAACAACCCTCTTATGATTTCATTGTTAGTCAACCTCATGTTTTAGTTGCATTAAAATACAAGTTAGCAAATGACCCATATTATAAGGATGTCTACTTAACCAATCTGCACTTATGGTTTTGCCAACTTCCCCTACTAATGTTTCTCATGTGCTTCACCATTCATAGTATTCTTGCTCGATTTCCACCCATGCCCTTGTAAATGAGAATCCTGCCCAAAGTCTTTGCGTCAAGCCAAATAATTTCATCTTTTGTAGCCATTGTCCTTGACATCTACATAGAGATCCAACAAATAAGAAGATAATTGCAATCACTAGACTGCCAAAAAAATTCAATCGAATGGCCTCCTATTACGTGATAGGACATAGAGGGAATTTTCGCTATGGCCTTCCTCACTTGTGCACCATAAGGTTCGCATTGCTTAGACAACCAAATTTTAAATCAGATGGAATGCAATACTATGCATTGTATTTATTAAGGTACGATGACAAAATATTTGGAAACTTGTGCTTCCACTACTACCTGTATAAACTCATTATGCGTCATCGTAGTATCACAACAACTTCACTCTTTGTAAACAAAACATTGAATATAACTTCCCCACTTTAATTGTTGATCTTAACAACCATCTAGGTCATTCCCTATGGGACATGCTTGCAGAACAATTGATGCGATTCAAGGCATATCTATGTGGAACAATATATTTTTGGCACAAATCCAAGAATAAACTAATATACATGATTTTCCCGCTTGGTTGTCCACCATTTTTCTTTACATCGAGTGCAACATACACTAAATTCCTAACCTACATGTAGTCATGCCTAGAAAAGTACCCACAGATGCCAACAAGCAACAAGCTTGGTGGAACCAAAATATTGTCTCACTTTACATGCACCACAGGTTCACAATTTTCCACGAAGAGGTCTTGCTAAACATCTCCATGCGCAAGACTATTGGTACATGTTTGTTTCTCTACCCTTTCTGCCACAAAAATTTATATAACTCTACTTATGTTAATCATCATTCCCTAACAATAATTCCACTTCTATGTATGAATGGTAACATAGAGGCTACACACATATTCATGGTTTCATATCCAAAGTTTTACTAGCTTTTCCCCTCTAACAAGACCAATTTATATGCAACTATTTCTTGACTTACTAAATGCACTCATTCTTACTTCCACCATATATTCCATATTTTCTACCCACTATTAATCTTTGCAAATTATTACAAATACATGTTCATAATTGTTTTTAGATATCCAATTATCAAGAAGTTACTCCGTTTTGCGCCTACACAACTTCAATTTCCATTTCAACTTCCTATATAAATTGTAAGTTCTCATCTTCATTCTTTTACTTTCTCTACTCCCTTAGTTTTTTTTCCATTTTACATACTAATAATACTTATTTACCAATACCTTTTCTATGTGTAGTGGCCAATGCAACTTTATTTGCATTCACATTCATGAATTCGTGTTGCTCATGTACCTTCATTACACGAAAAGAAAAATAAATAATCTACTAGGTTGTCATTTCCAGTTTCAAGACAATATAATGCTTTGGTTTCCATCGCCTTTACTATTTTCTTCTATCATCTCCCTCGTTTATTTTAGTTTCCCTTCATGCAAAGTTTTTCTTCTTCTTTAAGGTAGAAAAGGTTGACACCTTCTGTGCATCCAAAACGAAACATTAGCCCTTACTTGGAACCACAACCTCATATGAAGACATTTACATGTAGACTAAATTGTATCTAGTTTTCATAACCATCTTTCTTGTATAAGTCGAATTTTGTTATGGTTCAATGCCTCTATCATATGCACATGGAGGTTCCTCTTTGAACACAACTATACTAGTTTACCAATTTTCATTGCTCTTTATATTTTCTTCTATTCATTGTTGTTATTGTGTTTTTTCTCCTCATTTGTAGAATAAAAACATATACCAAATATTTCAAACATCAAATATAAATACATTTATATCTTCTCATACACTACTTTTTTCCATACTTAGTAGTTTTCTCACATTAATTTTTTTTTTTCACTTCCATGTCTTCCATTTCTCAAGTTCTCTCATAACTACATCACTTCCATGTAACCCCTTATTACAATGTACTTTTTGCATCGTTACTAGGTGCAATTGCTAATTTTAAATATTACATTTAGAAAACAAATTTCTTGCCTTATCTACTTTCTTCCATGTCTTGAATGACATGACTCTTTTTTATTACACCAAGTATAACATGAAAGAAAAACATAGAGTAAACTCCTACTTAAAAAAAAGCATACATGCAAGGGAATTCTTAGAAGAAGGTAATTTATTGATATGAGGTAGGGGTCTTTTCTTTCAAAATCAATCAAAAGGATTGACAAATAGAAGCATTAAGGCCATTACTTCATAAGTGATTGAATATTCTACAGAAACTAAACTTAGTAGTAAGGTACTTTGCATTTTACCTCTTACGTTTCATCATATATTTTTTTGGGGTATTTCTTGTTTTTGAGGCAGCAAAGTCCGTCACAAATCTGTTGTGTGGGTACCCATTGGATCTGGAATTTAATTCCAATATGTGTATCTAACCACATCGGATTCACCTACATCAAGATT
This sequence comes from Pseudotsuga menziesii, assembly GCA_001517045.1. Taxonomy (NCBI): domain Eukaryota; kingdom Viridiplantae; phylum Streptophyta; class Pinopsida; order Pinales; family Pinaceae; genus Pseudotsuga; species Pseudotsuga menziesii. Next base: position 80,953 of record LPNX010463571.1, on the reverse strand, counting down.
GTATGGAAAACAATAATTCTATGTAATCTAAACACCATTCAAACTATGTTATAAGCATAAATATGATTGTATTGTATTTATCTGCATTGAAGTGGTATTCCATCTGAGCCTCTAAACATTTACACCTCCTACTATTTTAAATATTACATTAAGAAAACAAATTGCTTGCCTTGTCTACTCTCTTCCATGTCTTGAATGACATGACTCCTTTTTATTACACCAAGTAAAACATGAAAGACAAACATAGAGTAAACTCCTACTTAAAAAAACATACAGGCAAGAGGATTCTTAGAAGAAGGTAATTTAATGATGTGAGGTAGGGTTCTTTTGTTTCCTACGTCATACCTTGATTGTGTGACGTTGACAGATTCACTTTGAACAAATTGGTCCAATGCTAGTTGGGTTTCATGTTGACGAAAGGGAGAAGGAAGATCGTTTCCGATATTCAGACTAAAATGCCTATTTCAAATCATCTGTTGCTGCTACTACACCTGCAAGATTCCGTCAATTTTTTTAATTTTAATCATAATGTATGTAGTAGAGCCTTGACCAATACAAATGTGATAGAAGCAATTCCTATAAATAATAATGAAAACAAGGTAACCGATTCATGGCAATCATTTATTAAGGTTGAAAACTAGTTAACTATACATCAACTTCATCTATTTATTTTTCGTTGAGAGTTTGATTTCTAGATTTTTAGAGAAGTTTTAAAAATTAAAAATATTTTCAATGTATTGAATCGTTGTAAGGAAAAATAATATTTTTTTATAAATAATTTTTGAACTAATTGACAATACATCAACTTCATCTATTGCTTCTAGACTAACAATTCGTAATTTTTAAGAATTTTTTTTTCTTGATGTATTGAATTGTCATAAAGAAAAATATTGTTTTTTAGATGACAATAAATCAACTTCATCTATTGATTTTTTTTTTATCAAGAATTTATGAAGTATTCAAATATTTATTATATTTATAGTTACATTGAAGCGTAATGTCACAATGAAGATTTTCTTCCTTCAAGTACATATCCTCGAGAAACCCAAGTACATATCCTCGAGAAACCCACTGGGCATTTTTCTTTATTTCGAGGATGGTAGCTAGAGTAAACCAGATTTTGTAGACACTAAAGAATTTGTCAACATAGGGCTCAAGGTCATTACAACAATATGCTCATTAATGACTCAACATGTCACTTACATGATTTGAACCCGAGTGGAGAGATAACAATCATTCCTCTCAACCACTTGAGCTAGACCCAATTAATAATAGCACAATGAAAATTATTATTTTTTATAAAATATTTAATACTCTTTATAATATTCAATATATATATATATTTCTTTCTATCTTACCTATTTAATTTTGTTGTAGAAAGTGGAGAGAAGATTATGTATAAGACCATATTTCTATAATCATATCTCTCTCACACACTTCGAACAAAATTCACGTTATAGGAAATCCTTTGGATAAGAACATTGCTTTTACGGCACTGGGTATCTTGTAATGTGGTGTTCTTTGGACCGGTTAGTGGTTTTGCCTGTGTGGTGGGGTATCCCGGAGGCTGTTGGTGTTCTTCTTGGTCCCTTTGTCGAGGTCATTTTTTCTTAAAGACCATCTTCAGAACCCTTGATTGGTGCTGTTTTGACTGGAGGGTTGATGATTGTGGCCCTTATTGTTTTCTGGAGCTTGTTGGAACGCCTGCATTGTTGACCGGTCTGTGGCACGGGATGTGTGCTGGAACGTGACACTTCCTTTTCGGTGCTCTCCGGTGATCGGTTGCTGCTGATGCTATCGAACGACGGGCTCGTATCTTTTCTGCTCACGGCTCTGCAGTCAGGTTTACCTGACTCCATGTAACTCTGTAACGCCTTCCAACTGTTTTTTTATTTATTGTTTTTGGTCGAGGTTTCTGTGGCTATCCTTGGTGGGGTTTTTTATGGGTCTGATAGCCACAACCCTATATGGACTTCACCCTCTTATGAGGGTTAGTACCAACCATTAAAAAGTGGGAACATCCTTTCATTTTTTCTAGTTCTGTTTGCAATTACTGGGGTAGTTTGTTTGTTTATGGTTGTTTCCTTCAGGCTGTAAGTATCGGGTTCTTGGTACTTGCGTGTTTTCTAGCTGTTTTTATATTATAGGTGCCTTTGGGTGGTGAGAACTTGATCGTGGAGCTTTGAGGCTGTGTTTTTTGCCTCCTGGTATTATTTTTTATTATTCTCTTCATGTCTACTCTTTTATATGTGGTAGGGTTTGTACCCCGGTTGGTGGGATGCCTGGTATTTGACCCTCATGCTCACAGGTTTGACCATCTATACTTTCAGTGGGTTTTTTTTTTGTTGTTCTATCTTTGGTGTGGGGTCTGGGGTTGTTTATCTCGGCTGACAGATTATTTTGGGCCGTGGTTTGGATAATTGTTGTTGTGTTCTCTCTGGGCGTTATTTATTTATCTCGTGGAGTATTTGGGTTGCCAGCTTTGATCCACTCCTGCATTTCTTTTTTATCCACCCATGATTGGGGTTGAATTGGGTGTGGTCACGGGTATTGGTAAACCCTACTATTTTGGGTCGCTCCTTTTGCTGCTATCTTTGTAAGACTTTTGCTTTTATCCCTCTCCTTTGGGATATGGAGGGCCCGACTGTTTGTAGTAAGACTACACACCCTGGGAAGGGACGGCTACATAATACATCACGACGAAAGGCTAAAGCCCTTAAGGCCTCAGAACATAAACCTCGGTTTGTTCTTGGACATGATGTATATATGGACAAGGTGGAAACCCTATGCCGTAGGGCGCTGATTGGTAGGATGGAGTATTGCTCCATGTCGAAAGAGGGTTGGGTTGATTGGGAGACCTTACACTGGAAACCTCTCATTCATTATGTACCCTCGATTAGTTTCTTGGCAAATAGATGGCTAGTTTTTGTCTTCATAGAAGAGTTTGATGCTTCCCTTATTCAGGATAAACTTTGGTCGGTACTTGATGGTTCTTTAGTTCTGAAGAAGTGGCACTCAGGTTTTGACCCTCTAACTGAAAGAGTAACTATTAGACATCTCTGGGTCTTGTTACCTACTTTACCCTTTCCTCTCTGGAATAAGGACGTCCTTATAGATCTGGCTAACCTTCTTGGTCGATTTGTGGCCCTTGAGAGAGATTTCCATCTTATTTATGATAAAATATTGGCAAAGGTATTGGTTGAAGTGGATATTACCAAGGGTCTTATATCTAAAATTGATATTGTGTGTGGTGACATTGTTATCACCCAGAGATTGGATTATCTGCATATGTCGTTCAGGTGTAACTATTGTCATGAAACAGGACACCTCGAGAATACCTGTCACAGTCTCCGTACTGGTCTACCTATCAAGAGTGGTTTTAATTTCATACCTATTTATGATCTGCCCCGTCCTGAAACTTGTTCCCAGCCTACTATTCCCCTGGAGGAGTCTACTAATTTTATTTATACTTTGTCTTCTCCTTCCACCTTTGATGACCTCTCGAAAGGTCAGCTGATGTACATTGAAGATATGGAAGTTGTTGCTCTTCATTCCCGAGTAGAACCTATGGAGAACTTGGTCTCTTCAGCTCTGGACTCATCTTCTGAGCATGTTGATGCTATTGGCCCTCCCCCCCTTACCCTAGAACACTATCCCTCTCTCCCCCAGAGGTCTTTTGGAATGTCCTCTTCTACCTCCCCTTCTTCTCCTGCTGGCTGCTGTGTGCCTTTACCTTTAACCACTTCTTCTAGTTCACTTGAAGCTCCGGCCTTCCAGGACCCTTCTCTCCTTATAGCCCTCACAATCTTCTCGGACAAGACTCCTTTATCCCCCTCCACCTTACCCTTGGACTCTATCCGGTTTAAGAATGTGACCATCAGAAAATCTAAGAAGCCTCCATGGGAAGATACTGGGGACCCGGGGACTTACACCCCTCTCTCGACTTGTTTAAAGTAGGCGTCCAGACACTCTCTTTCCTCTCCTGTTTCATCTCTGGTACTTAGAGCAAGCACACCTGTGGAGCCCCCCTCTCCATGAAAATTTTATCCATGAATATTCGTGGATTTGGGGGGTTAGCCAATCAAAAATCCCTTGGTTGTTTATTATCTAACCTTAGACCTGATATGATTCTCTTACAAGAGACAATGTGATGTCATTCTCAAGCTCTTTATCTGTTCTCCAAACTTAAGCCTGGTTGGGAATTCTGTGCTTCTGATGCTTCCAGTCTCTCTGGTGGACTGCTTGCTGGTTGGGACCCTCACTTGGTTCGTTGTAAGGCTTTTTCTTCTTTGGCTGGTATTGTACTTAAAGCAAAATTTAAAGGTTTGGCTGAGACTTTTACTGTTATAAACTGCTATGGTCCCTATATTCAAAGAACTACCTATTGGAACAATTTGGTGTCTGGAGGGCTTTTGGGACAACCTAATTTACTACTGGCAGGGGATCTCAACTTCACTTTATCTTCTACTGAAGTCTGGGGGCTTGCAACTAGGCTGGATCCCTTGGCATCTTTCTTCTCCCAGCTCATCTCTGGAAATAAGTTGGTTGAACTTTCTATGTATCCATCTGCCCCTACCTGGAGAAATGGGTGCTTGGGGGCCGCTGGTATAAGAAAAGGTTGGACAGGTTCTTGCTTTTTGAGTCTCTCCTTCCTAGTTTTTCCTTCTATAGGACCCGTGCTACTCCATCTAATGTATCAGATCACTACCCAATTTGTTTGGAATGGGGCCCGAAAAGTTGCACTCTTTGTAGGCCTTTCAAATTTAATAGAGCTTGGCTGTTGAAGGAGGACTTTGCTCATTTGGTCTTTTCCTCCTGGAAGGCTCCTCTGGATTTGAATGACTATTGCCATATGGATTTACTTACCTTTAAGCTACGTAGACTTAAAGGATCTGTGAAGGACTGGGAAAGGGTGAAGAATCTTGAAAGGAAGCAACAGTTTCTGGATATAAATGAAGGTATTTCGGATTTATTACTGGAAGACACTGGTATTATATCGGCTCTAAATGTTGAAAAGTGGAAAACTCTTCAGGAAAGGAAGGGTAAATATTGGGTCCATGAGATCACTACTCAGAGGCTGAAGAGTAGGGTACAGTGGTTAAAAGAGGGGGATGCAAATACGAGATTTTTTCACTCTTTTGCATTTGCCAGAAGGAATACTAATACCATTTGGTCCCTTGATGACCAGGATGGAAACTCTGTTTTCGAGGACCTGGAACTTAAGCTTCTTGGAAAACAACACTTTAGTGACCTTTATAGTGATGACAAGTCCTCAAATATTACTGATCAACTTAAAGTTGTCAGGCTCTTTCCGCACATGACTACTGATGAAGATATTGATTGTTTTCTTAAGCCCATATCGGGCCTAGAAGTTGAAGCTGTGCTTAAGGGGTTTAAGAAGGATAAGAGTATTGGGCTTGATGGGTCGCCAGTTCAGTTCTTTCTGGCCTTTTTTGATCTGGTGGGGGAGGATTTGGTTCTGGCTGTGGAGCAGGCCAAATTACATGGTAAAGTACGGGTGCCCTTAATTCTACCTTTTTGACCCTGATACCTAAATGTGAAAATCCTTTGACCTTTGTTGATTTTCGTCCAATTTCTTTATGTAACCTGGTCTACAAGGTTATATCCAAGCTTGTTGCCATCAGACTTAAGCCTATCTTAAACCGTTCTCTGTCAGCCCATCAATTTGGTTTTCCCAAGGATAGACAGATTACTGAACCTATTGGTATTACCCGAGAATTACTACATTCTATTAAGACTAAGAATTCCAATGTCTTGGTTTTAAAATTGGACCTGGTTAAAGCCTTTGATAGAGCCAACTGGACCTTCATTAGATTGATGTTCATTCAGATAGGTATCCCCCTTATGGGTGTCAATTGGATTATGGGTTGTGTCACGAGCTCCTGTTATGCTGCATTAGTAAATGGATCACCCTCGGATTTTTTTCCTGCCCCCAGGGGGCTATGTCAAGGTTTCCCCTTGTCTCCACTCTTATTCATTTTGATTATGGAGAGCCTCAGTCGCATTATTATGGATGCACAGCACAAAGGATTGATAAAGGGCTATCAGTACTCTCCTCATCTATCCTTAACTCACTTGCTTTTCATAGATGATGTTATTTTAATTGGTGTTGGTACTGTTGAAGCATGGAGTGCTTATAAAGGTGCACTTGATTTATTTTGTTCGGCATCAGCGATGTCTGTTAGCTCATTAAAATGATCTTTCCTCTATCAGAATGTGGATACTGATATCAGGGAAAAAATAGCTGAGTTGTTCCCTTTCAGGATGGATTCTCTTACTGTGGGCTTTAAGTACTTGGGCTATCATCTTAAACCTTTGGGGTACCACACCTCGGATTAGAGATGGATGATCGACTTATTTGAAAGGAAAATCCATAACTAGACCTACATGTATCTTTCACTTGGTGGCAGAGTGGTCCTCATTAAAGCTGTGCTAACAGGGTTGGCTGTCTATTGGTTTACATTGGGTAGATGCCCTAAATCCATACTGAATGTACTGCGCAAACTTATTTTCTCCTTTCTCTGGGGAACCTCAGAAGGACATCAGAATCCTCATCTGGTAAACTGGGAAACTCTTTCCTTACCTATTGAATTTGGTGGTTGGGATATCAAGAATTTCAAATGGTTTGGTATTTCTCTGAGACTCAAGAGTATGTGGCAACTACTTATTGGTACTGGGATCTGGAACAGGATTATTGCCCATAAATACTTAAAGAACAAACCCCTTGAAGACTGGATACGTGGCCGGACTTTCTATATAATTAGTACTTCATACTTTTGGAATGGGTTTATAACGATATTTGAGTGGATTACCTGCCAGCTGGGATGGAAGGTGGGTAATGGATTAAAGATCAAAGTGGGCATTGACCCCATTGCTGGGCATAACTCGATGTATTTTCTTTCTGAGGAGCTCAGAGAATATCTCACTGATCTGGGGATTACATATCTTGCTTAGGTTAAAAACCTGGAAGTTTGTGGTACTGATGGACCAGATTGGTACTCTGCCTCGGACCTGCTTTTGGGGGGTGATTGGGCTGCTCAATGGTCCTCCTATGTTAAAGGTCTGACTCATGGGGGTATAAGGATTGGACATAGTGAGGACAAGTTGTTATGGATGTATGATGAGCAGATGGGTAAGGTGACAGCAAAGAAAGCTTATGATCTTATTGTCTCCAATCATAGGACTGTAAAGGAGAATGACATTATGATGAATATTTGGTACTTTAATATTCCCCTTAAGATTAGGTGTTTTGTTTGGCTCACTTGCAATAAGAAAATTAACACTTGGGATAATTTGTGCAAGAAAGGATGGCTCGGTCTTAATAGGTGCTGCCTCTACAATAAGGAAGCAGAATCGGTTGATCACCTACTTGTTAGCTGTCATTTCCTGAAGGAGATGATCTTGGGGCTCAACTGTTTATTTGATGTGAACATTTTATGGACTGCCCCTACTCTTATGGAAAATCTCTCCATTTGGGTATCCAAAAGTGGTTCTTTACTGTATCTACCCCTTTTCCTTATGTGGAATATTTGGAAGGCCAGGAACCGTAAGTTGTTTGATGATCAGAAACCTGTCATGGCTGGCCTTTTACATATTATTTTTGATGAGGTAAATACTTATAAGCCTCTTCTGAAGCACATACATAAAATTAGGAACATTGGGAAGTCTCCTACTTCAGTTTTTCCTATGATCTTTTTTGATGGTGCAGCAGCAAATAATATGGGGGGAGCGGGTATTTGTATTTGGTTAAATGAACATCACCTTCTAGCTTTCAAACTTGGATGTGGCAACTGCACTAATACTAAAGCATAACTCTTAGCACTCTGGGCATCACTACGGGTTGCCAAGGATATTGGGTTTCCTTACCTACATATCTTTAGCGACTCCTCTGTGATTATAAACTAGGCAAAAAAGGAATCCACCCTGGACATGGTGAATCTTGAGGCTTGGTGCTACAACACCAGAATTCTCATGTCCTCTTTTACTTGGGTGGATTTCAATCATGTCTATAGGGAACATAACAAGAGGGCAGACATCTTATCCAAGGAAGGGTTGCACTTGGCTTCGGGCCATCTCTTACTTACTGAATCATTTGGAAATGAGATTATTGGGGTTGACTCATCACAACTTTTTTAGAATATGCTCATTCTATTACAGTTTTATCTCTCAGATTCATTGAGCTATTATCAGGTTTTGTTGAGCAAGCTACTACAGGATATATAAGAGTCACTCTCCTTGCTTGGATCAGATTTTTGGGTTCTTGTTATTTTCTCTAGGGACATAGATGACTAATATATTCAGCTCTCTTATGAGAGGGATATTATGTATTGATACCCAGGTGCTTTGGGTACCTCTAATTTTCTGCTTGTTATGTTTTTGTTTATGATGTATGTATGCTTGGTACTGAGATTGTCACCTGCTTTCTTGCTGACCCTTGGGGTATTACAGTACTGACTGAAGATGTAAAAGGTTCTTTTGATTCAATTGAATACCAAGGAACTGCTTTTTTCGACTAAAAAAAAAGAAGAAGAATAAATCAACATTGAGAAGTCCACGACGATTATCGGTGTTATCTAACCGGGCTAAAAAAATGTAATGCTTCTAATAGGGGGTGCCCATAAAAAAGGGCGATCATCGGGGTTTTCTCATCAGTGTTCAAAATGAAGAGTTTTTTGGATAGCCTTGAATGTAGGGTCCGCGACGCTCATTAAGACTAGTCCATCGACAACTAAAATATGATATCGAACATCTTGAGTGGGTCTAATGGTTAAGAACGTGTGTTATCTCCTTGGAGGTCACAGGTTCAAAACTAGTGGGGGGTAGGGTTGTTCATTTGGCCCATTGTGACAAGGCTCAAAGGGTAGGCGATCCTTGGGATAGAGGCTCACCTTGGTGGGCTTTGGGATGTCTCAGCCCCTGCCGAGTCACAAGTTACTGGTATATCTGGCTTGCAGGCTGTTGGATATACCCTTGGGAGGTTGTTGTTCCCATGGTCTAAAAAAAAAGACAACTAAAATATGATATCTTGAGGATAAACTTGCTTCTAAATGTCTCCGGTGCTTGTCAAGGTTGTGCTTTTTTTTTTTGAAAACTTGAAATCTTAGAGTTGCACCTGGTTTCGAAAAATTAAAGTATGGGGCTTTGTGATTTTTTTTCTTAGGGAACAACTCATGTGGGGAGTTGTTGTAGGCACAACATGTGGAAACATATACATCATACTTTTGATACAACATCAAACATGGAGGCTCATAATAAGGCTTGCAAGATGAGATAGTAATATTGCTCATTTGACCATTAATGAAGGGGTCCCACTTGCACTCGAGTTGGTGATAAGTATTTTAGGGTCTAAACAAAAAGGAAAAGGTTCTATGCAACATATAAAATACTATCACCAAAATATATGTAAAGGGGCGTCATTGCTTATATTCAATTTCATGACCTAAATATTGCTATAGTGCTCTTTTTAGAAAACTATGATATCATCTATTAATCGTAGGTAGGAGGTTTGGTCTACTCAAATCAATGATAGTTATTGGAGTTTCCAAGAATGAAAGGTAAATGTTCTAATGGGTGTGTATAGTGATATTTCTTAATCCAAGGGGGAGGAAAAGAGATCCCTCAAATTCTCTTCTAAGATCAAAAAAGAACTCTCACACCCTCTCTGGTAGATAAGAAGGCATATGAATGGCCCTATAAAACAATGTTATCATTTCCTAGACCTATCTAATTAAAGATCAAAATGATCCCATCATTCCAACTATAATATATAGCATTTTAGGTTGGTATTGGCTACCACCATAGATAATTCCTCTAGCCCTCAAATTTCATTTTGTGAAGCCCTTAATCCTATTCTTGTCATTGCTTATGTGACCAAGAGTATAGTTTGGGACTTTATTGTGCCATCATATTCAAAATGATGTTAGGATGCATGCAAGGAAGGTAATAGAGTTAAGGTAAATATTTCCCTATTATTTGTCTCATCACTTACATATTTTTTTGAACACGACTTTCACTTCTCATTTGAATTTGTTCAACCACCATACCTTTGATGGGATTGAGGTCGATGTGTCTCATGAATTAAGCATATCTCAACTAGGTTTGCAAATGTTCATCCTTTTCCAAGTGAGTAATGTTCATGGCTTGAATTTGATATCTAGATGATCATTTGACCAATGAATCAAGATTGTTTTTCCTCAGCAAAACAAATAGAGAACTATAATTTCTTACACAATAGAGAATTCCCTATGTACAAAGATAATTCGATTTGATTCACCATAGTTTCTGTAACAAATTCTTCCCTATGATATTAACCATGGTATCTATGTTCTCTGTTCACTTGTTGCAACCATTATAATAATCCTTGAATTTGAAAGCTGTGAGTTCCTTCAGTCTTGTTTCCTCCAATGCATGCAATTATAACTGAAGGCTAGATAAGGGCCTCATATATCAATATCCGTGCTAGATATTCACAAGAGGTAATTTATCTTTAATCATAGGATTAATGAACATTAATTTGGCTAGCGTGGAAGTCATGAAATTATTATTATCAAGCAAACTTCATTTAAAATCCAAGTAGTTCCTAGAATTATAAATTGATCTCATATTCATTGTTTAGGATGTGATATTACCATTGATGATGCCTATATGGTAATTGAAACCACATATTTTGTAGTGGGGGACACCATCTGATTGACATTTACAACTTTAGCTATCACTAGAATCACTACATCTCAAGCCTGTAGAGAGGTTAGTTTTAAACTCGTGGAGGAAAATGTAAATTTAAAGGAATGCATTAGGAGCTAGAGAATCAAGTGGAGTATTGCAAATCTTAAATGACTAACAGAGGAAAAATTGTTTCATTTGCTAACATGTAAGCATGTCAAATTATAACATTGATTTATGTTTCTATCAATACATTCACACATACAAGGAATTAGTTGTCAGCTTGGTGGTGGTGAAACAAAATTGGAATGTTGAATTGTTGATATGAAAAGGAAGAAGCAAAAACTACGTGAATGATCTATATTACGTATACAACAAAATGAAGGTATACGTATAAATGGAAATTCACACATAGAGATATTACAAACAACACAATAATACATTAAAAACCCAAATTCTATTAATGAAGGAAATGGAAAAATGATTGTAAAATACAAAGCAATACAAACTAGCTAGAATGGTGATAGCTTGTCTATGAAGAGATATTTGTCGGCTATGCTCATTCACAAGAACACCATTGCAAGTTGCCAAAATTGAATTTTAACATAAAGTATGGTGAATTAGGATGTAAACCCCTGGTCCAAAACCATAATCTTTGAAAATGATGAGCAAAATAAATGAGAGTCCCAAGGGAGATATGCAATACATCAACTTCTTGAGGCCACAAATTCTAAATACAGACTTTGTTTAGGGAATTTCTTGGACCATTACAAATATTAATTCATTTTTTATGATTTTGATAGGCCATGCAATCATAATCAAATATTTATGTCCTATGTCAACTAAGGGAAAGGGTGTGCATGGGTCCTAATACCTAAAGTTCAAGTTGAATGACTCAAGCTTGTGTCGTGGGAAATATAACATACAACGTACCCAAAGGTAAACATGAATCAAGAGGTGGTTAGGTGAGTTGCATGTGGCAAGGGGCATCTGTCGTGATTGTGCACACCGAGGGAGAGTTATTAACCAATGTACAATGATTGTATTCTCCTCTTCTTCCCATGCCTTAAAGGGATTAACTTTTTGTCAACCTAGTTTGGAACACCATGCAAGTAGATTGTGTTCGTGTGTCAATCATGTGTTGTGAATTGAGTAGCATTATGGAAAAACTTGGAGCTCAAGGATTTATTGGCAAGAAATGGATTTGTGTACCGACTCAAACAAAACTTTCAAGGAATTACACTCTATTTTGCTTTGCGTTTCCTCATCGGTATAGTGAACCCATTCAATTGGATCTTCACCCTTAGGATTGGCATGCCTCTACAACGTAGATGAAGGGAGATAGACTGTCGCTAGCATCATGGAATTTGACATATGGAAGACAATCTCATTCATTTCATGCATTTGTTGTGTAGACTAGAAAGGGATCTCAGTGGGGATGTGCAAGAAGTGGAAATAAGGAGGGAGTGTGATGAAACTACTAGGGTGCATAAAGCAACAAAAGTGCAATAGAGGGATACATCTTTGGAAATTAATATCAAAATGGAATATGAAAAGAACATAGGGTTGGATATGAAGGTGGCAATATTGAAGGCGAAGGTGGAAAATATATAGGCTTGAGTCCATATCTTGGAGCAGGGAAATGTGCATCTAGATCAAGGCTTCTTCATCTCTTCGAGTCCCTTCCAAATTATAAAATAAGTGAGCTCCTCCCCTTAAGTGTTTTATGCTTTTCAAATGTAGATTCTTGGTTTTCTAGTTTGTAAGAATATATACTATAGGCTTAAGTCCAAATAGGAACTCTCAAGCTAGAATTACTATTGATATGGTATTAAAATAATCATTTTGAAGACCTCCAAGCTGGGAAGGTTTTTGATGTATTTGGCCATTGGACTCAATTTTTTACTACCTACTACCAGGGTTTTCCAATAGCCCCTTTAATAAAAAATTATAACATTTCCTAAAAAAAAATGAGTTTTTACAAACACCCTTTCCTTTTATCTTTCCATTGCAATTTTGCATGCCTAATCCACTAATGAGGAATACATGCCTATCCCATAGCATTGATAAAATCCTCAATTGGTTACACTAGGATTATGGCTACACTCAATTGGGCATAAAATTATTTAGTTAGGATAGGGTAAGTGATAATGGGGATAGTGTCTCATATGAATATGTAGGCATACTTTGAGCTTGTGAATAATACTTGTGAGGCATCTATCTTACATAGGGTGACACCCTCGCTAAGATGAAGACTAAAGTCTTGGGTCGTTGTTTATTATTATTATTATTATTATTTTGTGGGTGCTTTATCCTTAGTGCAATGTTTTGTAATGCCCACTTTACCTCTTACTAATATGAATGTTTAAATTTCTACTTCCCATTATTTTTTCCAAATAATTGTTACTCATGCACATATCTAAAGGAAAAGCCATAAAAAAATTAAACACTAAGATACATGCAAACATAACAATAACATTGCATAACATCCATAACAACCTCTATTAAGGTTATGGATGCTTATTTTGCAATGGACCATTAGTACAATACTAAATCAAATGAAAATAGCAATATCACATACAAAAATACAATTAACCATTCGTTGGTTTTCTCATGAGTATTAGAGTGTTGTTTTTGGAATGCTAACAAGTGTCACTCATAATCTGAATTGAAGGGGATTTAGTGCATCACATTGATTATTGCAAGTGCAATCCAAGGCAATCACTTTCCAAGGATGTGAAAGTCTAACCCATAATGCATTTTCTCTAATTCATGTGTAAGGCCCTTTAATATCACAATGGTGTTATTTATTAAACCAAATTCAAAGTGAACCTTGGTTTGCAATCATTATAGAAACCACAAAGCAAGTGATTTCTTTATCATTCATAGTGATAAGTGCGAAGAGGTTATCACTCTATCTCTCTATAAACCACTTGCTTTAGGAGTTCACACATTTCCTCTGGAGTGTGGTAGTATCGTTTCCCAATTACTATGAAAAATCTAGGTGCATGTCCTAAGAGCCTTAATTGAATGTGAATGTGAATAATATTTGTATGACGTCATGGTTATCATTTAAGCTAGCTTGATATAAAGTTTATGTCAGACAATTGCTCTAACAAACATGGGATAAAGGATTATTCGTGTTTGCAACTCAAAATGCAAAAATAAGATAAATTCACAACTCCCTTTCTGAAGTGAAATATGGGAATCAACATTACAAGTGTGAAGAGAAGGAACACATGATCATCCTATTATCAACTTTTATTGAATAAGACACATTTTGGAGAATAGTTTCTTTTTGGTATGATGAACAATCCTTATGCAATTTAAATCAGTAGTACTACATCAACAATTTTCTCTGAACATGCATCTTGACACTTCAACAATGCTTTTTACAAGCAACTATAATGGAATATATAGTGTAACTATATAATGCTTTGATATTTTTCTGAACAATATTTTGACTCTTTGTCTGAAAATATGCACGAAATATATCTACTTAATGTAATTTTATACTGAAACAAGAAATAAAATTATGGTTTTTTTCAGAGGAAAAAAAGTGTGAAGAGAAGGACTCATTGAATAACATAAGGCCCACCCATTTTCTTCTTTACTCCCAAGAGGGAGATAACCTTATTACTCTACCTATTGGGTAAACATATTCTTAGGTCAAAATCACACTTTTGATGTGAGACCATGAGATCATTCATGGAGGCTCATAATAAGGTCTGCATGATGATATACTACTATTACCCATTTGACCATTAATGAAGGTGTCCCACTTGCACTCGAGTTGGTGATAACAATTTTAGGGTCCAAACAAAAAAGGTAAAGGTTCTATGCAACTTATAAAGTACTATATCACCAAATTGTATGTGAAGGGGTGTTGTGTTTATATTCAATTCCATGACTATAATATTGCTATCATGCCTTTTTGTTTAACAAAGGAGGATATAAAATATGTGGTAATATCATCATCCTATTGACCTATTGATCATGGATAAGAGGTTTTCTCTCGAGATGCTCCAACACTGAAAATATCACACATAGGTAATGGTAGTGGTGGAGGGCACACACATCCTCCATTTTGCTACAACATTATATAGGGTTTTTAGGTTGGTATTGGTTACCAAGATAGTTCTACTCATTGCATATACACATGAAGAATCCTCCCATACTTAGACTGAGGTTGATCAACTAACCAAATTTGCTGAACATATCCAACACATCCAACATCAAGTTCATGATATTTTCCATAAAGCCAATGCCAAGTACAAACATTGCAACGATCAACATGGGGTTCCACACAACTTTGAAGTGGGAGATAAGACATGGTTGTACATGTGGAAAGAGCCCCTTATAGGATCCCATCAAAATATATACCTACTCTAATACAAGCCTTACACCATCGCCAAAGTTGTAGGTGAGAAATATTTTGATTAAGTATTCCCACTTTCCTTAGCTTGCATCCTATCTTTAATGTGGAGTTGCTTCAACCATATTTTCCTCTCTTGGACACCTCAAATGTGTTTGAACACTTGACCTTAACATAAATCAACCTCAAATACATTGAGCAAGCGATAATTGACCAAATCATGGACACCAAGATGAAGGGAACTTGCCATAAAGACATCCAATTCTATCGTCAATGATATGAAACTTCTTGACCAGGCCAAGTGGCTCACCTAGAGTCAAATTCAATATAAGTTTCTCCACCCGATGGAGACCTTTTCTTCCTAAGGGGGATGAGTATTTGAGGTGGATCTTGGTGGCCAAATACATGTTCCACTAATTCAGAATGGTTCCACATCTTGATAGGTTTGCTACAATTTTTAGGTCTTGAAAATTTGGTGCATTTTTTGTGCATTTCCCTTGCAGTTTTGGTAGTTGAAATAGGACACAATATTTTATTATGATGGAATGCCCGGGCTACCAAAATCATAAAAAATGAATCAATATTTGTAATGGCCTAAGAAATGCTCTAAATGGAGGTTGTATGTAAAAGTTGTGGCATTGAGGAGTTGATGTATCAACGAGCTCCCTCGGGACCCTCATTCCTTTTGCTACATCATTTTCTAAGGTTAGGGTTTTGTGTATTTAAGAGTTTTACAACCTAATTCATCATACTTTATGTTAAAATTCACATTTGGCCTCTTGTAATGGTCTTCTTGTGCATGAGAATAACTGACATATCTCTCTTCATATATAAGCTATCACCATTATAGGTAGTATGTATTGCTTTGTATTTGATAGTCATCCTTCCATTTACTAATTAATAATGTTTGGGGTTTTAATGTATGATATGCTCTTTGTAATATCTCTATCTTTGTTTCAGTTTTTATTTCAACCTTCATTTCATTCTATACATAATCAATATCAATCATGTAGTTGTTTTTCCTTCTTTTGCATACTAGTATTTCACTATTCCAATATTTGTTTCACCACCACCATGCTAACAACTAATTCCTTGCATGTGTTTTCTATTGATAAAACTTTAAACCAATGCTATAATTTGATATGCTTACATGTTAACAAATGCAACAAACTTTCCTTTGTTAGTCATAAAAGCTTTGCAATAGTCTACTTAATTCTCTAGCATAAAAAACATTCCTTTAAATTTATGTTTCCCTCCCTGAGTTTAAAAATAACTTCTATAAAGGCTTGGCCTGTAGTGATCCAATACTAGCTAATACTAACTAAAGTTGTAGATGTCACTGAGATGGTTTTCACCACTACAAAAATTTTGGTTTCAATTACCATTGAGTCATCATCAATGACAAACAAGTAGTAAAAAAGCAAAATCACTTCCTAAACAACGAATATGAGTTATTCTGTGTGATGTACAATCCAAATTATAATGCTAAAAACTATGAATTTTGTTAGATAATAATTCAATTGATAACTTTCATGCTAGCCAAATCAATGTTCATTAATCCTATGATTAAAGATAAATTCCCTTTTGCGAATATCTAACAAGGATAAAGATAGATGAGGCCCCTTCCTAGCCTTCCATTAACATCGCATGCATTGGAGCAAATGAGACCGAAGGAACTCACACCTTTCGAATTCAAGGATTATAATGCTTACAACGAGTGAATGGAGATCATAGATACCACAGTTAAGATCATAGGGACGAATTAGGTTAGGGAAGTTATTACATGTGTAAAGTACATCCAACTTCAAGGACGCCAAGTAATCGTTCATCAGCTTTCTTCGGGAAAGTACATCTTTTACCCTTGTTTGATTGCTTGAGGCTTTAGGATTTTTATAGTGTATGCTCTGTGGTTTTGCCTGTGTTTAGTTGGCCTTAAGGTGTGATTTGTTAAATTTTCAATCGTGGAGGACCAACCTTTTAGAAGGTCAAGAAGGTCGAGAAACCTTCCTCCTCTCATCACATTGGAGCCTCCACCTCCACCCCAAAGGCGGAGATTGGACACGGACAATTCATTTGAACCGATAGGAATAAGTGAAGTTCTTGGTGTACCAGAAATAATAGCTAACCGTTTTGATCTTGATATAGTTGAGATAGAAGAATTACAGACTGATGAGTTTGCAAGAAATTTTAACATCCCCTTGACTGATTTAAACGATCCTGTGATCGTTCAGGTTAGACATTTTGATTCACCTGTATTAGGTGTCCATGTGGGTAGGATCATGTCTTCTACGGAAGAAAGTCCTTTTTTTTTCACCTCAGCCGTTTCGGCTGAAGGGGTACTACCTCCCCCGGTAAGTGCCCCTAGATCTAGTATACCTTCTACACCTTTGACTCCAGCGAGTCGGGTGGTCCAACCGCCGGTTCACTCAAACCTAGTAGGTACTTCTGGTGACATGGTTACTAGGATTCCTAGTATACCTACTATTCCTTCTTCCTTTCCATATACTACCCAGAGTGGTCCGGTAGGATCCTCGGCATTTGTCCAAGGATTTCCTTGGAATGGGGGGCACATTCCCCCATCCAGTCCATACGTAGGTCCATCACCTTCCTATGTAGGAGTGCAGTTTGGGAACAATACCTCTTATGGGCAAAGTTTTCAAACTCCAATTTCGGTTCCGTTTACGAGATCTCCCTTTTCGTTGTTCAGCGGAGGGATACCGGCTCCTGTCTTTCAGACCCCTGTTTCTATGGGGACGGCCCAAACTTCTTACACTGCACCTCCCACACACAATCCTGTGGCTTACGGATGGAATCCATTTCAGAGTAACCTTCCCACTTCTCAACTGGTGGCAGGGGGCAACCCCCCTTTTACCCATGGGCATTCGGGGGCAGGTCCCTCTAATCCCCAGGATGGCACATTTAGTTCCCCGGTTCGACCCAAACTTCCATTCCTGGCAACTTTAAATTTTCCAGATTTGTCAAAATTGATGAATGACCCGGTGAGGCATGACCCTTTATGGCCACCTGTTCCCACCAAATTGCCATCGGATATCCCTAAGTTCGAAGGCAAAGTTGGTGAAGATCCTGGGGCTCATGCCACCTCGTTCCATTTATGGTGTTCTTCGAATTCGCTGAATGAAGATTCAATTAGGTTGAGGCTGTTCCAGAGGACCTTGACAGGTACCGCGGCAAAATGGTATATTGAATTGCCTTCTGCTTCTTTCAGTAGTTTCTGGGACTTGGCTAGTGCATTTCTTAGCCACTTTCAGCTTCCTGTCCAATATGATTTCGGAACGGACTTGTTGTCTACTTTTAGGAAAAACAAGGCTACCCACATCTCGGATCACATCCAAGAGTGGAGAAGGCGAAAGAGCCTTATAAAAGCCACTATCCCTCCTGAGTTCCTTTTAGAGTGGTTCCTTAAATCCCTGTTGCCCTACATATCTAAGGACGTATCCACCTCGGGAGTGACGAATGAAGAAGAAGCCATTCTCAGGGCCCAGCAACTGGATTTGATTTATTCACAATCTGGGATCTTGTACGAGATCATCCCTGAGGCACCGAGGCCTACGCATGATGTAGAGAAGCCTAAGCCTAGACCCCATGCCGATGGTGTGGTTGGGTCTGTCAACTCTCCCACCATAGAATATTTGGCTAAGCAACTTCACCAGTTGTCTGTCAAACAGTCTACGACGGAGGCAGCAAAGGCTACCCCCTCCCCCCAAAGTGCAAATGTTTTTGCACAAACCTATCAGAAGCGCAATCAACAGCCCGGCGGGAAGAAATAGAAAGGTAAGAAGGGAGAGGGAAACCAAAACAAGCAAAAGCCCGCGAACAATGCTGATGGGGGAAAGAAAGAAAAGAAGAAGGTCAAGTTCCCGTGTAAGTTGTGCCACGAGGACCACCTTACTCACCTTTGTCCCCTTATGGATCAAGCCCATAAGCTGCTCAAAGCTCAACAACCGGCTGTCCTGAAGGATCCTTTTCCCCAAGGATAGAACTCTGCTTCAGATTCTAACGTAGCAGGGGGCACTCAAACTGCCCCTGACCCAAACTATATCAACATGGTTCGATCTTTGACTTTGTTGCAAACAAGGAACAAAAATTATGAGAAAGAGACTCTTGAGAAGGGTAAAGCTGTAGGGGAAACTTCTAACCCTCTTATAATAGAGAAGCCTGCTGAAACTATGCCGAAGATACCAAAAGGTGTCTTCAAGAACACTTTGCATAACCCTAATGCTAGGGCTGCTTCAAACTACTCCGCGGTTGAATATTTAGCTCAAACCCCGTGTGCAATGTCAGCTTTAGAGGTGTTATAGAGTTGTCTCTCCCAGTGGGATGCCCTCTTAGCAGCTTTAGGCAGCATGGACTCTTCGAGTCTCATGGAGAAATTTCATTTATCCGATGTTAAAATTCGCCTGCCTTACCATGTAGCCTTATCAATAGATGTCGTCCATGGTGGTAAGACCATTGGAAGGGCAGTTGTTGATGAGGGGGCTTCTACATGTGTTATGTCCTTGACCTATTGGAAAGCTCTTGGATCCCCAGAGCTGGTCCCATCAAACACTTTGCTTACTGCTTTTGATGGAAGATCCTTCCGTCCGCATGGTATCCTGCCGTCTTTTGAAATTAAGTTGGCAGGCAAAGCAGTGTCTGTTGAAGTAGAAGTGATTGATGCTCCTTTAGACTACAATCTGCTTATGGGAAGGAGCTGGACTTATGTGTTGTCCGCTATTGTGTCGGCCGTTCTTCGTGTAGTGGTTTTTCCACATGAGGGCAAGTTGATTACTATTGACCAACTTGATTTTACCCGAAAAGTCCGTTTAGAGTCTAATGAGTTCGTTGTGCCATTGGTTGATCAGGTCAAACCTGCTGCACAGAGCTTGGGGGCTGGAATGTACACATCACTGATGGGCACATTCGATCTTCCAGCCTCGGTTAATTACATTGGTTCTACTAGTGTGGGGAGGTCCATAGCTACGGTTGTCGATAGGACTAATCCTTGGGTTCTCCCAACCCCCCACGAACCGGAAGTGCCCTTATCGGCAGTGGAGGTCGCTTATCAAGCTATCACTCAAGCCACTGCTGATCCCATTCCAGATCCTCTAATAGTCTCAGAAGATCTGGAAGAAGTCTATTTGCCCGTATGGGCGGAAAACTCTTCGCATTCTATAGATTGTTTAGACATGGTTTTACCTTCTGATGAAGCTATTATGGAAGCCATGAGTGGACGAGATAAGATTTGTGAGGATCTTCATCATCGATCCTATTTTCTTCCATGACTAAGCAGAATAGAAAACCGAGAGTTTCGCGTGAGACTGTCAGAATATGTTGATATACCTATCAATCCCTTGCCTAAGGAAGGAATGTTTGCCGAGGGGAATATGGCAAATATTTCCGCCACTATACCTATTAACATCTCTGTAAACCCTGATGTCATGGAAAACATATATATAGGTGCAAACTGTTCTCCTGAAGAGATTGCCATCTATACTGCCCTTTTTAAAGAATTCTGCGATGTCTTTGCCTGGTCATATGAGGAGATGCCAGGCATAGATCCATCGATTGTTGAACATGAAATCCGAACATATCCTGATGCCAAGCCAATCCGACAAAAGTTAAGACCTGTTAACTCGCGTAAAGCGACGGTTGTGAAGGCAGAAGTTGAAAAGCTGTTGAAGGTTGGTTTTATCTATCCCATCGCTTTGACAGAATGGGTATCCAACCCTGTTCCTGTTGATAAGAAGCAAGAGACTATTCGCGTTTGCATAGACTTTAGAGACCTCAATAAAGCCTGTCCTAAGGACAACTATCCCACACCATTTATAGACCAGATCATAGATGCATGTACGGGAAGTGAGGTGTTTTCGTTTATGGATGGCTTCTCCGGATACAATAAAAGTCAAATAAAACCGGAAGACCAACATAAAACTGCTTTCATTTGTCCTTGGGGTACCTTCGCGTACAAGAAAATTCCCTTTGGATTGAAAAATGTTGGGGCTACCTTTCAACGGGCTATGAACTTTGCTTTCCATGACATTAAAGCCATTGTCGAACCATACCTTGATGATCTGCCTGCACATTCTCGTAAGCGGATCCAACATCCAGATCATTTACGGTTGATATTTGAAAGATGCAGATATTATAAAATCCGCTTGAATCCCCACAAGTGTGTATTCTGTGTCGAGTCAGGAAGATTACTTGGATTCATTGTCTATAGTAGAGGCATCCAGGTGGATCCTTTGAAAGTTGAGGCCATTGTAAATCTGCCTCCTCCTCGTTCTCTTAGGCAACTTCAAAGCCTGCAAGGAAAGTCTAATTTTCTTCGGCATTTTATTGTTAATTATGCCAAGATCACTAAGGGTTTCATGCGCCTGCTCAAACAGGACACCCCATTTGTATGGGATGAAACCGCACAACTTGCATTCGAGGCATTGAAAAAAGCTTTGCTGTCGGCACCCTTATTACGTCCACCAAATTATTCTAGGGATTTTATATTATATCTCGCTGCGTCGGAGTCGACCATTGGGGTAGTGCTAGTCCAGGAGGACGATAAGCTTGTAGAGCATGTCATTTATTATTGTTGGAATATAATCCGTCGGGATTATACAACATGTAAATAGTGTAAATATATTCGGAATGTGAATAGTCATGTAGGAATATGAATAGGATGGTCGGAATCTCAACCACCGCCTGAAATGTATAAATGAATGCATTAGCATTGGAATAATATAGAATCGGGAGTACCTATCAGTGGTATCAGAGCTTGGCTATTTGCCATAACTCCTGCCTATTGCATTTCAGTCCTGGCATTCTGCTTGCCAGTCCATTGCCAGACTGCCTGCTCCATCAGTCTGCCATTTGCATGCGTTTCTCTTTGCCAGCCTGTGCACATTCATTTGTATGCGTTATTCTCTTCTCATTTGCCTCATTTGCCAGACTGCTCTCTTCTCAACCCTAATTTCTTGAGCTGAATGAGTCACCCTCCTCCTCTTGCATATTGTTGTTGCTGCGAGTTCTTTAAGGACCGTCTGCAAAATTTCTCATACTCCGTGAAGACTGGTGTGTTTGACATTGTGAGATGCTGCGATTTCATGAGGGAGTTGTAATACCTATCAGAGCTGCGATTTCATGAGGGAGTTTATAATTTGAAGACTGTAGTATTGGAGAAATAATACTGCGTGTGACTGCGTTGATATCTCTTGATATCTGCGTTGATATATCTTACTGCTTGACCTAATTCTTGATGAGTGTATTAATTGCTACGAATTCCTTGTGAAGCTGCGACCTGTGTTGCAACCTACGAATTCCTTGTGAAGGCTGACTGATATACTGTGGGTATTGAAGACTGATATATATCCTACATATATATCCTACATATATTGAGCGTGGACTGCATCCTACGTTGGAGATAGCCTGCGTTGGAGATAGTTGCGTTGAGCTAGCTGCCTGCCTGCGTTGGAGATAATGCGTTTTGGGAATACACAAACCCTAATCTCTACCCTAGCTATTTGCGTGGAAGTTTAACTGGAAAGTTTGTGAATGTTTTTCATATGCAGTAAAAGAGGTGATACGGCTAATGTATGAGCCTGAATAGAGTGAGTCTGTTGTATGAGATGTATATATGTTGCGTGGAGAATGAGTCTGCGTATTAGAGCTGTATATATGCTGCGTGAAGCCCTAAGCCTGAATCTGCGTATTGAAGGCGGGCCTGTATGTTGTGCATGTTTTTTTGTTTGAAGGCAGTCTGTGCTGTTATATCTATTCACCCATGTGGATAAGGAGTCCATCGTTTCCCAAGAAATAAAGAGAAATCGCTGACTGTTGTTGAAGCTGAGTACGTGGAGCTGTGCTCTCATACTGCGTGGAGGCCCGTGAATGCTGTGGGTGGAGCTGTGCTCTCATACTACGTGGAGCTGTGAATGCTGTGCGTGGAGGCCCGTGACTGCGTGTATATACCTTGCGTTGGAGGCTGATATTTACTGCGTGCGTATACCTTGCGTTGAAGAGCTGCGTGGAGTACTAATTCAAGGAGTTACGTGGAGTGCTGCGACCTCAGGTATATGCGTTGAAGACTGAGTGACTCCATTCAAGAGCGTGGAGGCGAGCGTGTTATCGGGTCACAATTTTCAGAGTTTCAAGAGGCATTTTTGTCCGGTCCCCATCCCCTAGAAGGACATTGATATCAATACTTCCTTCAAGCGAGCGTGGCAGGATTTTTTCCTTGTTTTTTATAGGCGAGCATTTTCTCTGTTCTGCCCTCAGGCGAGAGTTTCGAACATTTTCTCAGTTCAGTGTAAAAGTGTTGAGAACTCATTTGTGTGAGTGCTACTACAAGTCTGTCACAAGAGACTTTGTTGTTGTATTATTGTGAAGATTTTAAATGTAATATTTATATAATAACACTCTAGAACAAATGATATAGAGCAGTTGAGGTAGATCATCAATGATATAGAGCTATTGAATTATTTTTAAGCTGCAAAATTATTTGTATAAGTTGCAGAATCATATTGTAATTTGTAAAGGAGCAGGAATCTAAACCTGCATCCCATATCTTTTTCCAAGTATTCTGTAAGTTGCAAGTTCCAGATTGAAGATGCACAATTTTGCATCTATTGTTGGTGATGTCCTCACTGGCAAGGAAACATATCCAAAATGGTCTAGAAAGATCAAGAAATCAAGCGAGCCTGTTGAAGAATCCATTGACTTTGTTCAGAAAACAAAGAATCGGTCCAAAGACCCTTCTAAGGGAGATTGCAACATGAGAGGCAGAGGAAGAAGAAACTTCAGAGGCAGAGGAGGCAGAAACAACTCCAGAAAAAGATCAGATTTGCAGTGCAAGTGTTGTGGAAAGACTTGACACACATCAGATCAGTGTTGGGCTTCATGGGACTCCATTAAAGACAAGCATAACCAGAAGAAAGATGATAATAAAAATCAAGATGCTAGTAAATCTTCTGATTCTGCTCATTGTATTGTTGCACATTGTAATCTTGGAATTAATGAAATGACTTCACTTTCATCTTACAAAGATTGTTGGCTGCTTGATACTGGTGCAACATCACACATGACCTTTAGAAAAGACTGTTTTGAAGAACTTATTGAAACAATAAATGGCATAGTGTACTTTGCAGATAAGTCAAGTCTTAAACCAAAGGGAATGGGCACCATTCGACTGAAGATGCCTGCATTCCCTAATTTCTTGTTGAAGAATGTTCTTTATCTTCCAGAGTTGCAAAGAAGCCTGCTGTCCTTGGTGGAGATTCAACAGCAAGGCCATTCCATCCACATGTTTGATAAAAT
>LPNX010463571.1:1925-54831 GCA_001517045.1 Pseudotsuga menziesii | reverse complement strand
TCAGATTTTGATGGCGATAAGGAGATAGGAGTATCAACTTCTGGATACACTATGAGTCTTGGATCAGCAGCTGTCTCATGGAGATCACGCAAACAGTCAATTCCAGCAGACTCAACAACAAAAGTAGAATATGTGGCCGCAGCTGAAGCAACGAAAGAAATAGTATGGCTCAGGAAGATACTTGAAGATTTACAAGAAAAACAAGAGAACTCCACTCCATTATTGATCGACAATACTTTTGCAATCAAGCTGGCTAAGAATCCTAGATTCCATGATCGAACCAAACACATCAACAGAAAGTATCATTTGATTCGACATCATGTAGAGGCCAAGACAGTCCATCTTTGACATTGTTCCACAAATGATCAAGTTGCAGACATCTTCACCAAAGTTCTTGGACGAGAAAAGTTTGAAAGATTCAGAAACATGCTCGGACTTACTAACACCCCTTCGGATTAAGGGGGGGATTGTTGGAATATAATCCGTCGGGATTATACAACATGTAAATAGTGTAAATATATTCAGAATGTGAATAGTCGTGTAGGAATATGAATAGGCTGGTCGGAATCTCAACCACCGCCTAAAATGTATAAATGAATGCATTAGCATTGGAATAATATAGAATCGGGAGTTATACCTATCAATTCTCTTAGTCGTGCTTTGGCCAGACCTGAACTTAGATACTCCCACATTGAGAAATTAGCCTTAGCAGCTGTTTATGCTGTGCCGAGGTTACGCCACTACATTTTACTGAGGACCACCATAGTAGTGGCGGATGTGAATCCGTTTCAATATGTTTTATCTCGACGGATTGTTGGGGGAAAATTTAATAAATGGATAGTCATTCTCCAAGAGTTTGACTTGGATTTCCAGTCCATTAAGTCTAAGAAGTCCTTAGTTTTTGCTGAACTTATAGCAGAATTTCCTACTGACGAAAATGTAGCTGTTGAAGATGACTCATTCCCAGATGAACACATCTTCCTGATATCCACCTCTGATCCTTGGTACGGAGATATTCTTATATATCTTCAGACTTTGAAGTATCCTGCAGCTTCCTCGAGGGAGAAACGACGTAAATTACGCCTTCATGCCAAGAACTACCTCATTATAGGAGATACATTATATCGACGGGGGGTAGATTCCGTTTTGCGGCGTTGCCTTACCCACGAGGAAGCGGAAATTGTCCTGAATGATTCCCATAGTGGAGCGTGTGGGGGTCATTTATCTGGGTTAGCAACGGCCCAGAAGATATTGTGTGCCAGTTATTTCTGGCCCACGATCTTTAAAGATTGTGTGGAAGCAGTGAAACACTGTCATCCGTGCCAGCTTTACACCAGGAAAATGCGGTCACATCCTGCTCCGTTATTTCTCGTTGTCTCGGTAGGCCCCTTCATGAAATGGGGGATTGATTACGTGACATGCAACCCAGCCTCGACTGGGGGGCATAAATACATCATTGTCGCTGTTGACTATTTTACGAAATGGGCAGAGGCAATGCCTACTTTCAAAGTCGACGGGGAAACATCAGCTTTCTTTGTATTCAATCAGATTATTGCACGGTTTGGTATACCCAAAGTGATTGTCACTGACCATGGCAGTCATTTTCAAAATAACATGATGACAGAACTGACTATCATGCTCGGATTTAGACAAGAACATTCTTCTCCATACTATCTGCAAGCAAACGGTCAGGTTGAGGCTGTAAACAAGACTTTAAAAACTATCCTTAAAAGTACAATTGATGCAGCCCGTTCTAACTGACACATCATGTTATATCCTGCTCTTTGGGCCTACCGAACTAACGTAAAGACTGCTACGGGTTTTTCCCCTTTCCAACTTGTACATGGAGTGGAAGCAGTTACCCCGATTGAATGTGAAATCCCTTCTCTAAAGATAGCCATTCATGTGTTACCTGATACGACTGAGCTTGAGGAACGTCTGGTACATTTAGAACACCTTGATGAACATCGTAGAGATGCGTTGACTGCTAATCAGGCTCATAAAAATAGGGTTAAAACTCAATATGATAAATCGGTCAAACCTAGGATTTTCTCTGAAGGGGAACTTGTCTTGCTTTGGGACCAAGATAAAGAACCTCTGGGGGTAGGAAAATTCAAGGCTATGTGGTTAGGACCTTATGTTGTGTCGAAAGTATTGAGTAAGGGCGCATATGAGTTAGTTGATTTTGATGGGAATAAGCTGCCTGAGCCTAGAAATGGGCTCTACCTGAAGAAGTACTATGCTTAGGCGTAGCACTTTTTCTTCTATTTTTATTGTATGTATATTTTATGTACATTAGGTTGTCAGTTTTGTTTTTATACTATCTGCTGGCTGTTGCAGATGTCTTCTGAACGGTATATAGGGTTCGCTGATGGCACCAGCCGTCACACTTGTAACCTAGCTTCGGCAACATGGGTTATTTATTCTCCCTCAGGACAGCTTGTTGCCGCGGGAGGCGCTTGTTTAGGTCCTGCTTCTAATAATGTTGCTGAGTATAGGGATGTAATTGAGCTCCTATGGGATGCTTTGTCACGTGGCATCACCCAGCTTGAGGTCCGTTTGGACTCTCAGTTGGCGGTTTCCCAGCTCAATCGAGCTTATCAGGTACGAAATCCTATTCTATTACATCATTTCATGCAAATTCGTTTATTGGAAAGACATTTTGAGGTTATTACTTTCAATCATATTCCACGAAATCAAAATTCATTGCCTGATGCATATGCTAATTACATTTTGGATTGGCATCTCACACACATTTTATAAAGATATACAACAAACACATGAAAAACATTTGTAAATAAACTGACAACAAACACCAATACATATATATATGTAAAATATCTGTCCATAGATAGGTCAAGTCTGATCCTTAGATCCCGTCATATACAAAATGTACAAAATGTGGATCATAATCCATCAAAATGTCCTAGATCTAAGCAGGACTGCCTTGGTCACTAGGACCTCCTTGGTCCCCATGGTCCCTCTGCACTCTGGCTTCCTCAGCCTCCTCGGCTTTGACAGCCTCCACCGCCTCTATGTATACGAGCACTGCTCTAACCACTCGTCTGAAAAGACGTAGCCAAACCAGTGGAACCCCAACTACGAACTCATGCATGGCTGTCAGGATATGCTTGATCCGTAAGGTAGGTACTTGTTGGGTCAGCCTGGACAGCTTCCCCTCTAGTACCCTGATCAATCCTGGATCCTCGCCCACAACAGGACGAACGAACATGCGAGGGTGCCCTTCAGGGCGGACCGGTCCAATATCTGCATTTTGACACATTCATAGGATTAAGACTTGTACATATGTATATATCTATCATTTTAAAATCCATAGAAATTTGAAAAATGATAAAAAAAAATTAAAAATTACTTACCTAGCTCTCCCCATGCTCCTCCTGGAGGGAGGACAAGGTCGGGGTCACCTGGGAAGTCCATCCTGGCATATGGAAACTGCTCCAGTGTCGGTAGTTGTTGTTCCCACCAGGTATAAAAATCATCATCATAGACACTGTGTACTGAGTCTCCTCCTCCTTGACGGAGGAAGATGTCTCCCCACCTGCTCAGCCTCGGCTGACATGGAGATCTGATCGGTAGAGGTATGGCAGGGCTCAATGCTGGCACTCTCGAAGAAGAAGAAGGCCACTAATATGCTTGCATAGCCAAAGTTTTTCCGCCTTCCTCTCTTGCAATCGGATAGTTGTCTCCTCATGATGGGGACAACTCCCGAACACCAATCATAGAGAGCACCTCGAAAACAGTCAATTGCCAGCCTCATTTGGTTCCTTGTGGCCAAATGTAAAGATGAAGATCCTGAAATTCTCACGATGGTGCTAGCAAGTACTTGTAAAGTGAAGTCTCAGATATGTACAAAAGGGATGCAGCTGCCCCTCTTTTGAGTACCCGGTGTACAGAACTCATCTATATAGTTTTGGACACTTAAGGGGTCACCACCCCTGCCAGTGCCCTCTAAGTTCACCGGTGCCCCTCGTCGTGACAAACCGGTAATGAAATATATGTCTTCAGTGGTAATCTCCAAGGTTTTACCCTGTAAATCGAACATCCCCAAGTCATGATCCCAATAATTTACCATGAACTCCAGTATGCGGACATTGGCCCGCATGGGTGATGTGCAAAAGAATTTTAGTAGCCCACTAGTTCGCAATGCCTATATTGTGGGCACACTTTGGAGTGCTGCTTGATCCATTATTTCGTGCTCCTTTTCCCTCCATTCCAGAACCATCTTTTACCTAGCAAAAACAAGTAA
Organism: Pseudotsuga menziesii; assembly: GCA_001517045.1. Classification (NCBI taxonomy): domain Eukaryota; kingdom Viridiplantae; phylum Streptophyta; class Pinopsida; order Pinales; family Pinaceae; genus Pseudotsuga; species Pseudotsuga menziesii. The sequence continues at coordinate 50,564 of LPNX010463571.1, read as the reverse complement.
TTTGAATTAGTATTTCCATATCAAAATTCATAAAATTTTGACTATTATTAGCCTTTTCTCCTCCACGCAGTACACGCGACTGTCTAATTAGACATGTGGCGTACTGTACCCGACTGTCTAGTTAGGCAACTCGCGTACAGAACGCGTGTACGCGAGTTTTCATATAGGCAACCCGCGCACGCATTGTGCTACAGTTTAGGATGCTTTTAAATATAGAATTCAAACTCAAACTTAATAATTGCTTGGATCAAAATGAAGAGATCAGGGTGTAGGCTTACCTGTAACTGGCGGATTTCGATTTCGTTGGTTCAATTGTCCACAATGATCGAACGAAGGTAGAAGGTAAAACTTGTTTTTTATGGCTCAAAAGTTCAAATGGTGAGTTTGTTTTGATTTTTCAACTATTTATAGCAATTATATTTCTTTAAGTGGGTCTTTTTCTATAGTTTGAAATGTCAGTCAACTAATACCATACTTCTTTGTGCCCTGGAATAGGTTTTTCACCTTTACAAAATGTTGTTGCTCCAATAGGGTGGTTTTGTCATTTCCAATGCATTTTTTGGCATCTTTATCCAATCCACATTAACCTTAGTATTCAACATTTTGCCACGGACTATGGTATTCTAAGCCATTAGTTCCCTGTTTTTACCATTGTTCTTTTGTGGATAGGACCCTTTTTCATGAGTATCCTTCTTATATGCCTATGTCATCCTTTGGTACTCATGCCGCAATTGTTTCAGGTTCAGGGGTATCCTCTTAGCTATTTTTTCACGTCAAATAGAGCTTCTTTTGAATCTCTTTTAACAAGCTATCCCTTTATAGGACTCCCCATCCTTATGGAGTTTCTTTAGGCCCAGGTCTGACTCCTTCAAAACAGACTTGACTTCCGAGTTAACTCATTCGTTCAAGCTCGTTAAGAATATGTGAACGGGCATCCGCATTGGTGGTAGGTTATCTCTTTCTCGGACCATGCGGAATAATACGAGAAAGGATCGCTCTCTTTTCTTTTTGAATTGAGAAGAGTATTCTTAGGTATAGGTTTATCACTTTTCTGGACCTGAGGGACTAAATTTACGAAAAAGGAACACCTGGTTTGAGCTTAGTTTTCTCTTTTTCGTGCTCTGGACCTAAACATGAAAAAGATTTCGAGTGTACTTTGTGTCTTTGTCATGCTCGTTAAACACTTAAGAACAAAGCAACGAGTTTATTGTTGTAAGCCCCATTTCTCGTAACCAAATGGATCTTTCCAAGTGATCTTGCTTTCCTTCACACTCGTAAAACTCAAGCTATTTTATGTTGTTTTGGAAGGAACGTTGGGTAGGTGCTAATTTAACATTTTTCGGACCTCCCTGACTAAGTACGAAAAAGGTTCACCTTTTCTTCTTCGGAAGTTAAGAGAGTTCTTCTGTGGTATGTTTTATACTTTTTCGGCCTCGGGAGACTAAATTGGACGAAAAAGGACCCCCCTGGAGTCTTCTTTGGAGTTTTCAGACTCTCTAAATGTGAAAACACCAACTGAGCATGTACTAGTTCGGGCTCATTAATCCACGAATCAGTGACACTATCAAGCATTATTTTCCTGTCTCTTCAAGCTTGTTAAAAAATGAAGAGGGAACCGAGTTAACTTTCCTGGACTCGTTAAAATTTAACAGGGAAGGTAAGGAAGAAGTTTTCTCTTGTTTTCAGTAATGGCAGCATGTCATCCTTGAACATAGAACTCTTTGTTTTCCGATATCCATGTTTCAGTGTCCACTTTTGTTCAGCTATTACTTTGAGTTTTTTACTCCTCCTCTTGTCCATTATACCTGGGGAATCCGATCATGTCTCCTACATGACAGATAAGTCTAGTTGTTCTATCTATAAGTTATACGCTGCCTTGGGTCATCTCTGTGTTGTGCTCATTGTTCAAGGACTCTACCCAATGTCTGATCTATAGCCTGATTCCATCATTGTTATATCTGTTATCTATTGTGTCTCCCTTCTTTTGCCCAGTTCCTGGTCACTCTTGTGATCCGTTGGAGGATCTATTGCCTTCCTTATCACAGCATGGTTCCGTTTCAGTACTTCCTAATGACGAAGACCTAGAGTTTTGACAATCGTACCTCAGGATTCACTTCTATCATTGGTGAATTCCTTTGCTTCAGTTGTTGATTATCACCTATTGATTGAAAAACTGTTGAATCCTTTAAAATGTTCGACTTCAGCTTACCCTTATTCACATGGCCTGGATTGTACTGGTTCTTTGGGATCCTTTATGAATACCTTAGTTCCTCACCTATGGACTAAGTTGCACAAGATTATGTTCTATTCATATAAACAGCTTCCAGATCTTTGAAGACTCATCATTATTGTATATTGTGGCTTCGATCCACCTTTGTAATATACGTGGTTTTATACCCGTATCATATGATGTACTCAAATATTGTAAAGGAGCTAGTGTTCCAGTATATTGAACATAGCATCCTCAGATGTAACTTTGTATATGACATTACTATGTATTTGTTTCAGGTACTCTCTCTGCTCCATTGGATTTCTGAGTTCTCCAAAGATTAAAGATTATAATGTATTTCAGCCATCTTTTCCCTCTGACCTCACACATTAGGGGGCATCTGTTATCCACCTGAATGGCACCTCTCCATCCGAGTGCCGACATCCCTCATGTTGGCACACAAAAGGACATCTATGGATTGAGGGTTTCCCAAAACACTATAGATGGGCTTATTATGAACTACATTCATCATCCATCCAGCTGGTTATTTTTACCCTTTAGCTATGTCAAGTCATGTACGCGACTCTCTATATATGCAACTCGCATGTTGTATGCGAGTATCGGATGTTGCATGTCGTGTACAGATGTGTACGCGGGTTGCCCTTATAGCAACTCGTGGGTCACATGCGAGTTGCCAATATTGATACTCGCGTACATCTATCTTTGGCATTAAAAATAAAAACAGGCGATTACTTGAGATTAGTTAAGCATTTAACCTTAATCTCCTTAACTGTCTCAACCTCCTCAACCTTCGAAACTGCCTTATTTCACCAAGTATAAATATAGGCCTTGGGGAGGGTGTTAGATACATACACTTGGAGAGCAAAGTTATGCTGGTGGAGTTTATACAGAAGTCTTTGGAGCAGTGGAACTTAGAATCCTTTGGTTGCAGAGGAGTCCTTGTCTCAGGCGTTGGGTTGTAATCTGAACTCTTTCATTATTGTTAATAAAGAGAATCCTTCTTCCATATGTGTCTTGAATGTATCTCATATATTGTGGTTTGAGAAATATTTATGTTTCAGCATTCTGTATAAGATTTATCTAACCTGGTTATATATATATGTATCATCTTGTATTTGGAAGATTAACTCTTGACAGGTGAAGGAGAAGCATCCCTAAAGGCTTTGGAGGAGAAGCAGAGCGGAAGAGGACAAGCTAGGATCAACCGTCGTGTATTGAGTGAGTCTTTCCCATCCTCCTATTTCCTTTACTGCACTCTAGAGTCGATTGCCTACAAGTTTCTTGAGTATGTTGGTAACCCCAGACCTTTGGTTATAAGGTGTTTATTCATGTACAACAGTAGGGAATTTTTTTTATGGTCGTGTAATTCTCTGTAAGTTTTGCACGAGGAAAAACAATCTCGAATCACCATTTTAATACTCATACATATATCAAATTCAAGGCATAAATATTACTCACTTGGATAAGGATGAAAGTTTGTAAGCTTAGTTGAGTTTTGCTTAGTTCAAGGCATAAACATTAAACATTACTTATCCAATCACTTGGATAAGGATGAAAGTTTGTAAACTTAGTTGAGCTTTGCTTAGTTTATGGCATAAACCTTACTCACTTAGATAAAGACGAAAGTTTGTAAACCTAGTTAAACTTTGCTTAGTTCAAGGGACACATAAACCACAATTTTATCAAAGGTATGGTAGTTGTAAAAATTCGAATAAAAAGTGAAAGCCTCGTTCAAAAAATATACAAGAGATGAGATAAAGGAAATCTTTACTCTAACTCTATCACCTTCCTTGCATGCATCCTAAAATCCTATTGGATTTTGGATATGATGGCATAATCAAGTCCCACTATGTACTTAGTCTCATAAGCAATGGAAAGAATAGGTTTAAGGGATTCACGAAACTAAATTTGATTGCCAGAGGGATTACCTATCGTGGTAGCCAATACTGACCTATCAACACACTCTAATATTCAGAAGATTGCACATAAGTAATGGTTACGGTGGAGGGCACACACAAATGAGGTAAAACACATCAATGCAAAGAGGAGAAAACACAAAGTGATTAAGCAATGATGCAAGGGTTAAGTTCACCACTCAACATTTCTCCAAACTGCTCCATAGTTGTTTCAAATGTTTGATTTGGTTTTGTTCAATACGACCTCCAAAGATTGAGGTAAAACGGATTGAGCACGTAGGCATACTAGGTTTTCTTTTCCTCTTCAATGCGAAGAGTAGAGTTAGTGGGAGTAACAAAAAAGGAGACAATATGCATAGGTTTGGAATGACAGTGCAGGTCTGGCTGAGCAGATTGACTAGAGGATGGAAGAGTTGAGTCGATAGATTGGCAATACTCTCACAAAAACGCCCAACGAACATTAGGGCCTTGATACCACTCTTGGAATACCCAGGCTGGTAGACAAGTAGAGATTAGATAGAGAAAAACATAGACAAGTAGAATTAGGTGTTATGCACATTCATTTTTTATTAAGATAAAATACATATAATATAATGTTGTGATTATTGGATTCACATTCCTTGGACTCTCAATAACTCTTCATATTCACCTAATTGATAAAGTTTCTAAACTCACAAAATAAAAATTTTAAGAAAAGTCCATCTTTATGTTTCACTATACAACTCATAAAAAATTGTTCTTATTTAAAATAAACAAAAAAAATTGATCCTTCGTAAATAAATAAAAAATGATTCTCAGTAACTTCACAAGCTTAGTCTTTGGCGGCACTGTACTTAACGGCGTCAATCCGGCCATAACTTTATCCGTCAACTAAAGCGTCTATTCTAACGGTACTGATGGGCGGGAATGGCTCAAATGACAAGTTGAATTTAAGGATGTAGTCACGTCGTCCATATCAAACCCTTGCACTGCGGAAGACATTGGAGCGCTAAATGGATTACTATTTGTTGCGGTGCAACTCATTTTTTTTACTCGTAAAGAAAGCGTGAATCGAAATAACATTTTGTAGATGCAAATGCATTACAAGCAATCAACTCTATTGCCATAGCAAGCGGTCAAAAAACAAACCAAGGTCTGGAAAAAAATGAAAAAACTATGTTACGTTATTACGTTGCGGCGCAACTCATGCTGAAGCCTCTGCCGTACTCTCTGGACATTCTAACCATTGATTCGGGCGTTGAAGCGGTAATTTCCCAATCCTCAAAGTTTTATTTTGCAACTCGTTAAAGATTTGGCATCAATAACCGGATGTTTTTGTTTCCTGGTTTCGTTGAAAGATCTTAGTAGTTGCCGTCGCTATGACCTGTAAATCGTCGGTTTCATTTTTTATTTTTATCTTGTTTAAACTGCGAAATCCAAGGTTTGCAAGGCTTTAGTTTGGAGAATTTTACGCGCTTTATTCAAAATGGAGGGTTTTGCATATCCTTTTCATTATCTGGTTAATTTTCGAAAATATTTTGTTTCACAAGGCAGCTTAAATTGATTTTCTCCCTTCAAAATTAGGCCTAAACCTTGTTCTGCAGTTTCTACTGGATTTGTGAGCTACCAAGGTAAATATAAGTTTAGCATGTCATGAGGACGGAACTAGATTTAAAATTAAAGAATTTGCTGAAAAATATAAATTAAATTGCAGAGTGCGAATTAACTGCGTTTAAATCCAAGGGTTTTATGTTTATGGGTTAGTTATTTGGAATTGAGGCCGAAATTAGAACTAAATCAAGGTATTCTGTGAAGATAGCATAAATGGCTGTCTCAAGCCACTGACACCTGAAACGAAGGTTTTATTTTCGAACATAGTCTGAAATCAGTGGAAGGAGTTTTTTAAGAGTAAAAGGGGTCTCTAAAATGATGTGATATTTTTGCTGAACAGAGGCTGCAATTACAGTAAGGAGCTATAGGGTTTTACTGAATAGAGGTTGAAATTAAAGCAAATTGTCTCACAAGTTTAAAGTTAAACCTATGATGGCGACTTTGACGGCCAATGCCCTTTCGGCATTGATCAGCGGGGATGTGGATCTTAAGCCCATAATGCAAGTTTTGGACATTAGGCAGATCGCTTCATCACAGAACGTGCAGGAGCGGTACAGAATGGTGCTTTCTGATGGAACCTTTATGCAGCAGGCAATGCTCGCAACGCAGCTCAATGGGTACGTGAAATCAGGACGGGTTACGAAGGGTTCTGTTGTTCAATTGATTGAGTACCTCTGCAATTCGGTACAGAATCGCAAGTAAGTTCGGTCTTTTTTTGGTATTGAATTTTAGCTGCTTTTATCACAATATTGAATTTATTTAAGTTTCTAATTGAACCCCGCTTGGATATTCACCTTAACTGCTGAAAATTTGCATATCATGCCTGACATTGTTTCTCTTCATAATTATGATAATCAAGCCGAATGGATATAGTTTCGAAGTACTTTGCCTGTGAATTTGTTGTGTAAATCAGTTGCCTGGATTGCTTGACGCTATTAATTATTCATACAATTTATGTTTTTTACCCCTTTTGCAGGGTTATCATAGTTTTGAATATGGATGTTGTAATTGTAAGGTGTGAGATCGTTGGTGATCCAAAACAGCTGATTGATGCAAATACTCAGCAGCAGCAGCGGGCTTCTATGCCAATGCAACAGGCACCCCAGTCTCAACCAGCACAACATCTTCAACCTGGACTCATCAAAGAACCGGAAACATCAAAGGAGAAACAGGGAAGAACACAGTTGTTTCACGAGGAAGGAACTTCATCAATGGAATCGACAGAGTTACAAAAGATTATTGGTTCTATTGAGACCAATTTGCAAGTGCAACACTCGTTGCATGTGATGTCTACTAAGCAATTGGGTATATTAAAAGGTAAATTGAAGATTAGTGATTCCAAATCCGCAAGTACAGAGATGGAGATTGATGAGCCTGCATGGGAGACTGAAGGTAAAGAGCTTGTTACAAGAAGGTACATAAGTGTTGATCCTCGTGCAGTAATACAGAAACAAGTAGAAGGATCATCAATGACGGTTCTTAAGCAACCTGCGGTTGAAATAGATTTGTCGTGCGTTTCTTTCCAACAGTTGCAAGAGTATACTGCAATGCTGACAGAGGAGATGATTGCGCGCCATTCAGATTTGAAGAAAGTATGCAGTGACTTACAGCAGGTTCATGCAAAGACCGTTGCTAAGCATTCTTCTTTGACTGCAGCAGTAGAAGATTTACATGTGGCACTGTGCCCAGAAGAAATATCATCTACCACAGCTGAAGAAAAATGTGAAGATATTAAAGAGTTGATTGAAGGTTTGAAAGCACAGAATGAGACACTTAAGGAACTGATGTCACAGACAGAGACACCAGAACAAGTAGAATTGAAACAGCAGATTACTCAGGTTGAGGAAGTATTTGATAAAGCAAAGAGCGCCGTGCAAAATCTGTCGAAGTTGGTAAACACTAGTTTTAAGATTTGGGGTCATTTGCAAGACATACCTGAGGTAGCAGAGAAAGAGGCACAGGTTAAATATTGGGAAGAAGAGGTTAAAACTAAGAAGCAGTCTTTAGAAGTGTTGTCGATGTCTGCAAGATTGGAGGCTATGAAGGCAATTTCTAGTCTTACAAAGAAGATTAATATGATGAAGACAGAGCAGCAGCAGGTGACTACCCAGGTTATGGAATTGCAAGAAAAAGCTAATACACAATATGTAAACATCACACAAGTTTATGAGAAGTCTCAGAAATCTGTTGAGTTAGGTGAAGCTATGCGAGCAAGTCAGCAGTCTGTCACAAAAGAAGAAGTAGTGAAGTTCCAAAATGATGTTGAAGTTTTGTTGCAGTCTGTGGAACAATTGGACAGTCAGTTTGTTGAGTTTGTAGTGCAGCTGAACCAGGTGTTCCCTTCAGTTAAAGGAGAAAAATTGGATTATTCATCTGAGAGTAAATTTTTATTAGATCAAATCGATAAGCTGTCCAGAGGAGAGTTTAATAATACACCAGCAATACCTACCACAAATATGGGGACTAATGCAGGATATGTCGGCAATAGTTTAGGAAGCAATTCAAATATGAATTTTGGTGGCGATGGGATGGGTGCAAATCAAGGTGGATACTTTGGCAACATGGGTGGTTATGGAGGAGTGCCGAATGGAGGTCCTAACATGAATTCAGCATCTGATTTATGTTACAAATGTGCAAAAGGTGGTGACTTTGCAATAGAGTGCCCCATTGGCATGGGTGGATATTCTGGTGGCAGCCTTAGTGGGGGATATGGAAATTCAGGGACAAATATGGGTTCCACATCATGCTATAAATGTGGTCAAAGGTGGTCGCTGGGCAAGAGATTGTCCAACTTCAGCTAGGACTCCAGCATATGGTGCCAGGAGTGCTGCAGTTGGGTATGGTTGGAGTGGCAGTTACGGTGGAGGTTTTTGAACAAAATGGGATGACCAAGTAAAATCATTCAGATTATTTTTTCCTTAACATGCTTGCTTCTGCATATTATGCTGGGAGAAATGTCTTATAAAGTTTTATGTAAGCGATGTTTAGCTGGTTTCTTTTTGTTAGATTCGCAGTATGTATTTTTGTCAACATGAAAAGTTTCTAACTAGATAAATGGTCTTTCATTTTAGATCTCTGTTATCGAGTTAAAATATTAGTATAAAGGCTTTGATCCTGTTTTTTGGGCCCCTTTTTGGTTCTATGCAATCTCTGTAGCAGAATGCACTGGCAATGCAAGATGTATATCCTGGAAATTTATCTGACTGAAATAAACAATGCTATGAAGTTATCTTATACTAGATCCTAACTCTGAAATTTACCAAATATTACAAGGGTGCTTTCTCAGACCCCAACCCTCTGGTGAACCAGAGTGAACGGCGGTACATGAGATGCATGCTTTTAATGTTAATATTAAAATGAATTTTATTTTCTATTGTTGTAACTAGACTGTTTTCCCTATCTCTCTGTGGTCTGTTTTCTGCATTACACTTATATCTGCAGGTTATTTTCTGCTGTATGTACTGTTCTGTGTTTCTTGTACTGTAATTGTTTTTTTGTTTTGTTTTTGGCTTGGGTAGGAATTCAACTATTTGTATTGTAATTGTTCTTTTTGTTTTTGGCTTGGGTAGGAGTTCAACTATTTATATAGATGGTTGATCCAGTATTGTTATGCTTGCTTTTTTTCTTCAAAGTAAAACTTAGTTAGAAAAGTTTGTTGAAAAAACTCAAGGGATGCTTTTTTTCATATTAGTGGATGACATCCATAATAAATCCATAATGTAAATTTGTGTATCTCATTTAAACTATTTGAAATAAGGCAATATAGAATTAGCCAAATATCCAATAACATTGACAAAAAAAAATGGTTAAAGTATATACCAATCAACATAACTTCACTAAATAATATGCCAATCAACATTGCTATTCCAAAGTTATATCCAGGGAATAAAATATATTCACTGTTCTTTTGAATTTCAAGCACTACAAGAAAAACCTCATGGTCCAAATATGTCTTAGTTATTATTATTATTTTTTAATTATTTTATCATATTTTTTTATTCAAATGTTGTTTACAACCTCTTCAATGGGGCTGCTACCTCCGCAAGAAGAGATCACAGGGGCCTACCAGAAGTAGTCTCACTTGTTCCCTCTGATTACGGAGCTAACCCTATGGGAACATCAAGTGAGGCCCTTGTATAACAATGTATAGCCACCCGGAGATTTGACCTCCAGACCTTTTGCTAACAACTTACAACATTCGACCACTTGATCTAGCCCAACAAATTTATCATATTTATTTTTTATCATTATTTAATTTTTTTTATAAAGTTGACATAGATTCATTTTAATTCTAAACATTAAAAGAAAAGTAGATTTAATTTTTTTATTGTGAACCTTTTTATTTTGTTACTTAAAATTTCTAAGCATAATATATTAAAACTGTAGCATTTAATTAATAAAATTGTTTTAAAGATGGATTCAAGACCTTCTAATATTTTTATAATCAGTAATATATACATTTTAGATTTGTAATTTCATCAATTTAAAATATTTTGTTAGTTTTTTGAAAAACATGTTACTATTTTTATTTTATTTTATTATATATATAATTGTCAAAAAGTTAAAAGTTATTAAACATTGTTTATATAAAAAAGAAGTTTATTATTAAAATATGTTTAAAACCAAAACTTAATATCAAAATCATAGAATATGCAATAATCAATTCTTAAACTCCTTTTAAATTCTTTAAAACTTTCTTGATAAAATTTAATATTAATGTCACAACCTTCATGCTTATTAATGTCACAACCTTCATGATAGCATGAGATGTATAGTAAAAGTTATTAAACATTGTTAATATATAAAAAATAATTTATTATTAAAATATGTTTAAAACCAAAACTTAATATCAAAATCATAGAATATGCAATAATCAGTTCTTAAACTCCTTTTAAATTCTTTATTTATGTCAAAACCTTCCTGATAAAATTTAATATTAATGTCACAACCTTCATGCTTATTAATGTCACAACCTTCATGATAGCATGAGATGTATGGCATTTAATCTTTATACTTAAAAGATTTTTTTATTTATTAAAACTAAATTAAATATATTTTAAATTTGAAACTATTAAATAGTTAGATAAATTATATTTTTAAAAGTGATTTTTTTACTATAAATTAAGGATTAGTTTTTGTATTTGTATTTTTTCTTTTTAAAATTAAAAAATATATATATTTTGAATTATGAAAATATAAGTACATATTGGTAGAGGATAGAATCCTTCAACTCAACAAAAAAACTATGAATGACAGGTTATATAAAACTTATACACTCTATTTATGAAGGAAACAACAATCACTATAGCCATACATGAAACAAGCACCAAAAAGCCCATTAAAAAGGATTTTACTTCACCCATAGATACGCTTTTAAAATGGATTTAAATTAAATGTTATTTCTTCTTTTGCTTATGCCATTGTTTTATATATTTATTTATTTATTTATTTTTAACAAATTATTACCATATCATCATCATTGTCATTATTATTTTCACTACCATTGTTTATAATTTTATTTAGAAATGAATATGTAATCAAGTGACAAGTAATTAAAAGTACTACACATTTCAAGTCCAATTTTGGTATTTTTTAAGTTTACAATTTGAAGGGTAGCTTTGAGGTGCAACATCCTTTCTTAGTTTAGTACTAAAATTATTGATGGTTTTGGTGTTATACCTTGTGAACTCTCCTTAACTTGTGGTTATCTATGTGATTTATTTATTTACTTCAATTTTTAAACAATAATAGTGAAAATTGTATAGAAAAAATTGTGGATGAATTGTATAGCAATGTAATGCAAAAAGAGGTTGAGACTAGATGACAGAGATAATACGTGTATAAAGTAGATTTATATGCCTATAATTTGTCATCATAGGTTGTGATGTAGAAATGCTCTTCTTCTTCTTGGTCGTTGTTGTCCACTCCCTCTCCGGGTCTTGAATGAGCATTTTTGGATTATGTGGTTCTGATTTTCCTTGTTTTGGTGGTTCTTAAAAAATATTCTTTTATACTCTTGGTTCCTTTGTTTGATCGACCTAGCTCAGATGGGGTTGGGAGAAGATATCTTCCTAATCAAGAGAGGCCTTCGACTTCCTTTTAACAAAAAGAGTCCTTGCTACCACATAGGAGAGGAAGGGTTTCATAGATTACTTATTACTTTGACATATGACTCATTTGAGGTTAGCACTTGCTGAATACATCACTTATTTTGAGCTTTCTCAATAGGAACTTCCTTTGAAAGTGCCTATTGCAAGGGTGGATTTGTTTGTTGAAGATATTGGCTAATAGATGGAGATATAAATTGATGTTCTTCCTTTGCACCATCCCATCGATCAAAATTTTGCTTAGACTTTAGAGATCAACCATTCTTATGAAGATCAAGCCAATAAGCCACAACATGCCTTGTTGCATAACATTGCTTGTATTTGAAGAATACTTTCTCATCGTTCAACTTTTGGTTTGGCATGTATAATCTTTGCCAACCTTGGAAACCATTTTTTGAAATTTGTGTCATCACAAATACATGTATACATGGTAATGTAACGATGCTTTCTCTCCTCACTTTTGAAGTGGAATTTACCAAGAACATCTCCAATATCATTGAGCAAATCATAATTCCAAAATTGAAGAGAGATTTGGGACTCCAAACTAAAAAAGAGTGGTGGGAAGATAATTTGTTGTAGGGTCAAAGGACAAAGAGGCCAGGCCTTCATGCAAAGTCCAGTTTTTTCCCAAACCCAAGGACCCAATTAAGGGTTTGGTCTTAGTCATGTACTAGGTCAAACTCTAAAATGAAGAAGCCTTTAGCACATGTATAAAGAAAGACTTTCTCTTTAAGTTTTTGCATCTAAAAACATGGAATCTATTTATGCAAATTGAAGAATCTTAACTAGAGGCCATTGAATACCCAAATAAGACCATTACTTTTGTAACTGACTTCTTTCTCGACAACATCCTTGACAATACTGAAGCACCCAAACTTGAGTGTTGGGGTTTTGTTTGAAGTTTTGTTATTTCTTTGTCTACATACCATTTCAAAACCAACTTTTTGTTGGAAGGTCTTAACCATTATAGAAAACGAACCAATTTCTTTGCTGAAGGTCTTAACAATTTTTTAAGCCTAAGAATTAATTATATCATTGTAACTGATCTAACATTTAAGCATTCTATCAATAATTATTTAGCAACTTCATTACCAAGTTTCCCAATGGATTATCCATTTCAAAGGACAACAAAATTTTAAGAATTAAATAAGGAAAAATACTTGAAATAAATAAGGAAAATACCTAACAATGTTTGATTTAGTCGCTTGATGTTAGCTTGTTGAATTTTCGAGTATGCCCAAACGATCAAGTATGTCCAAATTGAACTATCCTCCCAACCAACTAGGAACTACCTCTCCAACGGCTTAGCTTCGGAAAACGTAAAGTCTCCCACCCCTTCGTGCTTGTGGTTCTAATAACAACAATCACCAATCACGAAGAATCCAAAATCACTTAAATTTGCATCCAAGTGTTCATCCCTCACCCCTTCCTTCACAACAATGTTTGTTCCTCCAAAAAATACCCTCTTTCCCTTCCTTTATTTTTTCCCCTCTATCCAATTCCTAGATCCTCCTCTTCACTCCTCCACCGCTTCCCCCCTGGGAAAAAACCCACACTCTTTTCTAGAAGGATCATAACTAATAAAATAAAACATGCAACTTCATCTAAACTTAAATTTCACTAACGCAAATAATATATTTCAACTTCTGTAAAATGTCACAAATCACATCTTCCTCTAAACAAAATGAAACCGAGTTCACAATCCAACATATTAGTATATTTAATAAACATAAGTAATCACAGTCTAACATTAATTCTGTTCCAAGAATCTTTTTGCAATTTTATTTACATATAAAACAAAATTACATATCGAAGATATGCCTAAAGCATATTATCCAAAACAATTACACCATCCTCCATAATCTCCAAACGAGAGGAGAGAAGTTATCACATATTGAAAAGTGTCCGTGGACATATGAAGCCGAATGTCAAAACAAGATAAAAAAAATTGAGCACGTAGCATATTATCAAATAAATTTCCCCTATAATCTCCAACCAAGTATAAAATTGCTATCCCATTTTAAACTGTGTCTAGAAAAATGAGCTAATCAAATAGCTATAAATGTTGTTGATGTTCCTTATAATGGCCTATTATAGTATGACGGGACAATATCCATACCTAGGCAAAAACCTGTAGCTGATTTTAAGGAGGCACCGAGAGATCAAATGCTTTAATAAAAGCATCTAGACGAAACCTGCCAAAACATTCACGTGCTCTGAAAATCATTTGGTTCAATGCTGCAGATCTTCTATAAAAGGTCTATGAAAGTATTTGTAGAAATCTTCATTATTTTTCTCTTTTATATGCCATTGCCCGACTTCCATGTGAACACCATTTTTTTTAGAAAGCTTGCCAACAGTTCGGTTCCTTTTCCTTTAGACATGAAGACAAGAAAAATATGTAAAATTAGAATGTAATCATTTGGACTTTAGCTAAAAGAGGGGTTAATTGAGTTTTATGGCATTGTTAATCTCATTAACCCATTTGATTGCCAACATTGAGTTCTTGAAAACTTGAATCTCACGACATCTTTTTTCCAATTCAAATAGTAGAAGAAGCTTTAAAGCCATGAGCTTTGTGAAGTTATTAGACCCAATTCCCAAACCAGCTTCAATACAGAAATAGTTTGTATCATAGAGATATAGGGTGATGCCCCCTTCTGGAGGAGAGCCTTGTGCCACTCCATCAAAGAAGCCCCACATGATGTTTTTGTTTATAGCTTATTTTGTGATTATCCTAATGGCCCCCCCTTCTTTTTCTTGTGGAATTTAGGACAAATTTCCTAAACTTTGATAGGCTACTATCTTTGGAATGGTGGATTTATCCTAGAAAAGAGATTTATTCCTGGCTAACCAAAGTCCCCAGCACAAGATCAATGAAAGCGCTTTGACCTGTGAGTATGCTCTGTTTTGAACCCACCCTTGAAAGATGCCATCTATGCATTCTCCTTACCACTGGAATTTCTTTCGAGCCATATTGTTGCATTCTTGCCAAACCTTTTGTGTAAAAGGGCATTTAACAAAGAGGTGTAGAATATTTTCATAGTCATTCTTGCAAAGAGGACACTAGCATGGTCCCTCAAAACTCGTTTTTTCTAAAACATCCCAAGTTGGGACTTCGTTTTCTAAGATGCACCACATGAAAATTTTCGATTTCACTAGACATTTAAGTTTCCAAATACTCTTCCACCATCATTTTAGATCCTTGTTTAATGTGATGGAAATGAGTTTAAGATATCCTTGCTTTGGAGAGTAGGTAATGTGGGAATCTGCATCCCAGATTATCTCTCATCTTGTTTTGTGATTCTAACATGAGCTATGCCTAAAGAAAATATATAATTGCTCCATTCTCTAGCACTGTCTCCTGATTTTCCCCAAGCCAACCTTGATTCCATAATGTGGTAGAAGTGGGATAAAACAATTTGAGAAACCATGAAAAGGCCTTTATCTCTTAACAAAAGGAGCAACTCTCAAGAGAGTTGATGTTTACCTTCACTTCCTGGCTAAGGGTCTACACCCAATCTGCATTTCTGGCCATTCCCCATTTTCCATGCCAAATGGTTTCCAATGAGATCAAAAGAATTTAAAGCAAAAGTCCAAATATTTGAGATATTAATCTGTTTCTTGTTAGGCCTCTGAATCCAATCTATCAACGAGTCTGGTGTAATGTATTTTTGCACTATTACTTCCGTCCATAAAGAGTGTGAAGAGATTAGTCTCTAGATGCTTTTTGTAGCCAATGCTTTGCAGAAGAGGAATATATTTCTTAATCCCCACCCTCCAACAACTTTTGGAAGCACCAATCTATCCCATCTGACCCAGGAAAAGGATCTTTGGGGTCCTCTCCAAAGAAAGTAAAAAAAATCTTTTGAATTTTCTCTAGTATTCCTTTTGGAACCCATGCAAGAGTGATCCAATATAGGGGAATGTATTCAAGGACATACTTGACTAAGACCAATCTACTAGCCTTCAAAAGATATAGAAGGTTTCATATCTTCATCCGTTTGTCCATTTTGTTATAGTTGTTTATTTTTAGGTGGAAACCCAAATATTTATGGCCAAGGTCAAAATGAAGATTTGCAAAGGGAAGCTTTGATGCACTGTAGTTTTCCTTAACTAGATCTATATTTTTTTTTAACAGAAACTTTAAAAGGTTTATGTAAAACAGGCTGTGCACAGCCATCCATTATAGAGAAAAAGAGGGAATGGAGAGTTCTTGCAGTTCAAAAATGGAGAAATTAAAACTGGTCCATGGGGATGACCAAAGAACTCCACAGAGAGTTTTTACAAAACATCTAATGCTTGGGGTAGTGTATACCCTTATAAACTACTGACAAAGTAAAAGACAATAAAACATAAAAGTTTAATAAACCATTAGGGGTTTCCTGGGGGCTTCATAGGCTGAACAACCGATTCCTCCTCCATGGGGTGCGCTGCTGCTGCTAGAGTTTCAAAAGGCTTGCTGCAATGGTTCATGCTTACCAAGTGCTGGAGGTCTTCTTGGATTCTGTCCACCTTGCCCATCATTTCCCTGAGGTTGCTTTCAGTGTCATCAATCTTGGATTCATGGTTACTGATATGGTAAGAAGTGTAGCTGACCACCTCCCCCATACTCTTAACCTCCTGAGAAATTTCCTTGTTGTCCATAATGCCAATGGCCATCATTTCATATAAACACTTGAGATTTTTCTTCAAGTCTGCTATCCCAGCATTCTCGTTTGCCTGCGCCATTCTGCCTTGTCCAGGAGAAATTTCAATTCTGGAGAAATTGATGTGGAGGGTATGAACTGCACCAGCAAACACTTGAGCCTGCTCGTCGACAGAGAGACCACCAAGAATCAATTTAAGGGTGTTGAGTTCCTACAGGAGGGAGTCGCGGTCTTTCTTGTTTCGGCAGGAGAGAGTGCCGACTGCACCTTCTTTCCACCCTGAACAGTGACAGCCCAAAATTGAATTACTATCTGCTATGAGGGACTGGTCGTCGATGGAGAGGTTGATCCTTGAGCCAATATTCGAAAACCACAGAGAAACACCTGAATGGGTAGTGCATAAATAGGTGGAGAAAGCGGCGAGAGCCAGTCTTTCCTTCACGAAAACCCTGGTGAGAGGAAGAGTTTCCCACGGGATTTCCTGCAACCAGCCTTCATCGACCCCTGCAATGACATCCAACCGAATTCTTTCCAGAGAAATCACATAGCAAACAGAGCCATTGCCAAGAGTAAAATGAGGGTGAGGACGACTTCGAGGAGAAGACATAGTGGAGGGAGCGATAAGACCCGGAGCGTGCGAGGGGCAGGAGCAATAAACCCAAGGAAGGTGAGCATTAAAACCTGCAGGGATCGAGGGAAGGTAGGTGCAGTGATGGAGCCACGTGGTGGGAGGATGAAGAGAGTCAGGATAGCTTGTTAAGGCTGGGGATCCTTCGCGAGTGTCCATGTAGTTGATGCCAGCGGAGAGAGGAGGGCACAAGGTGGTGGAGTGGGGAGGGATGGAGTGATAAGGGTGAGGAGGGATGGAGTGATAAGGGATGTGTAAGTCCTTGGAGTCTTTAGAAAAAGAAATAGACCCTTCGTGGATATCCTTGAAGGAGAAAATTATACAATGGGGGTAGAAACTTGAGTCCCAAGGATCCATTAAGGAATAGGTTTGAGGTGAGGGACTTGGCCATTAGGCAAAATTGACCTTGGGGTAAGGAGGCTCCCATGTTCACTAAGGCATCAGTAGTTGAGTTGTTTGTGTGAAGGATGTGGAAGAATTCATAGCGCTTGGACATGAGAGGAGTGATTTTGTCGTGCAGTCGACGACATTTTATAGAGCCGGTGGTGTATCCATTAATCATTTTATATATGACATGTCGAGAATCTCCAAAAATCGTGATCCTGGAAAGGTCTTTGTTGGCTAGAATTTTCATTCCCTGAAGGAGAGCCAACCACTCGGCCTCATTATTGGTCTTATAGCCAAGACCCCAAGCGAAGCTTTGTTTAACACGTCCTCTGGGATCCAGAAGGATCCCTCCCGCACCTGCCACCCCTGGGTTGCCCTTTGAGGCACCATCAAAAAAGAAAGCGTGGGAGTTTCTTTCTCTCAGCCAGGTCTTGAAGTCACTGCTGTTTGTTCTTATTTCCCAAGGAAGAGTGTTGGAGGACTGTTTTGTTTTTTTGTGTGAAGATTTGAACTGAAGGGGGCTCCTTTCTTTTAAAAATATTTTACACCAAGTTTCATAAGGCTTAGAGATGTGCTCATCATCAGGAAATATGATGCCATTCGAGGCAAAATTTTCAGCTATCATTCCCACCGCTTTAGAAGCTATATGACCCGGAACGACTTTTTGATCATTGAAGATGGATTTGTTCATGGCTATCCACAGTTGCCAGCAGAGATTCTTGGGGATAGAGTTCCAAAGATGACTAAGGATGGGTTTTTTTATGAGAGTGCCAGAAAAATTGTTTGAACCAATCCTCAAGAAACTGAACCATTGAACCTGGGGGGTTGAATAGAAAGCCCAAAGGGAGAACACACTGCCATATTTTCAATGAAATTCAGCATTGCTGAGAAAAAGATGATTTGAGGTTTTCTCTTCCATATTGTAAAGAGCACACCAAGAGGGTCCTGCAATCCCTATCTTCCTGAGATTCTCAACTGTGAGAAGTTTATTATGCATCAGAATCTAGATGAAAGAGTTTACTTTAGGGATGTTGTCTAGATTGGATAACTTCCTCCAAAGACGATCATTTTCTACTGGCTCCAAAGAGAGTCTCATGTACCCCTCTTTGACCGTGTACTACCCATTTTTACCCCAACCAATGCGATCTCTTGCTGTTTCTCGAGATGGTGTCAAGCCATGAAGGGATGAGAAAAAGAGGGTCATGGCTTCTTCCAAATGAGATGGAGGGTGAATATCTTTCCTGCCCATCCAACACCTCGATGGATCCCACATTGGGAGGTCATAAAGAGTATGAAAGCCCTGACTGCGGGCCCAATCAGCAAGGGAAGTCAAGCCTGGGAGCGAGGAACGGGGAGGCTGTCCTAGAATGCTGCAATTCCAAACATTAATTTTTTTACCATTGAATGGGATCCAATAGTAGTCAGACTGAATTATATTGAGAGAAGCTTTACATAGCTTCCAGAAAGAGGTTCGCTTACCCGTCCATGCGTTGTCTAAGATTTTTGATCTGGGCCTTTTGATATATTTTTTCCTGATTATTTCTTTCCACCATTCTTTCTTACCTGTAGCCAACCTCCAGATCAGTTTTGATCCAAGGGCTTTGTTCATTTGCTTCGGATCCCTGATGCCCAGGCCACCTTTATTTTTTGCCCTTTTGACTATGCCCCACTTGACTAGATGGAATTTATTTGTCTAGACCTTTCCTCCTTGCCAAAGGAATTTTCTGATTTCCTTACATATATTGTTGATGACATTTTTGGGAGCTAGGACCATCGAGTTAGAGTAAATTAGATAGGAGGAAAGGATAGAAAGTATGAGGGTCGTTTTCCCTGCGAGGTTTAACCACTTAGATCCCAGAGATTGGATCTTGTTTTTTATTTTTTGAATCATCGGAGTCCACATAGCAAAGGCAAAAGACTTTTTGGCTATGGGAATGCCCAGATAAGTGAAATGAGTCCAATTAAGAGTGGCATTGATATGCAGAATATGTGATATGCTGCGGAGAGTTGTTGCATTACAGTTCCATCCATAGAGCTGACATTTGTTCAGATTGGCTGAGCTTCCAGAGGAACGGAGGAAAAGGTCAAGGGGTCTTAGGAAATTTCTGGCTATTTAAGGGGAGGCTATCCCAAGCAGAATTGTATCGTCTGCAAACAGGGCGTGATTGATGGGAAGGACTCCATTCCGGAAGGAGAGGCCCAGAAGAGAGCCTTCAGCTTGGAGTCTAGTGAGTCTTCTACTAAGGGAGTCAACAACTAGGATATAAAGAAAAGGGGAGAGAGGGCACCCTTGCCTTATCCCACTAGAGGCTTTAAAAAAATCAGAGGGTCTGCCATTGATTAAGGGGGCTATCCACGAAGAGTTTATGCAAGATTGAACTTGGTTGATGAAGATGGGGGGAAAACCAAATTTCTTTAGAACCATAAGAATGAAGGAATTCCTCAACCGATCAAAGGCATTAGCCAAATCCAACTTGATGGCCATACCTAGTTCGCCCTTTTTGGTGCTGGAATGAATCGCCTCCTGAACCATCAGAATGTTATCGCTGATTTGCCAGCCCGAGATGAAGCCTCCTTGATTTGGGGAGATTAGAGAATGAATAATAGGCTTTAGTATCAGGGAAAGGACTTTTGAAAATATTTTGTAAGAGGCATTGCAGAGGGAAATGGGTCTAAACCTTTTGATGGAGGAGGGATTTTCCTCTTTTGGAATCAAAGCCAGAAAGGTGGAATTTGTGGCTCCTCCCATTTTTCCTTTCGTCATCCAGGAGATAAGGCGCATAAGATCTTTTTTTATTAGGGACCAGAAGGTTCTATAGAAACAGATAGGGAAGCCATCAGGGCCCGGGGCTTTATCTGGATGGAGGGACCATATGGATTTCTTGACCTCTTCATCCGAAATGGGGGATTCAAGCTGAAGGCTTTCCTCCGGACTGATTAGAGCTGGGATGTCTCAAACCATTTCTTCCATACATTCTTGTGAGACGTACTCTTCATCATTATACAAATTCTCAAAAAAATTCCTTACCTCCGTACTGATTGCCACTTGCTTGGTGATGACTGTGTCGTCCTCATTTTTGAGCTCCCGCAAAGTGTTCCACCTTTGTCTATCCTTGCATTGGTTTTGAAAGAATTTGGTATTTTGGTCTCACCTTTAAGCCAGAGAATACGTGATCAAAGCCTCCATCCCTCCTTCTCTTGCCTTAAGATTTTTTGTAGTCTTGTTTCAAGTTCTATTTCTTTGACAAGGTGCTCCTTGGTGATCTCATTTTCTTCCATTTCTGCTTGGAGGGCTTCCATATTCTTTATAATTTCTGCTTTCTGTTGAGAAGGCTCATGATAATGGTGCTTTGCCCAGGATTTGAGGGTTGCTTTAAGCCTCTTGATTTTTTGCTCCCATGAGTAAGCTGGAGAGCCTGGAATGAAGCAGCACCAGGCGTTAGTGATTATATCCTCAACTCCTTCATATTCGAGCCAGAGATGATTAAAGTGAAAAGGAAGAGGCCCCAAATTTTCCAAGGGTAGGAAGAAAAGACAAATTGGCTTGTGATTAGAGATGGCCGAGCACATCAGTTTGAATTCAGGGTAAGAATTGAGGAGAAGGGTGCTGACCAAGAATTGGTCCAGTCTAGCAGCTATGTGGCTGGGTCCAATTCATTTGTTGCTCCAAGTGAAGGTGTTATTCTTCGGCTTGATATCCGAGAGGCCCCATTGCGAGATCAGGTCCTCCAACCTTTCTCCAAAGGGATCCCTGAGCTTAGTTCCACCTCTGCGTTCATCCGCGGAGATAGTAACATTGAAGTCCCCCGCTATGAAGCAGGGGAGAAGCGATTTACCTTCACATTGTTCTTCAAGGGAATTCCAAAAACTATCTTTCTAAGCATGAATAGTTGGACCATAAATATTCCCAATCCAGAACATTTCTTTCTTTTCTTTATTTTTTAATTTGATGAAAAGCCATTTTTTGTTCTCAATGGCAGAATGCATAGCAAATTTTTCAGCGTCCCACCAATAGAGAAGGCCGCTAGAGGCACCAGATGCGTTGGTGGCTAGTCCTTCACCTTTTGGCCAAAATATTTTTAGGGTTGCAAGACTATCTTCTGCCATTTTTTTGTCTCTTGGATGAGAAGGATTGAGGACGAATCCATTGTTTTAAATCTTTTGATAACTTCTATTTTCTGGGAACCTCCTAATCCTCTGCAATTCCAGGAGACCAGCTTCATTATTTCTTGAGTTGTCTAAGTGCCTTTTCCTTCTCCTTTTTTTCCTCTTCTGTGCTGAGAAGGTACTTGATTGCTTGTGATGATTTGACTAGAAAGTCTAGATTAGACTATTTCCCTGCTGCCTTTTCATTTGCTGCTTCCTACTCCCATATTGTCTTGTTGGACTTTCTTCCTTTCCTAGAGAGAGGTTCTTGTTCTTCAATAGAGATGTCTGTGGATTCTTTAGTGCATGCTTTTGCCCTAGATATTGTGACCGATCCTTCTGAATTTGTTGCAGCTTCCTTCCTTGTTGAAGGATGCACCAAATATTCTTCCAGATCATCTTTCTCCTTTTGGGGTGGTACTTCTGCAGGTGTTTTATATTCTTAATGGAGGGCTTCTTCAGCATTTTCCTCTGGGGTTTCTATCTCTTGAACCTCTGTTTGAAGAATCTTGAACCTGTTTCTGGAGGCGTTCTTTGACGGGATGTGAGGCTGCTTAGAGGATGAGTTCTTTGCAGTCTTCTTCCCACTTACAACATTCCATCCCTCTTCTTGCTGGCCTTCTGAGTTGGATTTCTCTGACTTTTTTGGACAAGATTTAGCAAAATGCCCATATTCATGGCAATATTTGCATTTGAAAGGGATTTGTTCATAATCCACAGTTTGTAAATGATTCCATTCGGCGATGGAGAGATTAATGGATTTTGGTAGGCCCTTTTCAAGATCAACCTCAACGCAGATTCAGGCGCATGAGAACATAGGAGCTTTTGGCTCAGACTTGTCCACGTATTTCCCCAAAGTATTCCCTATTGCTCAGAAGTATTCGTCATTCCAGTAGTGGAGAGGGAGATGGGGTAACTTCACCTAGACTAGAACAGCCTTGGGGATGTCCTTTTCTAGGTTTAAAGAGAGATCCCATTTGTTCAGGTACATGCCTCTTGGGCCCATGAAGTAAGGGCCATTCCTAAAAATAAGGTCACGATCCTCTTTCTTTTGGAAAATGAAAGCGAAATAACCTTTTCTACAGAAGATTTGTTGAACCTCGCCTTGAATAAGGGTTCTCCAGGTTTTGTTAAGCCAGACTTCGACTAAGTGAAGGGACGGCCATAGCCCAGTGAACAGGCCAATGAGGCCTTTCTCAGAGAGGGAAACTTCTTTTTGCTTTAAGGCAGAGGAGGAGATCTTCACTTCAGGAATGTCAGCACGCTTGACAAATCGAGAGGAAGGGGGTGTTGCAAACGAGGGAGGAGGAATGGAGGCCACAATGCTGTGGAAATGATCTTCAGCCGATTCAAGGTCCGAGGGATCCATGGGCGCGAGGCCTGTAGACCTACAGACCAGAAACCCTAGAACGCGTGCTCAACTTGAAGCCTGCTAAAAAATATAACTCATTTCAGTCTGCTAGATCTGTATTGCAACATGGAAAAGTAGATTTTATTTCATTAATATTCATACCTCTAGCCTTGTTGAAGATTGATAACAAATTTATTAACTTATCCAAATCCCTTTTGCTCCAATCATTGAAAATTAGGATGTCATCTACAAAGAGGAGATGGGTTAAACTGAGGTGCTGGGAAATGCAGATGCCTCTATAACTTCCTATTTGATGGGACTCCATCAGATATCTTCTAAGAACTTCTGCCACCAGCAGAAAAATCAATGGTGAGAGAGGGCATCCTTGGCACATCCCCCTTTCAACTTTGAAAAAGGGAGATGCTGCACCATTTATTAGAATGACAAAAGATATTGATTGCATACAGTCCATGTTCCAATTGATGAAATAAACGTCAAAGTCAATGTGAGTTAGAATCATATTACGATAAATCCAGTTTACCCGATCATAAGCTTTGGAGAGGTCTATTTTGATGACTTCCCCCTTGATGTTCCTAGTTTTATGCTATGCATGCCCTCTTGAGCAACTCCAATTGCCTTGTGAATCTACCTGCCTCTCAGAAAGCCAAATTGCTACTTTGAGACCGCATTTGATAAGATAACAATGATTTTGGCTACAATCTTGTAGATCCTATTACACAAAGAGATGGGTATGAAATTATCCAAATATTGCGGATTATTGTATTTGGGGATAAGGGCAATGAAATTGGTATCAAAAGGTGGATGAATGTACCCATTGATTTTTTATTCCTCCACCAGTCTCAAAAGGTCCATACCAATAAGCTCAAAGAAATCCAAGAATAATTCTACCCGCAAAACATCTGGACCAAGGATTTTATCCTTCCAGAAGCTTTAAAGAGTATCCTTGAGCTCCTCTTCAGAAATGGTAGCCATCAATTCTTGATTATCTTCGTCGTTGACAAACCTTGGGAAAAATTGGGCAATTCTGGCAATTTATACAATTGAGATCCCCTCTTGAGCTCACAATCTAACATTAATAAGCATAGTTTATAACTAATCATTTTATAGTTAATATTTAATTGGAATAATACTGGGGTATGTATGCAAGGTATGTACGCGTAGCTGGTGCATACATAGCTTGTGTGTGTACTAACGATAATACTATGCTCTTCTAATGTATAGTTTCTATATGCTCTCATCTAAGCATTCAAGGCACAAAATCATTAATCACATCATCTAAGAATATTATTAACTAGATCACAATAACGTAGTAAGAACTGCATAATATACCGAGTTTAAAACACATGAGCAAAGCAAGATTTTTAACAAGTAATCAAACTTATATAGAAAACTTCCTCAACATCCTCAACTACTTGCTTCATATTTTTAATTCACAACTGCCTTCCACATCCTATCTTTCTTTGCTGGAATATCTTGTGCCTCAACTACATTAACTTAACTCTAGATAGAAGGTCGAGGAAACAAGGACGATGAAAGGACTAACAAAGAGAGTAGAGGGTGTGGGAATTGATGTAAGCATGGAGAATGGAACAAGGGGAGGCTTGCATGCCTCCCTAGCCAGGGCCTCGACGAGATTGCAGTTCAGGAACATTCCGGTCTTATTGGATTAAGATAAAAAAAACTGGAAGGTTGATCGATAGAGTGAAATCCAGGTCAATGTATGCCCAAAGCGACCCTAATACCTTCTATGCAGATCAAATATACTAAGCTAAGAGATCGAATTCAATATATGCAATATCATGTACTTATCAAGAAGTTCATTGGAATGTAACCTTAAGAGAAATCCCTTGTATGGTGGATAAACTCTTCCTAAAATCCAAAGGGGCACTATGATATCCAATTGGGATCCAAGGATTTCTTCACCATATCCTTTCTTAACTTGGAGCACAGAAACATAATCCTAGACGACGACCCCTACTTCTTTTATTCGACAGGCTTATTCTTGAGACCCTGGAAGGAAAAGTTTTTCCCAGGCAAGGAAGACATGAAAGTGGTTCCGATCTGGATTAGGATTTATTCCTTTCCATGCGAGTATTGGGATTCAGAAATCCCAGAATATTGGAGGAATATCCTGGGGAAATTCATCAAGGTCTTAGAAAAAACCAGGGCCCGAAGATACACGACATATGCGAGGAAATGTGTTTACATGGATCTAACCAAATAATTACTAGAAGCCATCAAAATGTCATGGGAAGATGAAGAATCGATGCAAACCATAGACTATGAACATATCCCATTTTCGTGTCACAGATTCCATGAATACGGTCACATGTTTAGGGATTTTCCTGCTAATGTCCCAAAACCAACACCTAGGAAGCAGGAGGACATGAGTGACGAAGGGTTTACCCAAGTTTCCTTGCATAAAAGAGGAGGGAGAAAGCAAGACAAACAGGAGGTGAACAAAAATATCTTAGTATGTAATAAATTTGATGCCCTCGAAGATAAACTAGAGGGAAATACCTTCTCAACATTAGGGAAAACAACAGGGGGAGAGTTACCATCCAGAAACAAAGGATATATATTCCAAAACCTCGAAAGACATTACAAAAGGAAGAACCCACGACGAATTCAAACGAGATATCGAGGATGAAGCAGAGGACACATACATAAGAGATATGTATCTGGAGGGCATTTACAAGCTTGTGCAGATGTTGAAAAAGGATACGTCCCACAAGAGAAAGTGGTATTGCTAAGGAAGCCATCATCAAGGAAAGGGAGACAAATAAACTAGGAGTTAGCATGATATCCCATAAGGAGAATAAGAGAAAGCATGAGGATAGAAGTAATAAGACAAGGAGGAAATCAAACAAACAACGAGTAGTGGACGCAGACCAATGATTGGTAGAATCAGGTCAGTAGCCTACTATTAAGGCAACTGTAGGGATGAAGGTACTCAAGGACTGGGGCAGGTGAGAGACTAATTTCATCAGTGGGAGACGAATGCAGCGAGAGGATGAAGGATTGGTTGGGGATTGGATAAGGGGGAAGGACTGATGGAAGCATGGAAGAAGGCAAGGGGGAAGGCGGACAAGCCTCCCTAGTAGCTGACCCGGTAGGGTTGAAGATTGGGGACATCTTGATAGATCTAGATCACATCAAGACCCAGAAAGAAAGACTGTCGATGTAGAAGATAGGGAAGTGCATGCCTAAAGCGGCCCTGATTCCGTCCATGCAGGTCAGATCTTCAAAGATTAGGGAAAAAATCTAATATATGAAATACCATGCACTGATTGGGAAGTTTGTGGGAATGCAACCTTGGGA
Source organism: Pseudotsuga menziesii (assembly GCA_001517045.1). Lineage (NCBI taxonomy): Eukaryota > Viridiplantae > Streptophyta > Pinopsida > Pinales > Pinaceae > Pseudotsuga > Pseudotsuga menziesii. Next base: position 24,218 of record LPNX010463571.1, on the reverse strand, counting down.
AAATTCCCTTGTCTGGTGGATTAATTATACCTGGAAACCAAAGGGGAACTATGAACTTCATTTGGGGTCCAAGTGTTTCTTCACGATATACTTTATTAACTTGGAGGATAGGAATAAAGTTATGGATGGGGGGGAATATTTATTTTACTCGGTAGGCCTATTCCTGAGACCTTGGAGGGAAACGTTCTGCCCGACAAATGAAGATATGAAAGTAGCTCCAGTATGGATCAGGTTGTGCTCTCTGTTGGGCGAATATTGGGATCCAGAAATATTGGAAGACTTAGGGAATTGTCCGGGGAAATCCATCAAAATATCAGAACAAACCAAGATCCAAAGATATACGTCTTATGGAAGGATTTTTGTTTACATGGATCTAACCAAATATTTTCCAGAAGCAATCTGAATGTCATGGGAGGATGAGAATTGGGATCCCTTTTCGGTGTCAAAGGTGCCATGGATACAGTCATATATTTAGGGATTGTCCCATGAACAATCCAAATATAAATATGGGGAAGGAGGAGGAAATGAACGATCAAGGTTTAACGAGGGTCTCAGCAAGGAATAGAGGAGGACATAAGCATGACAACCAGGAGGTGAATAAGAAGATAGAAGTTTCAAACAAATTTGCGGTTTTGGATGATATCTTGGAGGAAACCTTGGACAAACAATCAACAGGAAAATAGGGAGCATCTCCCTCCTTGGATACAATGGAGCCAGTCTCTCAGATGGATGAAGATACTATGGAAGAAAAGCTACAAGATGTGGGGGAGCCAAAAAATAGGTAAGGAAGCAGAGGATATGGATATAGTCGATGTAGATATGGAGGAGATTGAGAAGGCCTATGTGGATAAAGGGAAAGGTAACGTCCAACGGGAACAAGTGATATTGTTAAAAGAATCCATACTCAAATATCAAGCCTCCAACCATCTAGGGATCAACACAGGGTCCCAAAAGGAAACGAAATAGAAATTCGAAGAACCAACCAAGAAGAGGGGAAAGAAGTCGAACACACATATGGTAGCAGAAGCAGGCATGCATTTGGTAGAGTCGGGACAGTACCCTACCATTAAGGATGCTCTAGGTTTGTAAGTTTCCCAATGAAGATCCTTTCATGGAATATTAGGGGCCTAAACAACCCACAAAAAGCAAGGATCTTAAGTAAGAAGATAAAGAGAATAAACCTGGCCATAGTCTTCTTAGAAGAGACTAAGTGCCAGGAAAATTAAATCCAATATCTGAGTAAGAAAATATCAAAGGGTAGTGAAGGGGTAGGAATAGATGTAAGAGGCTTCCCGAGAGGATTAGGAATTATATGGGACCCCACTAGGGTCAGTCTAGGGGGTTTCCAAGGTAACCATTGTTTTCTTTCCATGGACTTTAAGTTTGTATGGTTTTTAGTTGAAGGAGTGGTAACGAATGTGTATGGTCCTTATAGTGTCGGAGACAAGAGGGATTTGATGTCGAAGACGAGGGATTTTATCAAATCCCTTCAAAAACTCCAGGATAGGATGTCCAATTATTACTGGGTTGTAGGATGGGAATTCAACCTCATTACCTCCTTGGAGGAGAACAAGGGTGGGCAGCGCAGGCTAGAGGAAGAATGTGATACACTTAGATACACCATTGATGAATTGGGAATTGTAGACATCATTCTTGGATAGGGATGGTTCACATGAAACAACAAAAGGATGAGGGATAAACACATTGCATTTAGACTGGATCGATTCTTGGTATCTGAATCCATTGTGGATATAGAAAGCGAGCTCCATTTAGCAACGCTCCCGGGAATAGGATCAAATCATTGGCCAATTGAATTAATGTGGAGTAGATTGGGCTCCCAGTTCAAAAATCCCTTCAAGTTCGAACAGTTCTAGATGGAGCATCCATACTTTGATGAGAAGATTAGGACTTGCTGGGAAGAGCTGAGTGAAGGAGATGGAAAAAGCATGTACAAATTCCAATAGAAGTTAAAAGGCCTGCAAGAAAAGATAAAAAAATGGAACAAAGAGAAATTTGGTAATATTTTTTCTAATAAAGATATCCTAGAAGGCTGCCTATAGGAGGTCAAATCTATCAAGATACATGAAGGGTATACCGCCAACTTGAAAATGGAGGAACTGAACCTCCGCTCTAGATTATAGGAGAGATAAAATTAAGAGGAAATTCTATGGAAAAAAAATATAGGAATCGATGATCAAAGCAGGGGGGGAGAAACACAAAATTATTCCAGCATTCGACCATTCAGCACAGGAAACAATTTTTTTTTCCATCAATAATTCTAGAGGAGAACGGGTGGAAACCAGGGAAGAAATAGAGACCACTTTAAGTCATTATTTCACCGAATTTTTTTTTGAGCCAAGGCAGGATAGGAGGAGAGACATAGATCATATAACAAGGCTTATCCCGTCTCTTATTACTCATGAGAAAAATGATCTTTTGATGAAACCTATAAGTCTCATTGAAGTGGAGGAAGTGATTTTCCAGATTAAAGAAGGTACAACCCTGGGCCCAGATGGTTTCACGGTGAACTTCTTTCACCATTTCTGGGATCTCATTAAGATGGAAGTGTGGAGTATAGTGGAAGACTCTAGGGTCTCTAGAAGGACTTTTCCATCCTTCAATGCAACCTTTATCACTCTCATTCGAAAGTCTGAAGGTGCTGATTCCCTGGACAAATTCAGGCACATAAGCCTTTGCAATGTTATATACAAAATCATAACTAAGGTAATAGCGAATCACCTGAAACCCCTCCTTCCGGACATAATATGTCCTAAATAGTGGAGGTTTGTGGAGGGTAGGAAGATCACATATGGTATTATTTTGGTCCACGAAATGCTTCATTCCATAAAATTAATGAAACTCCCAGGTATGATGGTGAAATTAGACATAGCTATAACCTATGTTAAAATTAAGTGGCAATTCATTCAAGTATGCTAAAGGATTTTGGGTTCAGGGTAGACTGGATTGATTGGATTATGAACTTATCAACCTCAACTTTATTCTAAGAAATGTTCACAATAATGTCATAAAAAACATACTCTTATGCTAATTTAATTTATGACAACTACAACTTGGAGGAACTAGCTTTATACAAATATCTCAGAATTGATATCCATCACGGATTCAAATGGAACTACACCATTGAGAAAAGGCTTAATTGAGGGTGGAAAGATTATTTTGTTCTTGAAAATAATTGTAAATCAACAAACCTTGTGACGTGAGATAAAAAGAAGTCCCTCTTTGAAACTCTCATCATCCTTCTTATCTTGTATGGGTGTTAAGTTTGGGGTTGTAGCATATCTATAGAATCTTGGAGAAAAATTGAACAAATCCAAAGTGTTTATAACTTATAACCTCAAAATTAAAAGCAATATGTCCTATCTTATTCTCTTCATTTAAGTGGGGCTTTTCCCCATCAAGAGCATAACTATGACTAGATACTTGATGTACAAGCACAAGATAAATTATATCGGATACCAAAGACTTCCTAAAATTGCATTAAAATCCTATCAAAACCACCTACGACTCAAGTAGGGTTGGCATAAAGATGACCTTGCTTGGTTAAACCATTGGGGAATTGATTAAAATGTCACTTTGCAAAATATTGATAGTATTACAAATATTACTACATATAAGTCTAAAGATAATTTGTGGTGCAATAAACATATAGAGCTTAAAATAAAATTAAGATATCATAAATACATCATTAACCCTAATCTAGAAGATCAAAATTATCTCTTTGTTTTAACTAGAATAAGGAAGAAATTGATATAGCCAAGATAAGTTGAGCTCCATAGTGAAACGGGGTGGTGGAAAGTTCCTAAAATTTCGTGGGATGAAAGGATCTGTCATCTCTATGGTACTATGAGCATTAAGGATGAAAACCACTTTCTCTTACAGTGCCCCATGTACAATCAAATTATATCTCAATTTCAATTTTTTTTTTACAATATAAACCTTCTTAACCTTCTATTAACCCATAAAAACTACAGTCAATTAGGAGCACTTCTCTTCAATTTTTTTCACCATAGGAATAAAATTCCAAAGCATTCCAAATAATTCCTTAGTAGGGTCCAATAGACCAAAGTTGGTCTTAGTGGACATTAACAACCATCATCTACACATAATACATTTTATAAATTAAACAACATCAACATGAACATTCTATGAAAATGCATCATATACATTAACAATAATATCAAAATCAATATACATGCATACAAAGAAGTCAAATATACATCTCAATTGAGTACATGTCAACTAATGATAGGTCCACCATTAACACCAAAGAGGCATAATAGTGGATGGATAAGTACCTCGTGCAACTGCATACATAAGTGGAGAAGTGGGTTAATTGATCGATGGATTGGTAGCTTGCGTAGGTGATAGTGTCATGTACCAAGCGAGGATACTATAGGGTACTTAGAGAGATCTCCAAAGGGGTAATGAATATAATGTGGCCATAATAATGGAATACATCCAGTATGTAGCTACAGGAAATAATATAATAATGAGTAGTGGACATAAACCCCTAGGAATACTCATGATAAAGTATAAAGATATATAATTATCAGTGTATTAAGATATGTTTGATGTTATTGTATTGTAGCAAGCATGGCTTATGGAGTGATTATTTCCATAATGAATATTCAATGTTGTTTCCTTACTGTAAGGTTCTCTCTGCATTATGTTCTTTATGGTGTGAATGCATTTGATATTTTTGAATTTAAGGGATTATTCTCAAGTTAAGAGTTAGATTTTATCTTTTATCTACCAGGTTTACTACAAGTGGTATTGGAGCTCTTTCTTGTGCAAAAAACATATGTTCTTTTGCAAATTTTTGAAAAAAGAGAGAAAATGATGCTTGTATTAAGATCAATTTCCGAATTATTTTTTGGCATAATTTGAATAAATTAGTTGTATATCTGAATTCCTCTAGAAAAAAATATCTTGGTTAAAAAGATATCATCCAAATCAATGCTTGGAAAGTAAGGTATCATTGATTTAAAATAAATTATTTTAGTGTTTTTTTGTGACGATAGTGTGGATTGTAGAACACATGTCTTTTGATAGATTTCCTAGATTTCTGTCAAACTAGTTTAAGAACATGCAAAGTGGCCATGGAATTCCATAATTGTAGTCATAATGTAAATTTCAATCAATGCCAAGGGAGTTGTGGTCATTTCAAATTTTTCGCATCAAAACCCTAGTCATGATGATTCATAAATTGTCATGGATATTCCACTTGAATAGTTTGTCACAATGAATCTTACAACTTAGTTTAGTGTGTTAGCTTAATTCCACATAACGCTAAAATAAAATGAAACTGAAAGAAAATAACAAGAGAAAAATAACACATCCACACACAAATAACACAAGATATACTTGGGAAAACCCACTATGGGGAAAAACCTAGCTAGAAGTGAGGACTATGCCTTGGTCTTTTCTTCTCCAATATGAAATGCAAATACTGAGAAAGTGGTACTCTCTATGGAGTTACCTATGGCATTATGGCTTGTATGGATACTATAGGATCTCCTACTTCCTCTATTGTGCTCTAAAATCCACTCCCTGGCCCTTTCTTATCTATGTAAAAAGACAATAATACCATAAGAATGGAACCTCTTCTTCTCTTAACATCCCAATATTTAACATAGCCCAACAACCATATAGTGTTATTTTTAGGGTTTTAGCATGCCTCAATTCTCGATTAGGGATAGGGATTTGGACCCTCTAGAATGTTCTTGAAAGTCCACATGTGTGAGAAATGAGAGATTCCAAGGAATCTACTCAATACGATTATGGTGGACAATAGGATATGTCAAATTACAGAAGGCATAAATTCCTCATACAGAGTCTTATTGAGGTGATATTTTCACTGTCAAAAAGATCTCGCACTGTAGAACAACATCAAGGGGACAAGAGTTATGCCTTCCAACTTTTGACCCCAAAAGACATCATTTAAGCACCCAAAGAATCCTTAGAAGGTTTTGGACCCCAAATCTACAAAGTAATATCTGCCCCTAAAATGGGTCGTACAAACCAATTCATCTAATCTTTCCACCAAAAAAGCACCAAAATAAACGAAGAAATATATATTGATCAATTTTAGTTCGTACCTCCCCATTTGGGAAGGATTTTGGTCCTTGAAATATTTTACTAAATGAGGCGAGGAAATTGTTCCTCTACCTTCTCCCTAGAGTACCATTTATTTTTGCTTGGAAGTTGTCCCTTCAACACAACCTACCAAAGTTCATACTATCCTCTCCTAGTTGTTCTAGATTATTTTGAAAAATTGTATCTTCTACTAAATTTTCTTAATCTTTTGATACTACGTCCTATTTAGAAGGTAATATTTTCTCAGGTTCATTGTCCAACATGGACAATGCAAAAATTTTCCAATTTTCCACATTCACTACTGAGTAAATGCACATATATGAGATACACTGAGTCTATGAGCATGATCTCCTACCATCTCCAACACTTCAAAAGCACCATATAACAGTGAATTGATATTCTTACCAAAATCTTGTGGTCATCCCTTATTCAAGTGCAACTAAACTATGTCTCCCACCTTAAATTTTTTCTCAACCCTGTGTTGATCATGTCTAGCCTTGTATTTATTATGTGACTTCTTTAATCTCTCTTGTAATTGCAATTGAATTTGACGGATCTTAGCAATGACTTTCTTAGCTCTTAATGCTTCACCTGTAGTGTCTTCCCCCACTCCCCCTTGTTGTTCATATACAACATCCAAGGGCGAAGGAAAAAAATGACCAAGGCAAGTTTCAAAAAGGTACTTACTAATATAACTATGGATTTCTCTACTATAAGATGTGATGAATACAAATCAGATTTTCATCCCAATTATTTAGATTCTTTTGATTATCACCCCTCAAAAGTTGCACCAAAGTCATATTTACTACTTTTGTAAGCCCATATGTATGTGGATGGAATTTTGTAAATCTCTTCAACTTAGTGTCTATATTCTCCCAAAGTGTCTTCCAGAAGTCGCTAAGAAACCTAGTATCCATGTCTGAGATGATTCTCCTTGGCATCCCAAAGTGCACCCAGACCTGCTCAAAGAACATGTATGTTGTTTATTTCCCTTTAATGGTCTTTTTACAAGGCATACGAATGCACATCTTATCAACTGCTTCAAATAAATAATTATGTCCCTTCTAGTAGTTGGTAAACCACCCACAAATCCATGGAAATTCTTCCTTAGGGTCTAGTGGGTACAGGTAAGGGATGGTATAAACCTTGCCTTCTATCACTAGGCTCATTGGTACAACAAAGTAAGCATTCTCTAATATATTGTGCTACATATTTTTGCATTATGGGCCAATACACATGACTTTGTAAGTTAGCAACTCTCTTCCCAACACAAAATGCCCTACAATTTTGGAGGTGTGCATCTCTCTAATGAGCTACAATATTTTGTCTTTAGGAACATATAGATTGTGTAGCTTGTAGGGTAACCCATTCTAGGGAGGATATTCAACCTTACTTCCAACTTCTTCTACAAGAATTTAACCCTATATATGTTGAAACACGTCCTTGAAGTCCTCGTATTCTATGTATCCCTCTTTATGTGTGTCATGGGTAAAACGTTCCATGTGAATAATAGTTACCAAAGAAGTAATCTTGGATGTGGGTGGCCTTGAAGGAATGTTTTCCAACTTATTAGTGCCACCCTTCTTATACTTGATGACTAGATGAAACTATTGCAAAAACCCATCCGCTTCTAATGTCTAGTTTGTTGCATATTACTTTGGGTTTGGTAATTCTATAATGATTAGTGATCTATGTGAACAATTGTTTCCTTTCCATCATATAGTGCTTCCACTTCTTAAAAACTTGAACTAGAGCGTATATTTCCTTATAATATGCAAGGTAGTTTAGGATTCTACCATAAAAATTTCAAAACGATAGCATACTGCTACTTCCTTACATCAAAATTGCTCCCATGGCATACCCACTTGCATCTGTCTCCACTTCAAAAGGATTATAAAAGTTAGGCAATGCGAGAACCAATACTTTACTAATAGTTTGTTTTAGCTTGTCGAAAGCTTTATACTGATTCTTCCTCCACACAAAGCTCATAATACTCATTGTTATGGCATGGAGTGGTGCAATTGTCGCTAAAAAGGAAGCAATAAACTTTCAAAGTTACTATGTTTCCACAAAAATACTATTAACTTTAGTGACATTAGTAGGAACTAGCCATTTTATATTGGCCTCCATATTTGCGAGGTCTATATTGAGTTCCCCTCCATTGATCACACACCTAAAATAATCCAATGACTATAGAGAAAACTCACATTTTTTTCAGATTAGCCAACAACTAGTGCTTTTTAGAGTCTCTAACACCTACTTGAGATGTGAAATTTTCTTCTCTCAGAGCTACAAACCAGTATATTATCCAAATACACTATAACAAATGAATATAAATACGGGTTCAAAACATCATTCACCAATCTCATAAATGTAGTTGGTGCATTACAAAAACCAAAAGGCATGACCAATCATGCATACAAACATTGTCTTAAAGGAGGTCTTCTGTTTTCTTCTTTGACATGTACCTAGTGGTATCTCGATTTGAGATACAACTTGCTGAAGTACTTGGCATGCTACAAATGGCCTTCCAAATCCTCAATGTTGGACAGAGGGTACCAATTATTAATTTTAATCTTGTTCAAATATCTATATTCGATACACATCCACTAAGTCTTATCTTTCTTCGGTACAATGTTGATAGGTGACCCACAAGGTGAGTTGCTTGGTCGAATCACCCCTTGGTATAACAACTGCTACAACTACTTGTTCACTTCATCTGCTTCCTAAATAGACTATCTATACACACTACAAGGAAAATACCTTCTAGTGGAGGTTTTTATGGAACCTCTCCAAAAAAAATCTCACTTCTTCGTTTATAGTAGAGGTTGCTAGCAGAAGCGAGTGGGTAGATATTTTAGCGGATCCTTTTGTTGGTGCGCCTAAACCATTATGGTGCACTGGTGCATTTTAGTATCAAACACACTGATGATCCATGGATACAAGCACACCAAAGAAACAATACGTAAAAAATACATCGATGCTTCAATTTGGCCAAGATGCACTAGTGCTCCACACTAGTTTAAGCACATTGGTGCTTTGATACCAATGCGCATTGGAGAACCAATATCCCCAAAAAACATCAATGCTCCTATATAACAATGACACACCGATGCTCATCTTTTGGTAATTGCGCGTTGGTGCACATATTTTTGGTATTGGTGCACCAATGCTTATCTTTTGGTAAGGGTGCACCGATGCTCATCATTTGGTGCGGGCGCATCGATGCTCCATTTTAGACATATGCGCTCTAGTGCTCACTTTTTAGATATATGTGCAACAGTGCTCGTTTTGAGATTTTGGTGCACCAATGCTCTTTTTTTTCGGTTTTGTAGCACTGATGCTCATAATATGCAGAAGCACCGAACAATAATTCACATTTTTTAAATTAATAAAAGAAGCGGGAAAAACCTAAAGGTGACTTATAAATTAGTAAAAAGTGAGGGTTCATTTTATTTCTTCATCTCATATGAGACAAGAGGAAAAAGAATTATCTCTACATGAGAATGCAATACAAATAGCCATGAATACAAGGAAACATAAAGAGTATTGCAACCACGTAACCGTTTCTTTCCTCTTCATTATTTTATTTCTTATTGATTTTGTTTCTATTTTATTCCATTTATTGATATTGTTACTAATTTTGTAGTTAGTTTTGTTGTGTATTTTATTTGCAGGTTTAAGGTTTTGTCTTTATTTGTAGGTTATTGGTGGGTTTCTTTTAGGGTTTTACATCAAAATGCATGGGTTTTCCCCACTTGTTGGAAGAAGCGAGAATTTTTAAATGCTTGAAAGAAGTGGGAAAACGTCACAAGAAGAGGGGAAAAAAGAGGGCTTGTTTCATTTCATCATTTCACATGTTTTTATAAGAGAAGAGGAAGAGCAAGAGTATTATAGCCAAGAAACCTTTTTTGCCCTCTTCATTGTTCTATTTCTTCCCATTATCTATTTTATTTCTATTATTCTGCATTTCTCACTATTGCTCCTAATTTCTTATTTGGTTTTGTTGTTTATTTTTGTTGGTTTGACTATTTTTTCTCTATTTTGCATGTTAATGGTGGATTTATTTTAAAAATTTTCTTCAAAATATATGGATAGCAAATGACGGGAAAGATTAGCAAAGAATCTACTACATTTTTTGCAACATGGATGCATATCCATAGGGGTTTTCACCTCATTTTATTTGTACATTAACAAGGCTTATGTATGCGCGGAAAACTATTTTATATTCATGAAATTCTATTTTATGTCCGTGGTGCTCCTATTATGTATGAGTGCATCGGTGCTTCTCCTTGGTGAAGACGCATCAGTGCTACTCTTTGGTTAAGGTGCATCGATGTCGGTGCTCCTCTTTGGGGAAAGCGCACTAGTGTCAGTGTCCATCTTTGAGGAAGGCACATTGGTGCTCAATTTCAGTATAAGCACATTGATGCTCATGTTGTAAGGTGTGGGCACACTAGTGCTCTTCTTTGGTTTGAGAGCATTGATTCTATACATTATGAATATTATCTCTAGTGGATGAGTGGTTTTGGAGAGTTCTCATCATATATTTTTCATGTAATAATTAAGTGGTTTTGTAATTACAAGAGATCCACTCATTAAATAGTAAATTGAGAGGTTTGACACTCACCATGCTTTTGTATGGGTGGTTTATTCACCATTACTATAAATTGTAATGCATTACATTCAATATTAATTATTGTAAATTTTCATAATATTATTTTTATGTTTATTGTTAATGTCTTATTTCATATGCTTTTAACTATGAATTTTTATTTTGAACTAACAAAATTATAATTATTGTTTGATATATTTCATTTTTAAATTGTAAACAAGGGTAAGAACCAATACTTGGAATATTCAAAATCAAAGTTATTATATCACTACATTTTAATAATTATGTATGTATTAAATCACCTCCCTTTATTTGCATGTTCACAAGGTTTCTATGCATGATATATTGGTTTTTGTCATTGGTGCTCCTCTTTGGTATGGGTGCATCGATTCTCATTGTTAGTTAAGGTGCACATGTGTTTCTTTACTATAGGTGCACTAGTGCTCCATGACTATAAATTGTAATGCTTACCATTTCAATATCAATTATTGTGCAATTTCATAATATCAATTTTATGTTTATTGATAATTTCATATTTCATATTTCATATGCATTTAACTATAAATTTTTATTTCAAACTATCAAAATTATATTTTTTGTTGAATATTCAATAAGTATTTCATTTTAAATTGTAAATAAAAGATTCATTAATAAACAAGGGTAAGAACTAATACTTAGAATATTCAAAATCAACATTATTATATCACTACATTTTAATAATCATGTATTTATTAAATCACCTCCCTTTATTTGCATGCTCATGAGGTTTTTGTACATGACAAATAGGTTTTTGTCATCGGTGCTCCTCTTTGGTATGGGCACATTAATGATCATTGTTGGTTAAGTGCATTGGCGCTCATGTTTGGTATAAATGCATCGATGCTTCTTTCTTGTAGGCACACTCGTGTTCCATGACCCATGTGCACCAATGCACTTTTGTCCAAAAATACATCGGTGCTCCTCTTTAGTGAAGGTGCACCCGAGCCTGTGCTCATGTTTGGTGAAGGCACATCGATGCTCATCTTTGGTATAAGCCCATCAATGCTTATTTACCAAAGGTGCAATGAACCTCCGCTAGAAACCTCAAACCACTGATAAAATACCTTTCCTAAAAACCTCCATTAGCCTCTCTACTAAGACCTTTGTTACCGATTGTAGAGGTTGTAGTGGAGATTTTTTTGAAAATTTTCCCAAATCCTGTAATATTAAAACCTTGCTACAACCTTTGCTATACAAATTGTTTTCATACATGAAAAAAAATGTCATCGATGCTCCTCTTTGGTATGGGAACATCGATGCTCATTGTTGGTTAAGGTGCACTAGTGCTCATGTTTGGTATAAGTGCATCGATTCTTCTTTATTGTGGGCACACCTGTGCTCCATGCCCCATGTGCACCAATGTGTTTTTGGCCAAAAAAACATCAGTGCTCCTCTTTGGTGAAGGTTCATCGGTGTCGATGCTCCTCTTTAGTGAAGGCGCAAAAGATTCGATGCTCCTCTTTGGCGAAGACGCACTGGTGCTCATCTTTGGTATAAACCCACTGGTGCTTATTTACCATAGGTACAACAAACCTCCACTAAAAGCACCAACCTTGATAAAATACCTCTGCTAAAAACCTTTGTTAATGTCTTCACTAATACCTCTATTACCAATTGCGGAGGTTGTAGCAGAGGCTTTTTTTACCATTTTCCCAAATCTTGTAAGACTAAAAACCTCCACTGCAACCTCTGCTAGAAGTTGTTCTCCATGTAGTGACAACCCAATATTTGGTAATGGGGATTCAAGAAACAATTGTATCTCATGTTCTACTTAAATCTTAGGTGATATCCCTTGAGGATCTTGGAACACTCCTATGTATGCCTATATTAACTCCTACAATGGATGTTTTTTCTCTTCGGTACATCCCCCAAGGGATGTATTTACTCTTATAGATTCATCTCCTAAATGGTTCTCTCGTAGGGAAAAAAAACATATTTCTTACTTGTGATAGTCAAATTTTTGGCTTGGTTGGCACTTACCACTAATATCTTTGATTTACCTTTAAGTGCATTGACGATGAATGACAACCCATCCTTGATTAGGAAGTGCTAGTTATCTCTTCTCACAAATAGTGCATCCCTAATATACATGTAGGGGATTCCAAACACTACTACATCTAGCTCCACTTCATTGATAAAGTCTGCACTTACAACAAATTTGATCTTACACTATTTTGTGACCTTGATCTTTGTATCCTTGTTTACCCATCCAATTGGATAAGGGCTAGGATAATCATGAACCTTCAACCCAATCTTGCTAAAGAAAGCATAATTTTAAAAAATTTAACATTTATAAAATATTGCAAACCCCAACAAAACTACTCATATCACACAAGTTGAGGGTAAGAGTGTTCAAATTTTTAAAGATTTGAAGGTTACTATGGATGAATATTTTTACATTTTGATTTTTGTGTTGTAGTTATGGATGGTGTGGGTATTATTCTTAGCAATTCTTAAATGTAATAAATTGGTACAATTAATATTAATGTGAAAAATAAGTTTATGAAGATTTGTACGAAAAAAGAAAATAAAATCACACTACAATATATTTCTCTTATTGAACAAGAAGGGTCCAAGGTAGCACATGAAGCAATGATTGTCAAGAAATGCATTGTAGTACCTATAGATACATTACATGAAGAATCCAAGGGAGGGCACATATATCGCGTAGAGGTGGCACCTAGTCCCTCAATCAACTCCAAACTCACTCAATTCACTCTATTTCACTTCTAAGTGTGTCCTCACTCATCTCTAACTAGTTGCAAGTTAGCTAATGCAACCCCCTTGGCTCATTTTTCTATTTAAGAAGGCACTCGCCTCTCTTTTTCTCATGGTTAAGGATCGAAAGATTGAAGCTTTTATCTTGTAATTTTTAGTATATTTTGGAACAAAAAAGGATTTGGAGGAAAACCTATGATGTATGGCTCGATGTGTGTGGATGACAATTGCTTTGCTTATTTTTCTTTGTACGTGTTTGGTTAGATGTGGCCTTGCAAGGGGAGTTACCTCTTAGTAGGGTAAGAGATTATTCTTGTTTTATTTATACTCTTATCATTTTATTGTTGTATGTCTCTTGAAGGTGCATATATATTTTGTTTAATTGCATGCTTTCCAAGTTTCTGCTTCTGACAACACCTTTGTTTAACTATCTTTTGTACAAAGATCTTTAAGTTGTCACATGTTACCTAGTTAGAAGGAGTGTTTGATCTTATTTGAGTCTTCCATATTTCTGAGCACTTTCCAAGAGCATAGTCCCTCTACTCTCCACCAGCAAACTCCACGGCCCAATGATTCCTAGGATTTCAGTTTCTTTCTATCCCTCTCTCCTTCACTTCTTTTAAAGATATTTTGGTTACTGTTTAATTTCTTACTTATTAGTTTTGGATTAGTGTTTAAATTCATATCTAAAGCTAATAATATAATTTGTAAATTTTATAGCTAGATCTAAGTTATTAAAGGTTTTAAATTTGTTGAAGTAGATCTAGCTTAAAATCTAGCTTTTGCCTGCTTGAAACGATTTTTTTCCAAGTATAGAGCCTAGAATTTTTTATGCTCTTAACATTTCATCTAGCAATTTTGAGTGCTTTAATCTTGCTGGTTTTTGTCTTTCCGTTAGCAACTAGAAGGAAATGTTGGCATATTTTTGAAGATCTAGGCCATCTAGGACTTCTCAAAACAATATACCTCGACCGTGTTTCATCTTGAAAACTTGTAAGCATGTTGGATCCGAATCTATAAGGACCACAAGCATCAACTCTTAAAATTTTAAAAATAATAATAAAACCAAGTGGGCTACCCATAGCCCACATTCCACCCCCCTGGGGATCTTTGTCATTTTGATTGTGTGACCCTTGTTTACTCTTTTTCTTTATCTATGTCTGGATTTACTATCCATTATATTAGTTGTATTTGCTTAGGTAGTTTTAGTTTAGTTTCATTTCAAATTTTCTTTTATTTCACAATAAGAGTAACGAACCTTGGCACGTATCCATGTATTCTCTTATGACCATCGCGGGATTGGTTGATTTACGGTTAACAATAACAAGGGATTAGAGTGGTGATTCTACTAGGATAATCCACTTAAAGTTTTTACTCTCGTAGTAAGGGACTTGCACTGAACGATACCAAGGAGTCAGGCGGATACTCCAAACAGATTTTATGTCCCGCCCTATTGGACACCTGGTATACTTGCTTTGAACTTACTAGTGAGGATAAGAGGCTAAGTTGGTCAAATCAAGAGCGAACCCACCTTAATCCACTCATCCATTATAGTTAAAATTGACCAAGAGGCACAAAAAAACATTCCCATTTCAACAACATATTTTTACTTCTTCAAGAATTGTTCTGTCTTTATAAATAATTTTGCTTAAGTCAATTTGTGTCACGAATGATAATTTTTACATGTTGTTATTTTAACTTTGTGGTTGTTACTCTTTTGCTTCAGTAATTATATCAAACTCCTATACTTACTTTATTTTTGTATATTAGCTTAAAATCCTTAGTTATTTTATTAGGGACCATCCCCCTTGGCTTTGCTAGGAGTTGGCCTATACGAAGGAATCAAGTGTTAAGTGACAACAAGCTTGACTCGTGACTTGCCACTAAGGACACACCCAATGGCTTGAAGATTTATGCCACGTTATCTAAGGTGCATATCAAGCAGCAACAAGTATCATTATATTAAGATATGTTGGATGTTATTGTATTGCAGCAAGCATGGCTTCTGTAGTGAGTCATTCCATTAGGCATTTTTGATAGTGTTGCCCATATTTTAAGGGTTTTATCTAGATTATTGTGCTCTTTATGAATGCATTTGGGTATTCCTCAAGTCAAGGGTTCATTATGAAGCTTAAGGGTTTATATCTTAGCTTTTATCTATCAAGGTTAAAATATAAACCCTTAAGATCAAGAATCAACCCTTAACTTTAAAAATACTAAAATGCATTCACACCATGAGGGAAACAATAATGTAGAGAGAACACTAAACGTAGGGTAACACCATCAAATACTCATTATGGAAGGAATCACTCCACAATCCATGCTTGCTAATATACCATAACGACTAACATATCTAGTATACAATTATACTAATGTGTATTTATACTTTCCCATGGTATTCATATGGGTCTATGCTTAGTACTCATGATTGTTACATTGTTTCATCTAACTATAATGTGAGCATATTCCATGATTATGGCCATATTACATTCGTTTCCCCCCTTGGATATCTCCCTATGCACCCCATATTATCCTCCTTATGTTCATTATTGATGGCACAAGTGGGGGAGGAGATGATGGAGAAGGAGAAGGAAGTGGAGGAGTAGCGCCCTTAATTGAAAAAGCATATGATGAAGATGGGTGAACTTTTTTTACAACTCATTAATTTTCCTAAACCCTAACCTTATGGAGTAGGATGGGTATATTGACAATATGGCAAATCGATAACATCATATCTTGGGGTAGGAATGCATATATCTCTACAATCTTAGGCTCATGCATGGTGACTTAAGGTTCTACTATGACCTCTTTATAGCCAACCCTCAATGTACATAACTAATCCATCACTTGTTGATGTATTCTACAATTTGATCTTTGTGGCATACCATGTATATATGCACTTAGGGTGGCTCATCAACCTCAACCATATTTCCATTAGGTTGGGAAGGCCCCTCCAATATACAAGCCAATATCTGCAAAATAGTATACAACAATAATTAGACAATTTAGGCAAAAAATTGTAGTATATAACATGTGCATTGTATAACACACACACACACAAAAACTAATCAAGAGATAACAAAATATTACCTCTTACATTTGGAAGCTCAAAATGACTAAATAGAATGTTTGGATATCCCCTATGCATCCCCCGCAATCCATTCCTGCATATGAATATTTTACAAGATCAAGGATGTGATTGTCCTCAATAGATAATGTAACCAAAACCAATGAACTCATTGGTTTACAATGGTATTTTGATTGGTTCCTTTTAGGTAACATCTACCCCCACATATGCATATGCATATGCACCTCATTCATCTACCTAGGAGGGAGTTGGTTGAATGTTAGTTGAGTGACCATAACATTCTCAAAAAAATGAAGTATAAAGCTTTGAAGCAAAGGAGGAGATACATCTCCCCTCGCACATACTACGACAATGATCCAAAGAAATAAAATAATGTCATAAAAGAATGGCATACCACCTAATCAACCTAGGTCTATGAAATATGTTAGGATATTTAGACATTTAAGAGTTAGTTAAATTCAATTTGGTTTAATGTGTCTTTAGATATAATATTTTTCTTTAAAACAATTTTATTATTATCTAATATAGCAATAATAATCATGTTCTATATTTAAAATGATTTGAAAGTCATCTTAAAACACTCTCCAAAACATAAAAAGTTAATGCAAAACCCAATACTTTTTTATTTGTATCTAAACCTAACTAAACCCGTATCCATATTTTACTGAGCCTATACCTATTTTAAACATATAAATAACTAATCATATCATTTTTTTGTACACACTCAAATCCATATACATGCCACATAAACTATATTCCTTGTGTATAGTCAAGTTTTCGCATAACTATGCTCTTGTTTTAACCCTTAACCATAGCACACATATGCTCATACATTTCAAATGTATTCCATGTGTACGATACTCATACATTACAAATATATGCAAGTTATGTCAGGTATTAATGATTTTTCCATAAGTAGCATATTGCGTATCTTATCTATATTTTGTAAGCCTTAGCCTTATAACTATATGGTGTAATCTCATTTTTTAATGCAACTTAAACCATTTTATTTTTTGCATGGTAATCCTCGCATTGAGAAAACTTTTCATAATTAACCTACAAAGTGCTTGATGATATTTCATATCCCTTTATGTTTGCACATCCATGCATGCATTATAGTTCAATAATTATCACAAAGTATTTCCTTATCAGCTTATCATTCGCTTAATGATATTTCATATCCCTTTTTTATTCACATCCATGTATTATAGTTCAATAATTACCACAATTATGAAATTATCATTCAGATTATCATTCGATTAGAGTTTACATTCAAGATTATGGGTATCTCAATTAAGATGATTGAGTTGATTACAAATGCATGTTAATGGTTATGCTAACATGTGAGTTGATTACATGATTGATTACAAATGTATGTGAGTTGATTACAAATGCATGTTAATGATGGGGTATATAATGAACATCATAAAAAAATTTTATTTCACCTTGCTTTGTTAAAATTGGCACGACACCTTTTCATGAAGCTTTAACTAAATAATCATCACCTAAACTAATTGTAGTAGTAGTAGATGTATCAAGATTAGAAATCAAATCATTGTGAGTAGTCATATGATTGCTACATCCACTATCTAGCAACCAAACATTTTTTTTTCAAGAATTTTCTCAGAGACTTGACAAGAAAGAAACAAAGTATCATATGTTTCACTTTCTGTAAAATTAGCTCTATGTTTATATTGCAACTTATTACCATAATTCTTACAATACCAGCATTGAATCATTTCCTGATTTGTCTGTCCATCTTTGGCTATGATCTTGTGAAGATGATCCTGACTACTCTAACTCGTCATTTGTATGTTATGTTTTATCTTTTGTCTAAGAACGTCCTCAACCACGTCCTTTTCTTCCACGAAATCCTATGCCTCTGCCTTTGTCCATGGAAATCTGAGACTAAAATGCATGTTCTAAAATACCAACAATGAACCAGACAATTCTTCTATAGAAAATTTAGTTAAATCTTTCGACTCAAGAATAGAAGTGACTACCATTTCAAATTTCTTGGGTAAACTTCTTAGAACTTTTTCAACAACTCTTTGATCTGTTAGTTTATTTTCACCATTATTTCTAAGTTGATTCACAATACCCATAACTTTAGTCATGAAATGATCAACATTTTCTGATCCATTATCTTGAGGGTTTCAAATTGAGTTCTAAGGGTTTGAAGTCTAACAATTTTCACTTTATCATTACCCTTACAAGCCATTTTAAGAATATCCCAAGCATCTTTAGCAGTCTTGACACCAATGTTTTTAGGAAATATAGAATCATATAATGAAACTAAAATCATATGATTTGGATTTTTTCCCATTTGCTTAAGTTCTTCTAATTTCTTTCTTTAAGCAACAAACATAATTGCCAAAACATTTGAACCAGGTTCTATGAACCTTATTTCAACATAGTCTCAACATCCTTGACCTTGCAAAATGGATTTTATTTTCTCACTCCAAAAATCATAGTTGGAACCAATTAGACTTGGTGCTTGAATTGACCAAGAACTAGAAGACATTGGTTTTATTCACAAAGTTCAACCGCAATAAAATATTTGATATAACCAATGACTTTCACCACATTAGCTTTACATTCACATTAATGTTGTAAAAGATAACTTCAGAATTCCAAACTGAATATGGAATTTGTACTCAATAATGATAAAAGCAAATTATCATTCAAAAATTACCGAACGACTGTCAAAGATAAAACCGATGATTAATGCAGTAGTACTTAAACTTTATCACGAGGTCCACTTGAAATTTGTAATGAATTCTAGTGAATGAATAACTGAATGCTCCAAACGTTTCGACGGAGTGGTGGCTCTTCTCTAGCCAACGACTATCTTTCTTCTACAATGTGAAGGACAAATATGAAGTGAATGGGAGTGATGACAAATCTGATCATTTTTACAGCAACTCTTCTTTCTTAAACGGATAACTAGCAAGAGAAGATTGGTAGTTCTCACACAAAACAAGTAGAACAAAATTGATTCCTTGTCTTTGATAGGGAGAAAATATCACTAGAAGCGTTCGGATTGTACTCTTCAGATTCAACAAGTGGGCACATACAACAATAATCTATTCTCGTAACCTAAGGCTCTGATACCATGAAAAATAATAGAGAAGTAAGAATACGAAAAATATTGGACAAAGAATGTTGCCATAGATCTCTTTTTAAATGTATTAAATAATATACATTGGACCGTTTACGGTTGGTAACTAAAACAACTAAACACGTCAGTTTCAAAGTGTCTACTAACTAAACATCTAATACATCGAGATTAACTATTTCTAACAATGTTATTATGTTCGGCTTGTGATCAAGTTCGAACATTCGACTAAGGCAACTATAGAACAATTGAGACTTGCCTAGATGTCTTCTTCCACCATTGCTAATGCAAATGCCTTCGGGGGATGGAAATCAATTTTCACCAATAAAGGATTTGTGGATTTCAAGGGGAACCGCTAAGTTCTACCATTGTTTTCTAAAACTATCTTTTTTAAAAGGGATGGAGGGTCCAAAAGCTTTCCATGTAGAGTATTTTTCTCTTTTACCGTTCCATTTTTTTGTTTCTAGTTTGGTGTTTTGCGAATTTGATATAACTTATGAGTTTCCATTCTTGCATTATTTCATTTTTTTCAAACCATTTTCTTAGACTTTTTTTTACTATAATTATTACTTGATATATTAATATTAATAAAAACAATACTATTCATTCGTTATAAATCACTGTTACTTGATATGTTAATAAAAAACTACTTTCCATTTATTATAACCATAAGACGGCTTCATTCTATGCAAATTACCTATGATTTTACTTTTTTAACATAAATTTAAGGAGACAACTAGTTTTCAGTGTACTGAATTGTGCTATTGAAAGCGATTCATTAATAGAATCATTCAGACCATATTTTGGTCATTAACAAGACAATTTCCAAGCTATATGAACCCATATTATTTATTGGAAACATCTCTATGAAGCAATTATGGTTAGTTAATTTAAATTTCATCCTAAACATGATGACTCAATTCTTTTTAACATAGTTCTTCAAAATATTTTTCTATATGATTGTCTCACAATTATAAAACTTGCAGGGTGTTGGATATACTCTTGGGAGGTTGTTGTTTCCATGGTTAATTTATTTTTTATCATGTGGCAACATCATAAATCTGCAATCATATCTGCTACTTGGCTTCAATGGATGGGTTTCAGTGGATCCTCATCCCAAGAATCAACAAAATGTAATTTCTTATTAAAATATAGTATTAATTTAAACGATATTTTTTAGAAAAATGTTCCTTATGTTTAAAAATTTATGTTATTTAATATAAAAAAACATTAAAGTGACAAGGTTAGATACATGACAGGTTACAAAATTATTTTGATATTTTTTATTAAAAAAGTACTAGCTTAAACAACTATTTTGACATTTAACCATTCATTATTTTAAAATTCTATGTCCTAATAAACAACACACGTGTTATTTATTTAAATTTTGATATACTTTAAAATCATTAAAGTGACAATGCCAAAAATCTCTTTCTGGATACTTTTAACTGCTTCAACAGCCAGTAGAAAGTGCTCTTTAATCTTATTGAAAGAATTAATTATATAAAGAAATCTAAATGAATAAGCCAAAATAGTTTTTTAACCGTTTTAACGCCGAGTAGAAAGAGTTAAAAAAAGTTTTGAAATTATTACCATAAAACGAGGATTCCACCGATTCTAATCTAAGTCCTATATAGAAAAATTGATAGTATGCAGTAAAAAGATCTGGCCCATATTGAGTCCAACGTCCATATAGTAACATTCTTGGGAATAGAAATTCTTCTTATGTAAGGATCAAATTCTATGGTTCATTATCAACCAAACATGGAACAATCCACCGAACTTTTCCCTGATTCATTGTCAATTAAACATAAAAAAAATCCACTTAACTGATATAAAAGAATTAGTTGTAGTTTTTTAATTTACAAGTTCAAAAGTGAATTTGGGTTTTAAAATCCACTTAACTGATATAAAAATTAGTTGTAGTTTTTTTAATTTACAAGCTAAAAAGTGAATTTGGTTTTTTTTAAGATAACAAGATTTTGAATCATTGGACAAATTCAATAGCTATTTGACCAAATGATTAGGAAACCCGCTGCTAAATAAGAAAGTTTCTGTAATTTCTTAATACAGGTTATGTCATGGATGGGTTAAGGTGCAGCTTCATGTTGTTAGAGATTGTTTTTTGTTGTTACAGTTTGTTTTTTTATTTTTTTAAGATAATGATAAAGATAAAAAAACTATAAACAAGATGAAATGTATAGGTTTTTTTTCTAAAAAAATATATTATCAAACACAAGTGGACCATGTCTTTTAAAAAACTAGATAATTTAGAATCAATAAACTTTGAAACAATGCCTTTGGCTAGATTACAGAGAGTGGCGTTAAACCTTGCCTTTGAAAATTTGTATTGATGAATATATAGTTTTCTGAAATAGATCAGTAGCACTAAACTATGCCAAACAATCTTTTTGAAAGTAGACAAACTCGTTTAATTTGAGCTGTGGAGGGTTTCTACAGGAAATCCCATTCAGTGGCTTCTTTTTCTTCCTCGGCCATGGGAGCAAGAGAATGCATCTTGGCAGCAAGAAGCTGACACTCCTCTTCCCCAACAATTTTCAAACGCTGCGATAGTTCTGGCACTTCTCTCAATAAACG
>LPNX010463566.1:101484-124693 GCA_001517045.1 Pseudotsuga menziesii | reverse complement strand
ATATATATATATATATATATATATATATATATATATATATATATATTTCATCTCAGTATGAAAATCTAATGAGATTTATTTCTTTTATTTTATTTTGATCATTTTTATCAATTTAACATTTTTATGTTCATAATTTTAAATTGTACAATCATTTTTATTTGAAAAAGAAAAAGGAATCCATTAAAGTGGGTATTTTTCTCTTGAAAATAATATTATTTATCTTATCTTGTTTAAAGAATTAATTCATTAGAATTTTGATTTGACAAAGTTTAAAGAGGTGTGCATACCATACCTTAGCCCACTTAAGTTGTACATCAACTAATTGAAACCTACAAGTTCTCTTGCAACACTTAGTTATGGTTAACCATAAATAAAACAATTAAAAAATCTAATGACCACAACTTTCTATTTTTGCAAAACTATATTATATTTTTTTAATGAAATTAGTATCTAAAGGGAAAATTAGAAAATTGTGAAAGTAATTTTAGTGTTGAACTTTCATATACTGCAATCAACATGGAACATAAATCCATTGCAAATATATTTAATGTTACTACTCTTATTTACTACTTCTAGAGTTTCAAATGTTTATTTTTTAAAAATTAAATATTAACAAGTTATAAGAATGATTACCCTTCAACTATTTAACCACTCCATCATTTCATCAATAAAAAAAATTTGTTACAAAGTGTTTAGATCATTAATAACCTCTACTCTGGTTTACATATCTTTCAAAGAAAATAAAGTAAATTCTATAGTTCGTTTTCAACCTAGGACTTAACCAACTACTGAACAAATTAAAAAATGGATTAATTTGTTTTACCATAAGATTATTGTCGTCATGTTTTGGTATTTTCATTCTTTTATTTACTAATCCCATAAAGATCTAGGGTTTCAAGGTTTTGAGGGTCTTAGCTTATAAAGCTAATGCACTGTTTTATACTTGTATTAATGCAAGGTGTTGTTATTCAAAAGGGGTTAGTTCCAAAACCTAACATTCTAACAACTACGAACACAAGGTGGTAAACAACGACAAAGAAAAATAGATTTTAAAACTATAAAATGTGGGTTGAAAATCAAACATTATGTGGAGGTAGGTGAACTCTTAAAGTGCCCATGTGAATGGGATGCAAAGGTGCTTTCTAGATGTTAAAGGGTTTAAGCCCTAACGTACCAAACCAAGGGTTCTTGGCATTAACCATTTGTGTTTGTCACTGGTAGGGACAGCCGAAGGCTCTTGGCCCCTCAAACGTTCATCCCTCCATTCGCGACTGTGCATAAAAACAAAACCATACTCATGGTCTTCGATTCCATGCCTTGACCTTACACAGAGGAATCATTTACGGAGGTAAGTTGCACCAAAATGGTTTTTTCGGCTACCGTGAGAGTTTATCAGTCGTAAGCATGAGTTTTAACTTCCTTTGTTGTTTGACTGGTAAGGAGGGTTTCGCTAGTGGCCAAAGGATGAAGCTTGGTGAGTAGAGCTTGGTTGTGGGTACCAGCGTCGACAAGGTTCTAGTAAGACCCATGAACCTTGGAACCTACGATCCCTTGACGGTTTAGTGGTGTGATATAGAAAGGAAACACTGGAATCAGAGGCTTTCTTTAGGGTCTAGATTCGTTTTGGGAGTTTACGACCCTCCTTCGTTGATTGTATAATTTCTTAAGTTCTAGCAGCGACGAAAAGTGTTTTTAAAATCCTTCGGGTTGTAATATTGTTAGTACAAAGCTTAATATTTTTGTAACCAGGAATATTTCACCTTCTGCGGACAGAAGTTGTTCCTCTGGTCTGAATGGTTCAGATCCAGAACAAATGAGTGAACGACAAAGGATGAAGACCTTCCCTGGATGCCGTAGACACCTGGAATGTTGCTTCGAGAGTAAACCTGTGTACCTATAAACAGATCAAACATGCAAACACATCAAAGCTACCAGAAAATCATCTACTTATCCATGTTAGTGACTAAGGAATCTAACAACATATACATGCGAAATCAAAACAACAGTGATGTGGGACGAAATCAGCTTTGCATTAAAGATGTATGGAGAAGCTTAC
Organism: Pseudotsuga menziesii; assembly: GCA_001517045.1. Taxonomy (NCBI): domain Eukaryota; kingdom Viridiplantae; phylum Streptophyta; class Pinopsida; order Pinales; family Pinaceae; genus Pseudotsuga; species Pseudotsuga menziesii. Next base: position 122,637 of record LPNX010463566.1, on the reverse strand, counting down.
AACCATTTCCTTAGTGTCGACAAGCATCTCCATGAGACAAGCACTTCATCCCCATAAGCTCCAACTTTGATCTCTATGCTCTCCAATGGCTTGGGATAAGTGGTCAATCCAACAGCATAACAATACCTCTATAGTTCTCCCCTCAACTATGAACATGAGATTGTATTTATAAGGCTCAATGGATAGGAATAGTTGAGAGATTTGTGGATGAGGTGGCATCTAAGATCCTATGATGGGGGATCTTGAGCTCAACTGACCCACAATGATAGGGATAAGGGAGGACACGAGGCTCATGATCTAGAAGCCTCAAGAAACTTCTGTTTTTCCCATTTTACCCAGGGTGCCGCTTTTCTTCTCTTACGATAGAGCGGTTTAGATGAGAAACGCTTATGGAACAAAGGCCACAAGCGGTGGCACCGCTTATGGAAAATAGGATACAGGCGGTGCGAGCAAGGTACCGCTCATAGGCCACAAGGAAAGCATGGTGCTGAGTTTTTTCATGTAGAATTGACAAACAAAATAGGTTTCCACTCTAAGTGTTGGGATTAAGGGAAAACATGTAAGTCAAAGGTCTTATCACATGGTGGTGACAGAATTTGGGTATAATAGAATGCCCCCCAAAGCGTGAGACTTAGAGGGATACGATAAATGAGAGCTTTGAGAGAACAAGTTGTCACTTCGAGGTGAAAATTTCAGCTCGATCAGAGCATGTCATAAAGTAGGCATCTGTAGTACATCAATATTTTTGACTCATAGACACAATTAACCAGCTCATGGCTGCAGACCAATACAAGTCAGATCCATGAGAGGAATAAACAAGCATGGCTACTAGAATACAGCGTAGATCCATGTGATAGAGGACTCAAACTTGGACATAGCTACTAGACATGCAACGTAGATCTATGTCATACAGAGACAAATTTGAGCATAGCCACGACCATACAAATGTGGATCCATGCTAGGTATACAAAACTCCATCGCAGCCTGGGGAAAGCAATGAGTGCTTAAACAAATACCCAGGGTGTTCATCTCGTCTTCCGCAAAGTATGATTCTATCCATGTGATTACAATGATCTGAAGTTGAACATGGTAGAAACCACTTGATTACCGGCCAATGATGTGGATCGTTAACAAGTACGAGGGATATCACCATTGATGTCAATGATTCCCAAGGCACCCTAGTACAATCTACTAAGTGTGAATAGATATCCTGATGTCGAACACCCAGTCGATTCTATCGATCAAAGGTCAATAATGTGAACCTATGTTGAGAGCGAGAGAATCTGTCGTTAAGGCATACAGATCTCAAGGTACTAAGTTTTTGTTTCTAATACTATTTCTCAGATGATGAGCTGATGTCGACGGGGATAGTCTCGTCGAAGGAGGGCCATGATGAGTCCCACATCGACGACAGGAAACTCGAAACATAGTTCTGGAATGATGTGAATGTAGTAACCATAAGACTGACTCAAAAGTACTGACACAGAGACTGTTTTGACTGGAGAGGCAAGCTTCTTCAACTTCCCTTTGAACATCGGGCGGCATGACAAAAGACTTGGGAGCATGACTAAACGAGACAAACACACAATGCAACAGTGAACAATGCATTCTTTTGAAAGACTCAAAGGAGTGGCATGACTCATGAAAGTGGATCGTCATGGAGATTAGTTGAATACCCAATTGACTGAAATGATATGCAGATAAGTGCCATGTTCAAAGGTAACGACAAACTACTGCCATTCACTTGAAAAAATGATTTCCTTCCCATTTTCCCCATCATGATTGATGAATTCCTCTTTTCGGTTTTACGATTTCAAAGAGGGTAACAAACACTCGGTATAGCTCATCTGAAGATAAGTCCAAACTCATATGTTTTACGAAACTGAGAGAGGAGGGGTTCGTTCCCAAAAACGGGTCTCCCAATGTTTAATTTAACGATTCCAATGAAAGAAAACTCGATATCGTTCATGTTTAGTGAGTCTGAACGACCACGAAAGAATACTCCAAAGGGTCCTTTTCCGTAGGATTTAGTCCCTAAGGCTCGAAAAAGTATAAAATCATACCTTAGAGAACTCTTCCAGTCATGGTTGGCTAGAGTGTTCCTTTTTCGTAAATATTTTGTCCGAACCGAAAAAGAGATAACCTACCGTCGCAGAGACGACTCTTCAAATGCTTTAACGAGCGTGACGAATACAAGATCGCTCGACAATATTTTCGTATTTAAGGAGCCCAAAAAGAGTTTAAAGAAGATTCCATTAGGTCTCTTTTCACTGTGAGAGATTTTACGAGCCTGAAAAGAATCAGAAATGGACTCGGACCTTTGATACTGGGTTTCGAGAGCATGACCAAAGTGTCGTAATAAACGCTCAACGACTTTTTTCGTTTTATGGTAGTACGAAAAAGTCAAAAACGAACTCCCAAGACTTTACTGCTACTGTTCTTCTATCCTGAAACGACTCAAAACAAGTGTTAAATGCACCAATAACTAACATTAAGGGATTACGACTGATAAATTTTGAGTAATAAGCAATTTTAAATCAAAACTATAGCATGTCAAACCCAAAAATGTGTATAAAAGTCATGTAAATAGTGAAAAATCAAATCATTTTACTATTTACCCATAGTGGAGAGCATTTGGAGCACTTTCATAGTCAGATCTTCAGTTGTTGATATCGGGAGTTTCCACATTCGAATTCGAGCACCGTCAGTTCCAGGTAATTGTTCAAACCCTACTCTTCCTTTTCATAGTCTCAATTTTGATTTTGAATGGTGTTTTGCGCATGTATGGCAAGCCCTAAAATCATGGGAGCGGGCACCGCGCTTATCCCTTGCGGGATACGCAGTACCTCGCTAGAACCGCGCCGAAAACAAACCGCATAGGCAGTGCCACCTCAAGCTTTTCTTCCAGTCTGAAAGTGTTGGTAGCCATCTCTACTACACAATTCATTTATCTAAGTCTGCAAAATGTCCCAAGGTCTAGGAAGACAACAGTAATCTGCCGCTTACCGGGGTCTTCACATGCAAATATTTGATACCATGTTGGATTCTAGCATTAGCATGTATTCTTTAATTTTTGCAGACTGTAAGATAACAATAAGACAAGGACAAGTGCAATAGATAAATCAAAACATCAACACACATGAACACAAGATGTTTTCACGAGGAAACCTTTAAAGGACAAAAACCCCCAAAAGCATTAGTAAGTCATCCCTTGAATGAGATGACTGAGTTTTTCAATCTCAGTATTCTGAGATGAATGTTCTTCAATAATTTGCCAAACCCTAACAGGCTAAACAACTCGTCAAACCCTAGCCAACTTTGACCAAAAATGTCTCAAGGACAATTTTCACCAAAAACGTAGATCTAGGGCTAACTGCCCAGATTTCTTTTTGATGCCCAAAGTCAATAGAGGGCTGCCCAAAATTTCCAGTAGACTGGCCGGATGAAGTTTCTTGTTGCCCGAATCTTCTGTCCAGTTGCTCGGATCAAACTTTTGCTGCCCGGATCTACCGTTCTACTGCCCGAAAGTGTTTTTTCTGCTACTCGGATCTACTGTTGTGCTACCCATAAGTGTTTTTTCTGCTTCCCATGAATGTTGCACACAGTCTGAGGTCTGCTTGGATACATTGGCTGCTTCCCAAGTGAGGTGAAGGCTTCCCGAAGCCTGTAGCAACCCAGACCGAGGTCTATTAAGGCTGCCCGAGTTTACAGACAGGCTACCCGGATCCTGTAGCAACCCAAACCGAGGTCTATTAAGGCTGCCCGAGTTTACAAACAGGCTGCTCGTGAACCTGTCCTCCTGCCCGAAGCTTGACTGAGGGTTTTGTAGCTGCTCGTATAACCTTTTGAGATCAATATGAGGCTGTTGTTGTTAGGGTTAGCCTTCCCATGTAGTAAATAGGCTTCTCGTGACTGGGATCACTCTGCCTGAGTGAAGAGATGTTTGCCTGTGGGAATTAGGGTGCTTCCTTGAACCAAGTGCCTCCATTTTTTCAGAGAATGGCCCTTGGCCCTAGCATGAGTCCCCCAGTCCTAGACTGGTTCCACATCCTGGTACTTTCCAAATGTCTCCATTCAAAGAATGGCTACTCAGCTCAAGGTTGAGTTCCCCTAGTGTTGGACTGGTTCCATATCCTGGTACTCAACTAAATGTCTCAATTCAAAGAATGGCTATTCAACTCAAGGATGAGTTCCCCCAGTGTTGGACTGGTTCCATATCCAGGTACTCAACCAGATGTCTCCATTCAAAGAATGGCTACTCAGCTCAAGGCTGAGTTCCCCCAATGATAGACTAGTTCCACATCCTGGTACTCGACCAGATGTCTCCATTCTCCAAGAGAATGTATGCTGCTTAGGAAAAACTCAACATATATTCCCATCAATCTCTGGCACATCGCACATATCTTGGTGAACTGGGCATGCTGGAAGTGTTTCTGTCAAATATCCATTAGCAAATAATAGATCTCATCTATGGAACTGTTGGATGTGATGGAAGATCACATAGGAAATAATGATCAAGTCACCCCATACGTGTCAAGAGATATAGCTCAAAAGTTAAAGTGGATTTCAGAAGATTACAATAAGTTGAAGAAGAGAAAGAAATTACATCCCATTTATGGAATTATGTACACTTTATTTTGACTAATAAAGGTTGCTTACCTTACTCAACTCGAGCTATTGGGATCCATATAGACCTGCCAATCTCTTTTTATTAGTGTGAATATATGTTTCAACATAATCTTAGCTAAAGACTTGTAAACAGCTTGAAGCTCTGCTCTATTGCCTGACTTCAAGGTCTACCAGATCATTATACCCAAATATTCTTAATTTCTTGTGTCCCCAAATCATTTTGATTTTTTGTCTGTACTAAATGAGCATGTAATGCAGTGTCAAAGTCAATGTTCCACTGAGTTTCCATGGAGGGGGAGCGTGGGAGCGGAGAAACGCACAAGGGGGACGTATGGAAGCTACCCCAAATTTTAGGGAAATTTCAGGGAAACAGGGGGACGTTGGAGTCATAAAAAATAATTTAAAATATAAAAATGATAAATCCCAACAGTAACTATTACCATGTAAAAAGTAAAACTAAAAACTAAATTCATGATTATTGGGTGTACATCTATTACTTATTAGCATATCAAATTTCAAATTTGTAAATGATACTGAACTATGTTACTATACCCATGTAAAAACTAAAAACTAAATATCATAATTAACGACTGCTCCAAGTTTAGTTGGAATATGATTATGAAATGAAATCATGAGAGGATAGCGTTTAGGAAGATCTTAGACTCTTAGGTTAGTCTAGGATTTAATTTAACTTTCATTTAATTATGTTTTAATTTTTAAACACTTTTTTAATATTTTAATTTGCATTTATTTTTATTGTGAAAAATGAAAATTTGGGGGGGATGGGGCGGCGCCTAGAAGCCCCCCAGGGGAAATTCATTCTAGGGATCGCGTTTCCCGGAGTTTCCCCCAAAAGGGGGACATGGGGAAACGTTTCCCCATCCCGGAAGCATGGGGGAGCGAGGGGGCGCGTTCCCCACCCTAGGGGACGCGTCCCTGTGAAACACTATTCAAAGTGGACACATACCCATCTCAAGTTCCATCCCTGTTAAGAGAAAGAACACTCTTGACACTCTTGTAGTAGGCTATCGTTTAGATTTGGTGGTATGAAATAGTAGTGAATATCCACCCTATCTTACCATCTAGATTTGATTCTTACCCTCCTACTATTGACTAGGCTAACTACTATTTGGATTTTGTGTTAGCTTCAGAAGATTGGCCAAAGTGCTAGAAGGTGAAATTTTGGGTTGAGCTTTATATATTGGCAAAGCTAGCTACCATTTGGGTTTTACACCTGGCCTCCTAGCACCTCTTAGTACTGACTATATGCTAGATTGTTGATGCACCAAGTGGTGCCTTGAAATATTACTTGATATGATGAACTAGCATTTTTATCAGCTTCAATTCAGGAGATACACATACCTCTCAGAAAAATAAAAATAAAAAATAAAGTAGATGTTGTTTCTTCATAAAGTAACGGCGGGGCAGTTTTTCCTTGCACTCTGAAGTCATCATTTTACTACAAACTGATGGAAACACCAACCTAAGACATATAAAATGAATATAAACATAAAAATGTGATAAATTAAAATCGCATAATTTAGAATAAAATCATAGGGATTTAACAAGATAAGTATATCATTTCTACAGGCTAGAAATGATATGCACTTAAACAGTTAATACAAGGGCTCCTATAACGTCCAAAAAGAAAATACTAACTACTCTAAACATTCAAAGCCAAAAGTTGCATAAATACAGTACAAAGATTTAATAAATCTCCTAACATAAACAGCATGGGCAGCATTGCAAATAGTTTAATTTCGAGCCATAAGATCAATAAAAGAGCAACAAGTTTTAAATAAATAACAGTAAACTAGCCAAATTTCCATGCTCTTGTATACAAATACAAGAAGAACAAAATATATGAATATAGATATGTTTGTCCAACTAGCATTTTATATGCAATATGTAGCATATAGATAAGGACCAAGGTCCTGCTAAGATAATAGTTTTGAAAATAGAAAGCAAATAGTTCGATCATTGTAGCACGAGTCATTCATTCATATGCATAGGGGCATTATGGTTAATCTTCGAGGAATCATAACGAGGAACCTCATGTTCCACAACATCATCTTGTTCCCCATCTTCTACTTGCACCTTTTTAGTAGTTGTTGCTTCCAAAACATAAGCTTTAACTTCTTCAAATATTTCCTCTGACAAAGAGACTTCAACAAGTAATTTCCATTCATAAACCTTAGAAGCCCTGTCAAAGTCTCACTTCCTCTTCAAAACCATGTGTCCACTAATTTCCCACACAACAGGATTAACTTGAGTGTTTAGTATGTCTTGGTTCACTTCTCCCAAAGCTTGTTTCTCTGCATAGCACTGGTCACAGAAACAGCTCAAGATTTTCAGAAATATACCAAGAAATCCTAAACTTCACAAAAGGAAACAATGTCTGAACAACACCATCAGTATACTACGCTACATGAGGAAGTAATCAAAATTGGAACCATGGCAAGATGCTACTGCATTGTACCTGAGGAAACAGAAAGACTCTTTTGCCACAATCTGCAAATGAGCACATTGTATGGTATGTTGTTATCTTAAAGACAGATGCAGGAGTTTCCAACAACATTGCAGGGGTCCTCCAAAGTATTACCCCCTTCAAAAACCAGACCTCTCACAAGATAGTTGCAGAGTTCAAAGATCTTGACCCCACCTTTCTCAGACTGCCATGGTACTCTTTTTGTGGGTGCTTTTTCTACAGGGAAAGGAAGGGGCCAAGTAATAGGCCTGCCACAATGTTCGATTCAATATGCAAAATTTCAAAATTTTTAGATATCATCATTGCAATCTTATCTCTACAATCCAGACAGAGTTATTGAAAGAAAGAACCGAACAGGGAAAACACAATGTATAGGATTTAACCTCATCTCTTTACTGTTCAAAAGGTGCATAAATGATACAGATCGTTTCATAGAAAAGTCAAATTTTGTAACTAACACAATGTATTAAAAATAGTCTCACCTGGAAATGCAGATGGTTTATAGTTGCAAAAGCTCCCAGACGATCAATCTCAGCAGCCAAATGCAAAGCTAACAGTAAGCTATCATGGTCAATGCGTTAGGGTAAGCATTCCAACACTCTTGGCACGAGGAGCACATGCCCATATTCGGTTGGACTCATCTGAGATGATCGATTAACATAATCTTTTAGCATTCAAAACACCTCAAACCCTGCATAAAAGGTACTACCATCATCATTAATTCCACTTACATTGATAGCATCCACGTTTGGACTGTCCAAGACAGAGGCCTTTTCCAAGTAAATAACTTTGTCTTCCTCACTTTCTTCAAAACGGAAGAGCACCTCTTCCTGGCCTACTTTGCTGAAGTTGAATTTACTGGGGTCAAAGTCATGTTGCACCTTGTCCACTCGAAATTTAGTGGCACGTTTCTTAAGATGGCGCCCTTCATTCAGCTGAGCAATGAAACGATAATCACCGGGTATGACCTATAATCATTTCAACAGTGTTTGGCGATATAATCCGTATCAAACCTTGTCTTTCTAAATATTACTCCCAAAACTATACCAAACTGGAACAGTTGAACATACCTTAAATATAGAATCAGTTGTTAAAAAAAGAATATTCTACAAAGGGTATTCTTCAAACAACTGATAATTGGAAAAATGGTTGTAACATAAGTCCAACCTTGGTGTCACAAGTAGTGACATCATAGCGAAACAAACCCCTCTGCATCCTTTCTTCCCACTTCCAAGTCACCATGGAAAAGATATCAGTATTGGTATATGTTCCTTTAAAATAAATACCCTTAGTGGTATTTTCCCCACAAAACCATAATAAAGAAATGATTCTCACCTGCCCAAGTAGCAGAGTATCAAGGGAAGGGCATGTGCTCATTGAAGGAACCATTCCAGTTGTAAGTACACTTATGCTTATCAGGCAACATTCCAGCTGTAAGTACACTTATGCTTATTAGGGATTGGGTGAAAAACCCTTCCTCCTTGTCTCACTTCACACATCCTTATTGAAACAATAACTGCTCTTCACCTTGTGAAATTCCAAGGTATTACCTCCAGCCTTGCAAAATTCCATCATGTAAAGAGAAGGAGCTACTTCAAGCACCTGAAGCACAAGGAAAACAGATTAGAGATGATTCTATTCAATGTCCCAACCCATATACAAACTATGTGGGAAACAAAAACATGTAGCTCCAAACTCCAAAAGAAATCGCAATATGAGGATTAGCATACTATTCTTCTTGAGACAAACTCCATCGGGACTACACTTTCCTCTATGTCATAGAGCTTTTAGTGCCATATTTTAAATTATTACCTCTGTAGCTACATTCAAATGGCCCTTTCTTCCAGTCTTTGAACCTTGCATCTTCATCTGAAAGCAAGAAGGGAAACTCCATCAAAATTGGAAAAAAACATACCTTCTTTATAATGATCCACTTTCCTAGCAAAATTAGTTCTTCGTAAGGGTCAAACATTTAAGGCTAAAGTACTTCGAAATTTTGCATGGATGCCAATGAGTGAGGAAAGTAAAACTGGAAGAAGTCATTTTATTTTGAGTTGCAATGGACGAAATGATTGTTCTACCTTTTAATTTCACTTTTGCACATTGAATCCAAGAGGCTTTGCAACTTCCTCAATTTCAATACTATCTCATTTGCAGGGTGTTTATATGCAAACCTTGTTTCTCGCTTAACCATACCCTATTTAACAACATACTAGTGCACTTCAGTAAAATCTTGTATCTCAAAAGAAATAAATACAATGTAGTAGCCAGTGGTCATAATCTACCAGTCATAGCTATAAGGTCATTACTAGAAGGTAGGGTATCTGAAGCTCTAGTCATTTCCAGGTGATCATAGTCAGAAGTCCTAGCCAGGCGTAATAGACAATACACAGTTAATTGTAGCCAGCAGGAGGTCATAGCCGATAGCCAATAGTCAGTGATTGACTTAAGGTCATTGCCACTCATAGCCCGAAGGTCATTGCTGAGAGATGGGAGTACTTGACTTAAGGTCATTTGCTAGTTGTTGATATAAGGTCAGTCATAGACATACAGACATACCCAAAATATATGTACCCCTGGGTTCCATGCTTGAGATAAGAGGAATTGTACCCCATACTACATACAAGAGAATGCATCGACGTGTTGATAGAGTTAGTAGCCCAGCAGCTTGTGCTGGTGCTAGAGTGAGGATTAAGGTGACACCTAGCTAGTGGGTGGAGCAAGGAAGGGGACTATGGACGTCAATATAGAACAACCATTTGTCTATCTGAACCATGGTAGTTGGCTCTCTAACTACTACTACTAGGGAATCAATAATTTTCCCGAGCAGGTAAATGTGTGTAATTGAGCCAAAAAAAATGAGGATGATAATCAACATCATGGTTATCATAGTAACTGAAATCATAGTAGAGATATGAGATTTGGATTTTAGAGTTACAGGCTTGTGTGAGACCATAGGAAAGTTGTAACAAACTTTGTCCATATTTTCCAGCTCTTCTTCTGTGGTGTTGCTGATGTTATGCAACCTTTCTACGAGCCATAGGGATTCTATTCCAGTTCTTAAAATGTTCAAAATTTGCCCAAATATTTCCATATAGTTTTCCATGGAGGCCTTGATTTCCTTGAGCAATGCTTCTTTATCTGCCCTCCATAAATTGCAGTCAGGGTTTTATTGATAGCTTGGCTTTGCCATCTTTTATTACACCTTGTCGAGTTTTACCTATATCAGCTATTAAGGGATAGTAAATTATGTCATATCACCACCCATACTTGTTATGCTGATATCAATTCTCTGAATTCCAACTTTCTTTTTAACTCCAACAATTTATTACGATCGTTGATATAGAGGAAAAATTAAAATTGAGAATTGTTCCACATGAATCCATGCAGAGGGATGCATGTATATGTTTGCCATGTTAATAAGCTATTCCAGTTTTAATTGTTGCTGGAGAAAACTATGTTGGCGACATCAATTATGAACAGGTTGCACAATTAAACTCTCAAATTGAACTAAACATATAGAAATTCAAACCAACAATAAATACACTTTTAAATATCTGCAAGATAATTTATTTTTGTTTTAACATCATTAAAGGGATTGTATAAATTACATCCATGGACCAAAAATTAACAACTAAAATTAAGAATTCGAAGGATTAATTGTCCCAGAAATCGTTTGAGTTTATAAGATTGCATTGAGGATTAAGGACAGTTAGTAATTGTTGTTATATGTATGGAACCTGCATATATTTTTGAATCAGAATTTCATGGAGCACGTTGTATAATGCACCAATCTCCTTCAGTACTTTTCCCAAGAAGCCGCATATAGGATTCTTTTAAAACAATATACTCACTCATATGCTTACCATTATGTGAAATTTTTTGTTTTAACACAAGGAAACATGAGAGAGGTGGCATTGAGTTCCACGATTCTTTGTAAATTGTCTGCCTGCCTAATGTTAGAAACTAAACAGGTTGAATCAGGATAATAGAGGTTTTAACTTTACTTCAAACTTGAGATTAGAATGAATCATGACCCTAATAATTGCACATCTTTATATGTTCTAAAGATGTCAAGAATGATAAAATGTCCACGCAGTGATCCTAGAGTCAGTTCAATGTTTTATTTGGTGCAAAATTTTATACATTGATCCATGTATGTAGGAAGATAGGATGCTTCCACCACCCATCTTTGGAAGTAGTTGTAAAAAAATATATGTATGCAGATAGATCTTACAGTCATATTGGCCCATACAATTAACCATGTCTAGTATGAAAACAACAAAGAACACAACCGAAGCATCACACTTGACCTTTTTTGAACAAAATGTCTTGTCCTTTTTTGGTTGTCATATGAAAAGCATAGTACATCTGCTGCAAACAAGAGTTTGAGATCATGTTTTCATTGGGCTATATTATGTTTCCTATCACCCAAAGTTGATTTGGAAACTCAATGATTGGCTCTAGAGTGTTGTTAGTTTCTTTTTTCATAAATACCAATTTCAACTTTGTGTAGCCAGTGTCCTAGATCTCAATGTTCATTCTGTCGTAGGAATTTCTGCTTATCTAGATTCTTGTCTGACGAAGTATTGTGCTTATTACAATTTCCCTCTATCTAAGTCTTTGTTTTGTGCTAAGACAATTTGTTAACCTTTGATACCAAATGATAAGCTGCAATGCTTATGCTCATCCATTCAAAATATAACTGACTAGCTCTACATGACACTTGAGAACCAAGAACTAGATGCTGATGTAGAACTACGTGATTCTACTTCTTTTGCAAACTTGGAAATTGCAGAAAGTGGATAATGGGTGCAATTCTAGATATTTAAAGATTGCACAAGATTGATCATTCCTTAATTAGTTTGGTAGAAACTCATCCTGCTTGTATTGAAGATCAAGACTTGCACCTGTTAACCATGACTTCTTGGGAAGGTCATCCAACCCAAGACACCCGGCTCAAGTGCACTTAACCATGTAGATTTTCCCCTAGTCAATCCCACTTAGATTGTCATCCCATTTTCAAAACCTTAGCTAGTAGTGTGCTTTGTAAATTATTCATTCAACATTCTATTCTTTGTATTTAAGTATGTGGGGAGCTTCTGCATTTCATAAATATGTCAAGCCTTCAAAACTATCCATCAATTTCATTTGAGTTGAGTAATCATGCATTATAATTTGAATGGTAGTTTGGAGGCCATAAGTTGATTGCTTACACAGTTGGATGTCAAATAAAATTATTGAACTTTGCAACTATTTTTTAAATATTATTTAACAGTTTCATGCAACTTTCAGGTGGTAGACAAGGTAAACATCATTACCGACAATGGACGAACTAGAGGATTGTCTAGACCTGGCCATATTTATTCTCGAGGTAGGGTTGGTTATACAAACATGGATGATTTTGAAGGTGTTGCAGGGACTATTTACAGTGAGGACTGTGATCAGCCTAGTTTAGTACCCATATTAGAATATTTTTTCTGAAATGAAAGTTACAACTCAGCATAGAGCTTGGGTGGTACACATGGTAGGCAACTTTGAAATTTTTCTCATTTATGGTTTCTACAATCATGGTAAGTTTGTAGAGATCTCAAGGAGATTAGCCAAATGTATCCTTTGTTTTCTTAACACTAGATTATGGTCTGATTAAACTAAGGAATTATTGTGCTTATTACATATGCCTTCTATCTAAGTCTTTGTTTTTGTACTAAGACAATTTGTTAATATTTGATACTAGATGATAAGTTGCAATTCTTATGCTCATCCGTTTAAAATAGAACTAGCCGGCTCCGCATGACACTTGAGCACCAAGAAATCATCTCCTATGTCTATAATGTATTTTGAGGATAGCCTCCTCTAAACAAAGGGTCTATCCTTTGTTGACTTAGATACAAGTCACAAGAGGCATCCTTATTTGGCTCTGTGCTCCTTCATTCAAACTACTTCCTTAGATATCTCGAGTCAGAAACAATGTTGGGAATATTAGTCTTTTCTTAGAATTATAAATAATGCAATCTTGGTGTTAATATTTCCCCTTTCCCCAATTCTTAAAGGGTTCTAGCTCAATGGAAGAGCGCCTGCTTTACAAGCAGGAGGTTGAAGGTTTGATTCCTTCGTGCCCTAATGATATTGCAATATTGTTATTTTTTATAAAATATATTTTATTATGATTCTCTATGGCTATAGGGGGGGTTTCAAACTGTTTTTGTATGTTGCTACGAGAGGGGTTCTAAACTGACTTCATATGTCACTACAAGGGGGGTTCAAAACTGCCCTTGTATGTTACAACGAGGGGGGTTCAAAACCCCCCTTGTAAGTTTATATGAGGGAGGTTCATAACCGCCCCCAAAGGTTAGTAGAGAGTTTTGGGGGGGTTTCGAACCGCCTCCGTAGGTACCTACGAGGGGGGTTTATAACCACCCCCAAATTTTTGTAATAAATACTTTTAGGGGGGGTTTTGAACCGCCCCCAAAAGTCACTTTTAGCGTTGGTTTTGATCTCTTCCTGAACCGCCCTTAAAAGTCCAAACTTTTAGCGTCGATGTTATTAGGGGGGGTTGTTTAGACCACTGCCAAAGGTTTGTAAGATGGATTTTTAGGGGGGGTTTAGAACCACCCTTGTAGGGGGGTTTGAAACTGCCCCCTGTAGGTACCTACGAGGGGGGTTTCTAACTGCCCCCAAAGGTTTGTAATAAGGACTTGTGGGGTGGGGGGGGGGGTCGGAACCGCCCCCATAGGTGTCTATGAGAGGGGTTTAGAAACGCCCTTCAAAGTCACTTTTGGGGGTGGGGGAGGGTGGTTTTGATCTCTTCCAAAACCACCCCTAAAATTCCAAACTTTTATCATCGATGCTATTAGGGGCAGTTTTGTAAAGACCGCCTTCAAAGCCCAAACCACCCCCAAAAGTTACTTTTGGAGGCGGAAGACAACCCCCCCTTAAATTCAAATTTGTTGTAGTGTTGTGAGGTGATGATTTGCAGGTAATCCAACAATCGAACAAGAGGGCTAGTTTGTTCAAGGACCTTGTGGGAGACTTTACCTACAAAAGCGAATATTGCAAGTAAACACCTTATGGGATGGGAGCAAACTTAATCAATAATTATGCCATTGGTTTTTTTTCCTTAAATTATTCTTGATGGACATGGTGACATCTTGAGAAAGCCAAAGTACATGATACTAGAGTGGTGATGTCGAAGTCCCAGAGAGGGGCTAGAGTTTTACTCGTCGATGATGTTCTGTTGTTGGACTTTGATGCCTATGATTGAGTACTATGTAGGTGTTGGGGAGGATGTCTAGACCATCGTATCAAGATACTAGGGGTATGCGAGTTAGTGTATTAGACCAGATGCTTGCTTAGGCAGATGAGGCCTCGAGCGGTGGGGCCTCAATTACGTTGATATGCTTTAATCCTAATGCCAAAAGTTGGGAAGATGACTAAAGTTATGCTCACACTTCCCCATCGTTGTGATATGGAATTTCGATGCATGTTGTGGTCACTTGGGTGGCTCTTGTACTAGTTGATATAGAGGGTGAACGAGATGAAGAGTAGAGAAGTAAAAATATGTAAGTAGCATAATTAAAGTTAACATAAGAAGGTACTAATACTCTTGATATGTAGGTTGTGATGCAGATACTAATACACTTCTTGATGGAAGCCAAGATCAACTAGTATAGGAATGATGGGTAGTGGAGCAAGAGTTATGGTGTTTATACTTCATATACGAAGCAAAGGAGATCAATCTATATACATCAATGAGTGCCAAAGCTTCTGCAAGGTTGGGCCTTGGAGATTTTATCGATCCTAATAAAGTGAGCAAGGATCAAGTAGTACATGAAGGTTGGGCATTGGAGTTACTATTGATCCCAATTAAGTGAGACATGATCAACTAGTACAGGGAGGTTGTCATTGAAGTTACTGTTGAACCTAGTGAAGTGAACCAATATTACAATGTTTATACTTCATACATGAAGCAAAGGAGATCACACTATAATACATCAATGGGTGCATTTGGATACCATGAAGGTTGGACATTCAAGTATTATGATATTTATACTTGTACAAAAAGTGAGGAAGAGATCTAACTATTGAGTGCCAAAGCTATAGCAAGATGGTTGACCCTCCTTTTCACTGGCATTTGCATAATGTTATGTAATACCAACATTTGTAGGAATATCTGCATGCTTAGTAACAACATATTTTTGTAAAGCATCACTTGTGAATTTCATGAGTTCTAACAGTTAAACAATTTTCTCTCTGGTGAAACAATTCTCTCTCTCGATAAACAGAAAATTACACAAATTTTTGAAATATAAAATGGTGAACGATTCTTGGTAGAGGAGTATCATTCCATGCATATATGATGTTATAACTATCCATTAGATGATGATATGATATTTTGGCTTGACTTAATGTCATGTCTACAATTTTTTAGTAATATTTATGAGATCGGTTGCTTTGTAATATCAATCCCTATTGAGCTGCATTTCAAAATTGCATCAATTATATCTTAGAAGTCGAAACATTTTTTGGCTTCAAAGATCCCTGTTGATGACAAATTCCAGTATAAAAAAAAGAAACATAATATCGAATGTGTTCTTAATGTACTTTTTTGGACATGGTCTATTTTTTGTGCTCTAAACCTTGATAATTTGATAAATAATATGATTTTGTAAGTTGGCATTCACAAATTTTCAACTATGGCTTACATGGCACTTTTCTCGAGCAATCATTTTAAGTTACAATGAAAGCCGCATTTTTTTATTTAAACAAATTAATGAACATAAGGTTAATTTTCCATGTTAATCTGTTGACATTCTTTTAAATGCCTTCAAATTAATAAATAGCATAAAACAATATTTAATGGCACAAAATAGGGTTTTAAAAATGTATACCATCAAGTTATCAGTGTATATTTCAATTGGTCCACAATGCATGAAAAAACTATCACCTTAAAGATTTAGTGTTTAAAATTTAAGTTTTGATTGGGAATTGATTCTCCAATATAGCGAGTAGATTTTTCTGGAGCTCTCAACAAAGTAGGGTCAAACATGGTTGGCATGACGTATTTTTTATTTGCATTAAACAATGAGATAGAATGTAAAACCAAACTAGAATCTAGAGGCAATTCAATTGATTGAAACAAGGAATGGAGAGGATTTACAATTATTCTTGTTCCTTTAGGTTACATTTTTATAGAGCTTGTTCAAATTATTTTATATGATTGCAACGTAGTTGTTTGACCAAATCAAACCATTGTATGGGTTACATACATTTATATCAGGAGCTGGCAACCTAACCTTCTTGTCTTGACCTAATTTTCAATTGCCTTCAATGTTATTTGCTTTGATCAATTATGGTTGTGAGTTTGATTTATGAAAAATTAATAAGTTTTCTTTGAATGTAAAAATTAGTTGCATATTGACTTAGAAAAGTGCAAACTAGAACATTGGAAAATCAAAATGACATAGTTGATACTTAATTTGTTGCATGCAAATATCACAAAGGTGACTTTGAAATAAAGTTCATTCCAACGTTCCATGACAATCTCATGTATTCATTCCATAGACTAAAAATTCTATGAGAAAGAATACCAACCTCTGTTTTCTCATAGGTTTAGTCAATGACCATCTCAGAACCATCAGAGACAAATATACCTCACTTGCCTCTAAAGACAAGTGGCCTCCAACAAGGCATCATCCCTCACCTATGTCCAAGTGATTCCAAGAATTCAAGTAGGAATTGTATTTACTAGAGTTGTTTAATAATTCCAAGAATTCCAACGGGAATTGTTTTTTGATGGAGTCAAAATGGCAGCAATGTGATAATTTGTATGAAAAAATGCATACAAGAGAGTGCGCTTGACCCCTTTTTTGGTCCTTCGGGGTGTGGATAGGCCTAGGAGAATGGGTGTGAGATAGGTATTATATGGATTTGTGTCCCAGAGACTTGGTGAGGTCTCTACTAATTGACATGATATGAGTGAGGCATTACTTTCCTAGAAAGATATGGAATTACCTAGAAACATTCTCCTTTACTGTGGGAAAGTGGGAATAGGTGAGGCATAATGACAAAATAAGGGGAGGAAGGATTGGCTATGTAAATCATTCAAAAAAACTAAGCTCCCTATACAAATATGTTAAGAAATCCAATACTTTATTTTTAATACAATGTTTTGCAGTTCACAAACAAAAAAAAGTTTCTCATAATTAGTTATTATCCCAAGAATCAACTTTACAATTTTGCACAAATTTCAACTAGCTTTGGAGAAGTAGAGACCTCTTAGTTGAATTCTTATGTATAGATCTTGCTTCAATCTTTCAAACTGATGGAAACCTCGTGTTTCTACTTTCAAAATCAAATAATAGTCCGGTATTAACACAACCTTTGTTAAGGAACCTTGAACTCTAAATCCAAATCATGGGTGTCTGATTGCTTCATTAATGATCCTTTTAAACCAAACTCGGATCCAGATGGACTATCTGTACTTCTCCCTTGTGTAGATTGGTTTATTTTCTTCAATTCGTTTTTCGAAATAACAGTGATCCCCAATTGATTCCATCTGTGTAAACTCTTATTTAAACAATTAACTCAATAACTTGACCAAAACATGAAATGAAATAAGGATTTGGTAGGTTTAAGCTACTACGCCAACATGACGGAGATTTAATGACTATTTTTCCACTGGAATGAAGTTTGGACTGTCATTCATCCAACTCTTCCACGATTTCTTTCAAGCACTCAAATTTAGTTTGTCAATTTGACAATATGTAGGGATTGCAAAGTGATGAAGAATAAACACACACAAACTCTATTTTTTTCAAAACCTAAAAATCTATAGGTACAGACAAAGACCCCAAGTTAGTAAAAATTGGAAAAGGTACCTCGGAAAAGGAAAGGAATAGCCTAATAAATCTAATCAAAGAGTATAGAGATGTTTTTGCCTTTAGCTATGATGTACTTAAAGATTATCGGGAAGATGTGTTTCAACACACTATTCCCTTTAAAGAAGAGGCTAAAGAGGTCAAACCTTTCCAACAAAAACTTAGGCGAATAAATTCTAAGTTGGCTCCTATTGTTCAGAAAGAGTTACAGAAGATGTTAGCAGCAGGGATAATAACACCTACGAGACATTCATCCTGGTGCTCCAACTTAATTGTTCTTAGAAAGAAGAATGGGTCAATTAGAATATGTAGATATTTAAGGAATCTAAATACATCATGCCTAAAAGATAATTACCCATTTCCCGACATGGAAACATTGCTTCAGAGAGTAACAGGTTCAGGAATGGTGTCCCTGTTGGATGGTTTCTCTGGATATAACCAAGTGTTGGTGAATAAATAAGATCAACATAAAAAAAAAACATTTACCATACCTTGGGGCACTTATAAGTATTTAATAATTCCTTTTGGCTTATTAAATGCGGGAGGAACTTTCCAGAGAGCCATGGACTTTGCCTTTAAGGAACTTATAGGTAAAGTGATTGAAATTTATCAGGATGACTTAATTGTTTTTTCGAAATAAAGATCTGACCACATAAGTCATCTTAGGCAGGTGTTTTTAAGATGTCGTAAATATGGCATTTTCTTAAATCCTGCCAAGTCAATCTTTGGGGTTTACCGTAACGCCCCATGTTTTGATTAGACGTGTTTATCAATCAATCTTATTACACTATATTTTCTTATCATCTATTGGACTCAGCTAGACTAAGTAAACTATATTTTGGCATGTTAGACCTGATTATATATTGATTATGAAGCTATGATGTTATCATGCTTGTGCAGATGCTATGATTATGATGTTATGATGTTATCATGCTGATGCAAATGCTCTGATTATGATGTTATCATTTTCATGATGTTACTATGATTATGTGATTACTATGTTGTAGTCACCATGAGATTTATTTATTTCATAACAACAATGCATGTTTGATTGTCGTTCTTGATATGATGTGATACATGGATACCCACCCACGCTAGTATCAATATATAAATACATAACATGTCGAATAATCGTATAAATTATAGTAGGAAAATATGATAGTTACTTATTGATCAATTCAGATAATGGATGGCTAGTTGTTAGGGCATGTGTAAGAATAAGTCAACAAAACTAATTGTTAATTGTATGTAGACATCATAATAAACAATTAAGAGAAGTGTCTCCAATATGAAATATCATTAATAAACCTTAACTTTGGAAAGTTGTATGGTTAACTATTAATCATTATTAATTAAACCGGTAAATGTACCTTGTTTATTAAGAAAAGTGTACTACATTAGTACTAGGGTACTTAGCAAAGAAACAATTGATGTTATTAATTACAATCAATTAATATTATTATTATTATCATTACTACTATTATTAGTAGTAATGTTATTAATTACGATAAACAATAATTGATATTAGTATTATTACCATTATGTTGCCATTAAACTAAAATGAGTGTCCATTACAAAATCCATAAACGGATATGTTAAAATATCCAACTACTAGGTTCATATTATGAAAACGATTTAATCGAAAACCTTGTACAATATTATTAATTTATTGAATGTACCATATGCATCAAGATAGGATTCATAAAAATAAATATAAAAGGACAGCCATATATGACAAAGAATTCAAGGTTAGATGTTATAAATTAATCAAACTGCCACTTCAATTTACGAAGAGCCAACCTGACAACTATTAATTATTAAACTTATTTAACATATTAAACAAAGGATAAGGTTAATAATGGGTCCACCGTCATATATTGGACAGTTCGAGAATACTTAAAGGATGTACATCCCATCCTATAAATAAAACTGAACTAAAATTAATACCATTTAATTTCCCTAGAAAGAAGTAAAAAAAAAACAATATTTTAATATGAATTAGACGGTAAAACAGGTGATCGAAATGAATGCTTGGGGGGGGGAGGTGGTGGAAGAAGGGGGAAGGCAAAGGAAGGAGGAGGAAGGTATAAAGGGAGGAATTTGAAGGGGTTTTTGGGATGGATCTTTTAGGAAGTTTATGGGAGAAAGAGAGATAGGAGTGTTGTAACAAAGGAGAAGAAAAATAATGAGGAGGGGGTTAACTAAAGGGTTGAAAATTTATCTGAAGGCAAGGAAGCTACTCTCGGGATTATTGGTATGTGGGCTCAGGGGATAGGAAACCCATCGGTTTCCTAGGGCCATCAGGATAGGAGCTGGTCGGTAGGGTGGTTCATCCGGTTTGGTAACAAATGCTCAGACGGGAAGGGCTACTGGAGCAAGAGGCTCAGACGGGAAGGACTCCTCACCAAGAGGTAAATTACATTAGTCCAGGTATTCTTCTGGTTATGTCATGCTTTATTATTTAATTTGTTCTATCGGTTAAATGATTAGAATATTGCAGAAGTAGATATGCTCAATAAATTTGTAGAGTTACATCTAGTGTAAATATATATTAAATCTATGAACCGTTAGTATTTCCCTATTACAAGCTTACATCCTTTTAGATACTAAGCATTGTCAAACTCCTAGAAAAGATTGGGCTAGAATAGAGGTGAACCCAAACGACACTTAAGTGTTTTAAAATTCCACGTAAGATTACTTATAATTCTTGTATCAGCAAGGGAACCTAAACGACACTTAAGCGTTTTAAAAAATCTTTGACATCTCTTGTCAAAAGGTATATAATGGGTTATATGAAAAGAAAACCAATAGATTACTCAAATATTTGGTCACTGTGATTTGATCCCTTAAAAATTATTCTTATTGAATCTTCATATTTCTAACTTTTCTATGATAAAATTTATAAGATTTGATCACTTAATAAAATGTGAGAATAATAAGAATAAGTCTTGAACTTGAAAGTGCCATCCTATGATGGATATAACTAATTAAATATGCATTAATTAGGATATGTGTGTTAGTAACATGAAAGAAACACTTTCTTAAGAATCTTCAACAATTATTTGATTTTTTTATCCTCAAAATATATGGTATGGTGATGTAAAAAAATAACAATGGATTATTTTTGTGGATTTTGCCCTAGCTGTGAGTGTCTTG
>LPNX010463566.1:44826-101317 GCA_001517045.1 Pseudotsuga menziesii | reverse complement strand
AGTTGGTTTGCTCCAATAATTCGATTTGTGATATCCATATTATGTCCAAATTTTGAAGTAGTAATGACATGTATATATATGGCCTCATGGGTTAGCTCAATTAGTGCAACCATGCACCCAAGGCATGTTGTTGACGAGGACGCCATAGGTCATAGGTTCAAATACGATCAAGTTCCTCAAGGTTACATACCTCTATTATGGTTGGTGGTTGAAACCCCTCTATCCAATATACCAAGGAATACCATAGATCTTGTGAGGTTTTACTTGGAAACACACACACACACACACACAAAGGCTAGATTAATTGGTTGAAACTTTGTTGAGGCATGTTTCCAATGGGGAGGCCATAAGTCAGAGGTTAATTTTGGCTATTTCATTTGAAGTTACCGATGGTTTCGGTTGGGAGTTGATCCACCCTCCATTTGAATATTCTAGAAAAGAGTGGGGGTGGTTTCGACAAGGTTTTCCTTGGAAAAATGTGTGTGTGAGCCCCAAGGGTTAGCTAAATTGGTTCAACTATCCACCAAAGGCATGTTACCAATAGGGAGGTTATAGGTTGCAATCCAATTGAGTCCCTTGTGGTTTCTAGTTGACATCATCTCCCCTCTAGAGAATGAGGGAACCTTGTAATATTTTCTTCAAAATATAAGGAAATTCTACAAAGTTTTCCATATATATATCATGTTTTAAGTTTTTGTGTTTTAAAAGCATGTTCTTATGTATCATATTAGTGTTGTTGCAATAAAACATATGAGTGTAAGTGCATTTGTTGTCTAAGCTACAAATATTAGAATTGGGTACTCATGGTCCAAATCACTAACAAATATATATGATTTCACTTTTTAATATTGTAATTGGTTTTCAAAAAATGTGTTGATGACATTTGAGAAAATAAAAGTGGTTATATAATTTTGATGTGGTTATATTAAAGTTATATAATTAATAAAATTATATTTATCATCAAATATTTTGGGAATGAATTTATAGGGTTATGTTTCTCTTTTCATATCAATTTAATTGATATATGATTATGTTCTTTAAAAACCAAATGTTGAAAGTTAAAAGTTCATGCTAAAATTTGTAATAAATGAACAAATGGATAAAAATTAAATACATAATTTTGTAGTAAAAAATGCATGTCATGTTGTAAATGTATTTTTACTTATCTATACTTATTTATTTTGTGAATAAATTAGTAGTGTTAATCTTGAAATCAATTCAATTGCTATACTATTATGTGCTTTAAAAACTATATGTTAAATGATCATGTTAAAGTTTGTAATTGTTAAATGTACATCATCAAGAGTCATTCTCTATGAGCTTGTGTTGTATCAAGTTCGGAACGTATGTTGTCTTAAGTTCAACAACCTATTCATGATACTTGTGTTGTATCAAGTCCAGAACTTATGTTGTATTAAGTTAAGAGCTTGTGTTGTATCAAGCTAGAATGTTGAGGGTATGAGACATGCATATATTATGACGTTATGTTGTATTAAGATCAGGAAATTATGTTATATTAATTTCAGGAGTCTTGTGGTGTATCAAAACTACAAACTTGCGTTGTATCAAGTCCGGACTTGTGTCGTATCAAGTCAAATGATTCTCATAGATGGCTCTCCTTAACTAGAGATGGTATTGTGTTGTATCAAGACCATAGGACTTGTGTTGTATCAAGTCATCAAAATCTACTATGTGATGTATGGCTAGTCATGGTCACCAGGTGCTATAAGTCTCCGTTGGGGATTAGCTACCCCTAGAGTGACTTACTTTAGCATATGACTATATGACCCGAGTTAATACATATGATCATAGGTTGGGAAACAATATTCTGAGTATGATATGTTAAAGATGATTAATTAATTAAACACTTATGGACCATGCAGAATTAATTAATGATAAATGAGATGAGCACAGAGATAGAGTAAATATTCGAATAGCCTAATGTCATACCTCCTATGAACTCAAATTGCAAAGACGCCAGTTAATTTAAGTTGTGGAAAACAAGTTTCAGTTAATTAATGAATCTACTCCTTGATTTATGCAAAGTGCTTGTTGAGGATGACACTGATGGTGAAGCATTAAAGACATTCAGTTAAACTCCTAAATAATGGTCAAGCAATTAGTTAATCAATTCACTTTTAGTTCTGATCAGTTACATTTAGTTATGCTCAGTTCAGATCGATTACATTCAGTTTTGTTTAGTTCAGTTCAGTTACATTCAATTTTGATTTAGTTCAGTTCAGTGACATTCAGTTACATTCGGTTTTGATTCAGTTATGTTCAATTACATTCAGTTCCAGTCAGTTCAGTTCATTTCAATCAGTTAGAGACAGTTAACACCAGTGAATTAATGGAGGGCGCATATCTTCAGTGTGGGAGGTAATTACGAGGTGACAACTTGGTTCCAAGTCAAGGAAGGTGCAAAAGGATAATGTGTATATAGTGTACACAATGTATATAGTGTTCATAGTGCCTAAAGGCATGCAACCATTTGCTACATCTCATTGTATGACTGAATAAGCTTGTTATTAAAGTGTTATGCACTTGGAAAGGTTGAGACAATATTCTAAGTGATATCTATTCTCTAGTGTTGCTTAGATATCTCTTATCAAGTAATATGCAAGTGTTGTAAAATCATTCTTTGCATTTATCTATCATACTCAAAGGATTGTTTGTTTGGTTTTTTTATCCACCGGATTTGATGGGTTTTCCCAGGGTACATCATGTGTCTTATGGATTGAATAATTTTTGTGCTTGAATTGTTTATGAGATATACATGCACTGGATTTGTTTATCATAATATTTAAAGTTCAAGAATCTTCCATTATCAACCCTCCCTCATATAAACTTACAAGGGGGGTTTTGAACCCCCCTCATTGTAACATACAAGGGCAGTTTTGAACCCCCCTCGTAGTGACATATGAAGTCAGTTTAGAACCCCCCTCGTAGCCATAATAAATCATAATAAAATATATTTTATTTAAAACATCAATATTGCAATATCATTAGGGCACAAAGGAATCGAACCTCCAACCTCCTGCTTGTAAAGCAGATGCTCTACCATTGAGCTAGAACCCTTTAAGAATTGTGGAAAGGGGCATTATTAACACCAAGATTGCATCATTTGTAATTCTAAGAAAACACAAATAATCCCAACATTATTTTTGACTCGAGAGACTTAAGAAAGTAGTCTAAATGGCTCTGAACTTGAAAGGTTTCGTATGCAGCATTGATTCAATAAAGAAAACAGTAATATAGAAACATTTTGCAGGACAAAGTTGGCATTCAAGTTCATACACATACTCATGAAGTGAACATGTAACTAGAATTTCAAGTATTCATGGATAAGAACGAGCATCTTTTCTAATGGTTGCTTGATGGATCCATGTAAGAGTTGCCTTCTCTTAAAATTTATATCAGTAGATCAATGGGTTCTACAATTATAACATATTTAGACCCAACTCAATCCAGTCTGGTGATATAAATAGCATTCAGCTACAGGATGGAGAAAACAAAGATTAAAAATTGCATAGCACGGATAAATCTATAATCTTTTTTAAGATAATAAGTACGCACATCAAAGTTGGATGGATCAGATACACCATTAGTATACACAAAACCCCGCTAAAAATGTATCCCCATATACCTAGCAAGAAATCAATGTGCCATTCCTAGCATTCGAGAGCAATATGGAGTTTCCTTCAGCAGCACAAAAGGGCAGAAATGAGTGTGAAACATACGATTCCCCCATCTGATATGACAATAATTAATAAGTATATATGCTAGATAAAAAGAAGGCATTAAATTTCTCAGCTCACCGCTATCTTTGAGAAAGAAAGAGGTGCTTCACTTCACCAAGTAATCGAATCTAAAACCTGACAGACGCTGGGAAGTAAGAGTTCCTAACAGGTGTGTCAGTTACACTAGACAATTTTCAAGGAGTCTCGGTAGCTAGTTTTCTCCTCAATAAGGCAAAACAATTCTAAGGAATTTCCATAGAAAGGATAACCTTAAACTTTAGGTACCAACCACTGCTAGATATACCACTCTGAGAGACAGGAAACCGCTAACCTTATGGAATAAACTAGAAACCTTTGGCATTAAACCACACTAACAGATCCGGGAATTTGGATTTCATGTATCAACTCCTAATACAAACTAAACATACAATGATGGATGTGATAGGTGAAAAAACTTGGGGACCTGGATTTGCACATGCTTAGCAAAGTTGTGATCAAGTAATTTGCTGATTAAAATGCCTTGGTACTTAATTCCAAAAAAAATCAAAGCTACACTTGTACAATTATTTTTCCATACAATAAAATCTAAAACAGTGAAAGCCTCCAACCTCCAAGCTGTATAAACAATTCATAAAATTACCTCAAACACATATTGCTAATGGTCTAAAGGGGAACTAGGCAATAAATCTGTCATCCATGAAAACATGTGACTTGGACAAATAATTCAATTTCTTAAAGTTGTAATGGAGGAATAAAATCTTATGGAATAAACCAGAAAACTTTGTCATAAAACCACACTAACAGAACCGAGAATTTGGATTTCATGTATCAACTCCTAATACAAACTAAACATACAATGACAGATGCGATAGGTGACAAAACTTGGGGACCTGGATTTGCATATGCTTAGCAAAGTTGTGATCAAGTAATTTGTTGGTAATTTGCTGATTGCAATTCCTTGGTGGTTAATTCCAAAAAAATTCAAAGCTACGCTTATACAATTATTTTTCCAGAAAATAAGATCTATCAATGAAAGCCTCCAACCTCCAGTCTTCTCTTAAAATTACCTCAAACACATATTGCTAATGGTCTAAAGGGGAACTAGGCAATAAATTTGTCATCTGTGAAAACATGTGACTTGGACAAATAATTCAATTTCTTAAAGTTGTTGTGGTTGAATAAAACCTAATCTGGAGATATAAAATATACGTTCTAACAAACCTGCATGCAAATGTCTGTATCCCATTATGGACGAGATATTCTCCTGATGTTCTATCAAAATCTGGTGAGGAAACAAGATAATGAGATGGAAGCTTTAACTCTCCATCATACTAAAGCATTCCAACGTAACAAATTTTAGGATATCGAACTCGATCAAATGCACTAAAATTCTCGTATTCAAATGCTTTAGCAACCATAGTCATGCGATCTACTCGAAAATTAATGGTCACCACTGCATCTCCATCAAGAATAGGTCCAATTGCCTTCTCATTTTCATCAACAGTGGCAAAAGGAGGCAATTACTGATCCTTAACTTTGGGATCCTCCCTAAGCTTTCTGACTGCTTCCAAAGCACTTTTAAATTTATGAGGCGATTTTCCCAAAACCTGTGCATCCCAGCCTCGTTTGACCACACCCCAATCATTCTGCAAAAAATGTAATCAAATTTCAAATTTCCACCTATCATAATAAATGCAAGCTCAACATGTCCATGCAACACAATAAAAGAAACAGGAAAATAAATTTCAATATGAAAGAAAAATATTGTATATCACTAAGAACAACGTCAAAGCTAGAAATTCATCAAAAGGGAATCAAATAGATTTCGAATTAATAATATAGAAACTCCACTCTTGTGCTAAAAGTAAAATGATAATAATGGTTACGAGTCAAAACTGAAAAGAAAGGAACAGCATGTGCTTCCATATAGCAATCCATTGTCACATACATGCGGCCTCTGCCGGAGGCAATTAGTGCATCAACACCCTGTTTACGTAACTCAGCAAGATCATTCTCTAGTGTCTCTACGAAACCAAAACTTGATTCATCAAGACAATCCTGACCATCAATGAGGATATGCACTCGGATCCTTTTTGCACCATTTTGTGTAGAAACTTTCAAAAGCCACTGCAAGAGTAATTAATCAATATCAAAAACTAGAAAAGGAGATAAAAATGTTTGAAGGCATCCATGTCTTGCATGAACTTAGGATATGAGCTAATGTCCTATCTACAAGAATTCAAGAGAAACAACTCATAATAATGCATTTATAGATATAGAATACCTGCAATTGATCCAATCGCGAATGAACTCCACCATCACTCAAAAGGCCAATGAGATGAAGTGTGCCATTTTCAAAGCACTCCTTAATGTATTTAAACCCTTCTCCCTCATAGATTTTTCCAGAGGCAAGAGAATAATCCACTAATTTTGCTCTGCACCCGAAGTCAAAATCAAAGTTAATATGTTTCCCATTCTAAAAGATGTAGCACAAATAAATAGTAGAAATATCCTTTCAAATACCATTTATACAATTATAAAGTACATCTTATATGAATATCATATGGTATCACCCCAAATTGTAAGGTGGTCAATAAATTAACTATTGCACAACCATGATTTGAACAAAATGTTAGCATTAAATGGAAATTGAATATCATGCTTCAACAACTTAATGCCCTACCATAAATGAGATTGAATTCCATTTATATAAGAAGATTCCTAGATTATATCTAACCATTTTTGCATGAGAAGTTTAACTCAGTATGGAAATGTATCTAAAGTTTTATTGTAAGGACACCTCTCTCTCTCTCTCTCTCTCTCTCTCTCTCTCTTCCAAGTGCAGTTCTACCCTGTTCTTGAGAATTGTTCCTTTTATGAGCATGAAATGTGAATGAAGAGAGATATATTATATTTTACCTTTCACTTCTGCCTATCAGTACATGCATACATGTCTAAAGATCGACCACCTCTTGTTATTATGGATAATGCTCCATAGCACAACATTTTTTAAGACAAAAAGTTTACCTCTTGTCTGGATAAAATGTTGAGCCCTCCTCCAACCTAATACATGTAGTTGGGATCTATTCATGTAAGGAGCTCGGGGACCATGGTCTAATGTTGTATAAACTTGTCATATGTTGTCAAGTCCTTAGGTGATGATATATACTCTAGTCAATTAATTATTACACATTCAAGGAAGCAAACCCATGCATAGGTATTAGGCAGACAATAGTTACTAGGCATATTTCCAATCTTAATGCAGTTTGAGTCATTGGGCATGTGCTCTATTCCCTTCCATTTTGGGTTCTACCCATTGATTTCTATTACACTGTTGCAATGGAGACCTAAGGGATTCCCCATCAACATGGAGGTTAACTAAAGAACCCAGCTCTTATTTTCTCTCTCTGCACTGCCTCAGCATTCATTGTGAAAGTGACTCTTAGGTCTGAAGTTAATATCGATCTACGTTGGTGTGCTTACAGACACACATGTCATATGCCTTCTAATAAAAATTGCTTTAAATTCCTCTTCTTTCAATATGTGATATGTCAGAAGCTCTTATTAATGATCTTCATTAATTTGGAATATTATTTCTGAAAGAGGTAGCAATGCCTAATGGATATAGTGCATCGCCTCAAGATTGGAAATCACCAGAAGCATTGAATCTTCAAGGAGAAAATGTAGAGGACATAATTAAATGGTCTAAAAATAAAGAAATAGGTGAGTATACAACCAAACTGGGATACTCATCAAGGGTGGATTAATTGCAGTCAAAAGAAATAGTTTGGTGATGTAAAATTGTTAGGAATTTGGAAAGTCCTCCCAAATCAAGGCTATTTCTTTGGCTTGCATGGGACAATGGAAAAAAAAGGAATTTCAATGGTCCCGGGCCCCTGGCAGGTGCATCTTGTGTAAATGCAATGAGGAAACAATGGATAATGTATTGGTCTATTGTCCTTTATCTAAGGTTGTCTACAAGGAATTATTACAACTATTTATGGAACAAACAAATGGGATCAGTCAAATTTGGTTGATTGTTTTTTTCTAATGACTATCTAATAAATCTGAAAAAATATTTCAAGGTTTTTCCTTGCTTTGTGGCTTTCTAAAAATAGTATGATTTTTCAAGGAATAGAACTAAATACAACCTAGGCAACCCATAAAATCCGGGCCTCCTTTAAAGGCAGTTGAAAGCCTTTAAAAGAAAAATCTTAGAGAATTCTAGAGAAACCAAATCTAGCATTGATCATGAAAAAGCTTTAGGTTTCTACAATAAATCTTGTCAAGGACATACATGAATGTGCGTGGCAAGGTCCATTCTTCTTGATGTATATTTTGATTTCACTTGAAATATCGAATATAAAGATTTAATTCTTGGGGAAAAAAGAGTTGAGAAATATTTTTTGTTAATCAACATTAAATTTATTATTAATTTATTAATCCTTTTGTATTAAATATTATATTCAACCAAATCAAATGGACAAATGGGACAACGTTACAATCTCTTCAATGTTGTGCAGTAGAATGCACCTAACTTCTCTCAATAAAAAAATTTAGGGCAAACTTAGGATGGGACTAAGTTTCCTGCATTCCTAATAGTCCAGAGATTTGGAAATGTGAGGGTATGTCTCCAAATTATATCAACGGCACCAACATACAGAGGATGGATGAACATCCCCACTGCCATATTCATTATTACCTAAATAAAAACAGACCCTTAGCAAGCTACTAGCCCCAATTTAACCAAACCATCCCAATAATCAAGCTAAAAACCTAATCTAACTCAAGCCTATAACCCAACCAATTAACAAGATCAAAACAAAAAGTCCTTACACATAAACCGACAAAAATAACATAAGCTTGAAAAAATAATTCAACAAAAAAGGACAAAATTTGAGCAAGAGGAAAATGAGATCTATCATCTAGAGGGGTCCTGCTTTGGCCTCTAAATCAATGCAAGTCATCATGCAGAATAGGTGGCAGGGTTTCACCTAGATCCTAATATTGTAGAGTGGTTCAGAAAAAACACATTATAGATATTAGAATGCGTGTAATCCTGTAGCCTTTCTATATTTTGTTGTGCTCAGTCAATCCAAGACAATCAATTCCAGGGAGGATAGGTAAATCCCATGGCCAACAAGAGACAATTGGCTAGTAGAGAATGGAAGGGGATATTGTGCATCTTACCAAAGACACCAGTTTGGTCTTTTGATATAGTACCCACATCCATATGTAAGAGGTTTCAAGTTCTAACTAAAAAGACATTGACAAATAAGTTATTGCAGGGAAAAATACCCAATGTATAGGATTCTCATAAGTCA
This sequence comes from Pseudotsuga menziesii, assembly GCA_001517045.1. Lineage (NCBI taxonomy): Eukaryota > Viridiplantae > Streptophyta > Pinopsida > Pinales > Pinaceae > Pseudotsuga > Pseudotsuga menziesii. Next base: position 92,253 of record LPNX010463566.1, on the reverse strand, counting down.
CTATGAATGCAGAAATGATCCACATGCAAGATATTCATTCTTCACTCCAATCCTTGACAATTTTCATCATTAATTTTCCAAAAGTTAAAAACCACAGTAAGCAAAAATAAAATGAGTGGCTTGTTTACCGTACTGGAAAATAACATATATCGAGCTCACCTCACCAGCAAGGCTATATTTTTCACAGTGAATAGCATGACGCAATGCTATGCCAATATTTTCCTTTGTCCTTGACAGCGTCTCTAGCATTCCTTCAAAAGTGTCCCTGGCAATTGTTTCTTCTATATCCCCACTAAGTCTCCCTCCAACCGATTTTCACTCTGAGCTTATTTTACCTTCTTCACTTTATTCCAAATCCATCGTATTTGACAAACCCCGTTGCTGCACATTAACTCTGCGACTTCTTGATTCTGTATGGGCAATGGCATCCTTTGTATCCTCGGTTGCCTCACCATCTAAGTGAATTTGGAGTGGTGAACTGTGATCTGAACTACTCCCTCGGATTGGTGAAGGACTGGCAATAAACGGAATAGAATTCTCAGTTTCTTCAATTGAAGCAGAATGTGGCAAAGATGCAGAACGTGCTTGTTCTCGCTTAGCTTGTGCAGCTGCTATAAGATGCTTCATAGATGTAGATGGGGTAGAAATGTCATAATCATTTGACATAGTTATGAATTTTACTTCTTTTGCAACATCATACCTGTAACATAAGCCAAAATGATAAGAAAAACAAAGGAAGGACAATATGAACATTAATAAGTGGGCATCTAAATATAACAACAAAAGGAAGAAAGGTGTAATTTGAAACGCAACTGAATTAATATAAGACTTACACTTGTCTAAGCTTTTTTGCTTTTTCTAAATGCAACTCTATAGATAGTGACACACCATCCAATTTCATTGCTACAGTATCGTTTATCTTCACCTTAAATTTTGATGAACCTGACACCTTTTCTCATGAAGGTTCAATACTTGATTTTATAGGGGAAACTTGCTCATGCTTGCAAATAGACAACTGCTTAACTAATTTCCCTTGGTTAAAATTCTCTGAGCCAGACTTCCCATGATCTTTCTTAAGGCCTCTATTATTTTTCTTTGCTGGGGTCACACAAGATTTCTTCACCCTAGTGCCCTTTTACTTGTATTCATATTGCTTAGCCTCACCCTTTTGTGCAACATAAGCCTTGATAGGAGGTGTGCTAATTGAATTGACTTGCCTTAAAGCTAAATTTGAAACATCTTGCTTCTTTGGAGAAGGCAACACTGGTGCAGTCACGCTCTGTAGCTTTTGTTCTTCCATTTTTGGATCAGTCAATGATTCAGTAGACATTTTGGCATGTGCACTCCTCTCATACTTATCTCCAATCTGCCATTTATCCATATGCTTAGAGGACATTGAATCTTCAAACCATGGATTCATTTGCTTCTCCTCTACCCATTTAGCAGGTTTTGAAGAAAACCTTATAAAGGATTGATATCAATTTAAAGACACCACAGGTTTCTTACTACCTCATGTTTCTGTTGCTTCTTTTTCGATCAATGTGTCTAATTTGACACATTCCTCATTTCCCTTAACTGACTTCTTGTCATTATCAAAGCATTTAGTATAAGAAATTCCATCTACAAAAATCTTCTATGCATCATCCTGTCCAGTCACACCAGTTGCCACTGGCTCCACTAAAGTAGTTGCAGCCTCCGCAACACATGTAGACATAGCTCTCCTGACCAAGCATAGGGATTTGAATGAGAAAAGAACAAATAAGATCATATTTCTTAGGATGAAATTGGATGAAGAAGACATACAACAAGGTTTGATCTCGGGAGAAACCACTACTGGGTTTTGTAGATCGGGTCATCCCCTCACCAAGTATCCCTCAACGCTGAGCTAGAAGTGGTTGGTTTGCCCTAGATCTGAAAAATTGGTTTCCTGAACCCGAGGGTTAATCTCCATACTGTTGATTTTCTGAGATCTGACTTTTTTGGCAAACCCCTGTTGGGTTTTATAGATCAGGTTATCCCATCACCAAAACTCCTTCATCGTTGAGCTGGAAGTGGCCAGGTTGCCCTAGATCTGAAAACTTGACCTCCCAAATCCTAGCGCTATCCTCCACTGGTTGAGTTCTCCCGTGATCTGACTTTTTTCAGCAAACTTATTTCTTGGGTTTGTAGATTGGGCAAATTCCCAAGTGGGTCTCCTCCAACGTTGGGTAGATAGTGACTCCATTGCCCTAGATCTGACAGGAACCGATATCCAACCCTAGTACTGCCCCCTCTTTGGCCTCTTTTTCCTGTAATCTGATTTTTCCTGGTAACTCGGGTACTTTGACATTGTCACACCTTTCATCAAGTCTATCCATCGGTACTAGATAGCCCCAATCCTGTGCTTGCCCTCCCTGCATTGGTCATGTTTCCCAAGGCAACGGATATCTTCACCTATTGTTAGTACCTCAACCCCAGATCTAGTATCCACCTCATAGGTCACCTCTGTCCCAACCTTGGATCAAACCTCACACTTCCCAAGCCCTAATCCAAAGCCCTAGTTCACCTAGTGACATCCTCCATATATCTCGGGTTTCCATTTCCCTTATACCTTACGTACCTCAAGTCCATTTTGATCTGATCTGGTGTCTAGGTTTGATCTCTCCTATCGGGAGTAGATCTGGGTCTACTCCTTTGTTGTCTTGGGCTAAGATAACATAAAGTGAAGATTGCCTCAATTGGCATGACAACCATCCATTTGGGAGTCGAGGAAATCTTGGTTCCACCACCTTAGTTGCTTGTCCCTCTGTCATCCATCTACCTCACATAGGCAACTACAAGGTTGGTGATAACAAGTAGTCCAAGGGTTCTTATGTATTTTTGAATTTTATCTTTTAGCCTTCTTTAAGTGCCCTGTAGTCAATGCAAGTGGTCATAGGGGTCCTTTATACCCACTCAAAGTACATCATCATAAATAGAGAGAATTACTAATGTTTTTATCTCAAACTCCTTGTGCCACCAAGATCGGGTACTAGGTGTCTTAACAAAGGGTAGCTAATCCTTGGAGAAGGTCACAAAATCCATAGATTGAGGGTAGGAGTACCTCACATGCCTAGACCTGGTCTAGGACTTATAGTGATGTCCTGGTAACTGACCAGGTGCCTCAGCCCTAGGCTGCATCATTTGACTCAAGGTCAAATACTTGGTAACTAAGCAAGCACCTCCATTTTTCCAAAGAATGGCCCTCGGCCCTAGGATGAGTCCCCCGGTCCTAGACTGGTTCCACATCTTGGTACTTGCCAAATGTCTCCATTCAAAGAATGGCTACTCAGCTCAAGGTTGAGTTCCCCCAATGCTGGATTGGTTCCAGATCCTGGTACTCGACCAGATGTCTCCATTCAAATAATGGCTACTCGACTCAAGGCTAATTTCCCCCAATGCTGGACTGGTTCCAGATCCTGGTACTCGACCAAATGTCTCCATTAAAAGAATGGCTACTCAGCTCAAGGCTGATTTCCCCCAGTGCTAGACTAGTTCCACATCCTGGTACTCGACCAAATGTCTCCATTCTCTAAGAGAATGGCTCTCGATGCTACTTAGGAAAAAATCAACATATGTTCCCATCAATATTTGGCACATGGCACATATCTTGGTGAACTAGGCATGTCAAAAGTGTCTCTGTCAAATATCCATTAGCAAATCATAAATCTCATCTATGGAACTGCTGGATGTGATGGAAGATCACATAGGAAACAATAATCAAGTCACCCCATACGTGTCAAGAGATACAACTCAAAAGTTAAAGTGGATTTCAGAAGATTACAGTAAGTTGAAGAAGAGAAAAAAATTACTTCCCATTTATGGAATTATGTACACTTGACTTTGACTAATGAAGGTTGCTTACCTTACTCAACTCGAGCTGTTGGGATCCATATAGACCTTCCAAGATCTTTTTATTAGTGTGAATATATGTTTCAACATAATCTTAGCTAAAGACTTGTAAACAGCTTGAAGCTCTTCTCTATTGCTTGACTTCGAGGTCTACCAGATTATTGTACCCAAATATTCTTAATTTCTTGTGTCCCCAAATCATTTTGATTTTTTGTCTCTACTGAGAGAGCATGTAATGCAGTGTCAAAGTCAATGTTCCACAGAGTTTTCGGGGCAGGGAAGCGTGGGAGCAGGGAAACGCACAAGGGGGACGTATGGAAGCTACCCCAAATTTTAGGGAAATTTCGGGGAAACAGGGGAAAGTTGGAGTCATAAAAAATAATTTAAAATATAAAAATGATAAATCCCAACAGTAACTATGACCATGTAAAAAGTAAAACTAAAAACTAAATTCATCATTATGGGGTGTACATCTATTACTTATTAGCATATCAAATTTCAAATTTGTAAATGATACTGAACTATGTTACTATACCCATGTAAAAACTAAAAACTAAATATCAGAATTATCATTATGCAATGTATATCTAAATTTAAATTTCAAATTTGTAAAAGATAATGCTACATATGCTAAAGTCTGAAATAGTCAAATAGATACCAAACAATGAACACAAAGAAGTCAGAACTTAGAACAGTGACGATTGCTCCAAGTTTAGTTGCAATATGATTATGAAATGAAATCGTGAGAGGATAGCGTTTAGGAAGGTCTTAGACTCTTAGGTTAGTCTAGGATTTAATTTAATTTTTCGTTTAATTATGTTTTAATTTTTTAAAAACTTTTTTAATATTTTAATTTGCCTTTTTATTTATTGTGAAAAATGAAAATTTGGGGGGGATGGGGGGCACCTAGAATCCCCCCTAGGGGGAAACGCGTTCCGCTCTTGGGAAAACATGGGGGGACGTGTTTCCCGGAGTTTCCCCCAAAAGGGGTCATGGGGAAACGTTTCCCCAGGAGTTTCCCCATCCCGGAAGCATGGGGGAGCGAGGGGGTGCGTCCCTGTGGAACACTGATCAAAGTGGATGCATACCCATCTCAAGTTTCGTCCCTATTAAGAGTAAGAACACTCTTGAAACTCTTGTAGTAGGCTATTGTTTAGATTCAGTGGTATGAAATAGTAGTGAATATCCACCCTAGCTTACCATCTAGATTTGATTCCTGCCCTCCTACTATTGGCTAGGCTAACTACTATTTGGATTTTTTGTTAGCTTCATAAGATTGGCCAAAGTGCTACAAGGTGAAATTTTGGGTTGAGCTTTATATATTGGCAAATTTGGCTACCATTTGGGTTCTACACCTGGCCTTCTAGCACCTCTTAGTACTGACTATATGCTGGATTGTTGATGCACCAAGTGGTGCCTTGAAATATTACTTGATATGATGAACTAGCATTTTTATCAGCTTCAATTCAGGAGATACACATACCTCTCGGAAAATAAAAATAACACAGATGTTGTTTCTTCAAAAAGTAACGGTGGGGCAGTTTTTTCTTGCACTTTGAAGTCATCATTTTACTGCAAACTGATGGAAACACCAACCTAAGACATAAAATGAAGATAAATATAAAAATGTGATAAATTAAAATTGCATAATTTAGAATATCACTGGTTGTGGAAAATCATATGGATTTAACAAGATAAGTATATCATTTCTATAGGCTAGAAATGATATGCACTTAAACAGTCAATACAAGGGCTCCTATAACATCCAAAAAGAAAATACTAACTACTCTAAACATTCAAAGCCAAAAGTTGCATAAATACAGTACAGAGATTTAATAAATCTCCTAACATAAACAGCATGGGTAGCATTGCAAATAGTTTAAGTTCAAGCCATAAGATAAATAAAAGAGCAAGTAACAAGTTTTAAATAAATAATAGTAAAGTAGCCAAATTTCCATGCTCTTGTATACAAATACAAGAATAACAAAATATATGAATGTAGATATGTTTGTCCAACTAGCATTTTATATGCAATATGTTGCATATAGATAAGGACCAAGGTCCTGCTAAGATTAATAGTTTTGAAAACAGAAAGTAAATAGTTTGATCACTGTAGCATGAGTCATTCATTCGTATGCACAGGGGCATTATGGTTGATCTTCGAGGAACCTCATGTTCCACAACATCAGCTTGTTCCCCATCTTCTACTTGCACCTTTTCAGTATTTGCTGCTTCCAAAACATAAGCTTTAACTTCTTCAAATATTTCCTCTGAAAAAGAGACTTCAGCAAGTAATTTCCATGCATAGTCCTCAAAATCCCTGTCAAAGTCTTGCTTCCTCTTCAAAACCATGTGTCCACTAATTTCCCACACAGCGGGATTAACTTGAGTGTTTAGTATCTCTTGGTTCACTTCTCCCAAAGCCTGTTTCTCTGCATAGCACTGGTCACATAAACAACTCAAGATTTTCAAAAATACACCAAGAAATCCTAAACTGCACAAAAGGAAACAATGTCTCAACAACACCATCAGTCTACTACGCTACACAAGGAAGCAATCAAAATTGGAACCATGGTAAGATGCTACTGCATTGTACCTAAGGAAACAGAAAGACTCTTTTGCCATAATCTGCAATGAGCACATTGTATGGTATGTTGTTATCTTAAAGATAGATGCAGGAGTTTCCAACGGCATTGCAGAGGTCCTCCAAAGTATTACCCCCTTCCAAAACCAGACCTCTCACGGGATAGTTGCAGATTTCAAAGATCTTGACCCCACCTTTCTCAGACTGCCATGGTACTCTTTTTGTGGGTGCTTTTTCTATAGGGAAAGGAAGGGCCAAGTAATAGGCCTGCCACAATGTTCGATTCATTATGCAAAATTTCAAAAAATTTAGATATCATCATTACACTCTTATCTCTACAATCCAGAAAGAGTTATTGAAAGAAAGAACCGAACAGGGAAAACACAATGTCTTCTTTAACCTCATCTCTTTAATGTTCAAAAGGTGCATAAATGATAGAGTGTTCCATAGAAAAGTCAAATTTTGTAACTAACACAATGTATTAACAATAGTCCCACCTTGAAATGCAGATGGTTTATAGTTGCAAAAGCTCCCAGGCTATTGTACCCCAGACAAAAAGATGGGTTGTCAATCTCAGTAGCCAAATGCAAAGCTAATAGTAAGTTATCAAGGTCAATGCGTTGGGGTAAGCAGTCTAACACTCTTGGCTTGAGGAGCACATGCCCATATTCAGTTGGACTCATCTGAGATGATCGATTAACATAATCTTTTAACATTCAAAACACCTCAAACCCTGCATAAAAGGTACTGCCATCATCGTTAATTCCGCTTACATTGATAGCAACCAGGTTTGGACTGTCCAAGATAGAGGCCTTTTCCAAGTAATGAACTTTGTCTTCCTCACTTTCTTCAAAACAGAAGAGCACCTCTTCCTGGCCTACTTTGCTGAAGTTGAATTTACTGGGGTCAAAGTCTTAATGCACCTTGTCCACTCGAAATTCAGTGGGACGTTTCTTAAGATGGCACCCTTCATTCAGCTGAGCAATGAAACGATAATCACCGGGTATGACCTACAAACATTTCCATAGTGTTTGGGGATATAATCCGTATCAAACCTTGTCTTTATAAATATTACCCCCAAAACCATACCAAATTGGAACAGTTGAACATACCTTAAATATAGAATCAGTTGTTAAAATAAGAATATTCTACAAAGGGTATTCTTCAAACAACTGATAATTGGAAAAGTGGTTGTAACATAAGTCCAACCTTGGTGTCACAAGTAGTGACATCATAGAGGAACAAACCCCTCTGCATCCTTTCCTCCTACTGCCAAGCCACCATGTAAAAGATATCAGTATTGGTATATGTTCCTTTAAAATAAATATCCTTAGTGGTATTTTCCCCACAAAACCAGAATAAAGAAATGATTCACACCTGCCCAAGTAGCAGAGTTTCAAGGGAAGGGCATGTGCTCATTGAAGGAACCATTCCGGTTGTAAGTACACTTATGCTTATCAGGTAACATTCTAGCTGTAAGTACACTTATGCTTATCAGGGACTAGGTGAAAAACCCTTCCTCCTTATCTCACCTCACACATCCTTATTGAAACAATAACTGCTCTTCACCTTGTGAAATTCCCAAGGTATTACCTCCAGCCTTGCAAAATTCCATCATGTAAAGAGAAGGAGCTACTTTAAGCACCTGAAGCACAAGGAAAACATATTAGATATGATTCTAATCAATTTCCCAACCCATATACAAACTATGTGGGAAACAAAAACACATAGCTCCAAACTCCAAAAGAAATTGCAATATGAGGATTAGCATACTATTCTTCTTGAGATCTCCATCGGGACTACACTTTCCTCTATGTCATAGAGATTTTAGTACCATATTTTAAATTATTACCTCTGTAGCTACATTGAAATGGTCCTTTCTTCCAGTCTTTGAACCTTTCATCTTCATCTGAGAGCAAGAAGGGAAACTCCATCAAAATTGGTAAAAAACACACCTTCTTTATAATGATCCACTTTCCTAGCAAAATAAGTTCTTCTTAAGGGTCAAACATTTAAGGCTAAAGTACTTCGAAATTTTGCATGGTTGCCAATGAGTGAGGAAAGTAAAATTGGAAGAAGTCATTTTATTTTGAGCTGCAATGGACAAAATGATTGTTCTACGTTTTAATTTCACTTGTGCACATTGAATCCAAGAGGCTTTGCAGCTTCCTCAATTTTTAATACTATCTCATTTGCAGGGTGTTTATATGCAAACCTTGTTTCTCGCTTAACCATACCCTAGTGCACTTCAGTAAAATCTTGTATCTCAAAAGAAATAACTACAAATGTAGTAGCCAATGGTCATAGTCAACCAGTCATAGCTATAAGTTCATTGCTAGAAGGTAGGGTAGCTGAAGCTCTAGTCATTGCCAGGCGCTCATAGTCAAAAGTACTAGCTAGGTGTAATAGACAATATATAGTTAATCATAGCCAGTAGGAGGTCATAGCTGATAGCCAATAGTCAATGATTGACATAAGGTCATTGTCACTCATATCCCGAAGGTCATTACCGAGAGACGGGAGTACTTGACATAAGGTCATTTTCCAGTCGTTTATAGAAGGTCAGTCATAGACATACAGGCATACCCGAAATATATGTACCCTGGGTACCATGCCCGAGATAAGAGGAATTGTACCCCATACTACATACAAGAGAATGCATCGACGTGCTGATAGAGTTAGTAGCATAGCAGCTTGTGTTGGTGTTAGAGTGAGGTGACACCTAGCTAGTGGATGGGGCAAGGAAGGGGACTATGGGCGTCAATGTAGAACAACCATTTGTTTATATGAACCAGGGTAGTTGGCTCTCTAACTACTACTACTTGGAAATCAATAATTTTCCCAAGCAGTTAAATGTGTGTAATTGAGCCAAAAAAAATGAGGATGATAATCAACATCATGGTTATCATAGTAACTGAAATCATAGTAGAGATATGAGATTTGGATTTTAGAGTTACAGGCTTGTGTGAGACCACAGGAAAGTTGTAACAAACTTTGTCCATATTTTCTAGCTCTTCTTCTATGGTGTTGTTGATGTTATGCAACCTTTCTACGAGCCATAGGGCTTATGTTCCAGTTCTTAAAATGTTCAAAATTTACCCAAATATTTCATATCTTTTTCCATGGAGGCCGTGATTTCCTTGAGCAATGCTTCTTTATATGCCCTCCATAAATTGCAGTCAGGGTTTTAATGATAGCTTGGCTTTGCCATCTTATATTACACCTTGTCAAGTTTTACCTATATTATCTATTAAGGGATAGTAAATTATGTCATGTCACCACCAATACCTGTCATGCTGATATCAATTCTCTGAATTCCAACTTTCTTTTTTACTCCAACAATTTATTACGATCGCTGATATAGAGGAAAAATAAAAATTGAGAATTGTTCCACATGAATCCATGCAGAGGGATGCATGTATCTGTTTTCCATGTTAATGAGTTGTTCCAGTTTTAATTGCTACTGGAGAAAACTATGTTGGCGACATCAATTATGAACAGCTTGCACAATTAAACTCTCAAATTGAACTAAACATATAGCAATTCAACCCAGCAATAAATACACTTTTAAATATCTGCAAGATAATTTATTTTTATTTTAATATCATTAAAGTGATTGTATAAATTACATCTGTGGACCAGAATTCGAAGGATTAATTTTCCCGGAAATCATTTGAGTTTATAAGATTGCATTGAGGATTAAGGGCAGTTAGTAATTGTTGTTATATGTATGGAACCTGCATATATTTTTGAACCGGAATTTCATGGAGCACGTTGTAGAATGCACCAATCTCCTTCAGTAATTATCCCAAGAAGCCGCATATAGGAGTCCCTTAAAACAATATACTCACTCATATGCTTACCATTATGTGGAATTTTCGTTTTAACATAAGGAAACATGAGAGAGGTGGCATTGAGTTCCGTGATTCTTTGTAAATTGTCTTCCTGCCTAATGTTAGAAACTAAACGGGTTGAATCGGGATAATAGAGGTTTTAACTTTACTTCAAACTTGAGATTATAATGAATCATGACCCTAATAATTGCACATCTTTATTTCCTGTAAAGATGACAAGAACAATAAAATGTCCATGTAGTGGCCCTAGAGTCAATTCAATGTTTTATTTGGTGCAAAATTTTATACATTTGATGCATGTATGTAGGAAGAGAGGATGCTTCCACCACCCATCTTTGGAAGTAGCTGTAAAAATAAGATATGTATGCAGATAGAGATTATAGTCATAATGGCCCATACAATTAACCATGTCTAGTATGAAAACAACAGAGAACACAACCGAAGCATCACACTTGACCTTTTTTGAACAAAATGTCTTGTCATTTTTTGGTTGTCATATGAAAAGCATAGTACATCTACTGCAAACAAGAGTTTGAGATCATGTTTTCATCTGCTATATTGAAATTTTTTGAAAGTTTCCCCAACCCGGTTTCAATCCTTTAGGCTTCTCTGCATAGTTTAATGCCCAACCCTTTCAATGCATAATTTTTCACAAATTATTCAAAGTGAAACACATGTGAAACTTTTTCTCAACTTTAAACAAATTCATAAATTTTCTTTTCAAGCTGTAAATGTAAAAGTCAGAAAATTTCAGACATTTACACATGAAATTAACACGCTTGTTTTTTTACCAATGGTCCAGGACAAAACCCCTAAGGGAAAACCTGTTTTCAGAGTGAGAGTTTTATTAAATTTTCAGACAAAATTTACAACCTCAGAACAGCAGTACTTATCTCATTCTCTTCTCGAAAGTTGTGCCAAAAACTTCACTTATAGAATTGTATGAACTGCTCATTAATACACCTCAAAATCTGTGCACACGTGTGGGACAGTACAGAACTGGTACGGTTTGACAGCGTACGGCATGCAACATTAATTAGCCTCGAAATTCATGCCCTGTATGATCTCTGACAGCAGCATTTAATGTTGTACGAACTACATTAATTACAGCACAAAATCTTCTTGATTTCTATGCAACTTGTACAGACTGGTACTGTACAGTTCTTCTTGATTTTCGTGCCAATAAATAACTCATCCTTCCTCGATTTCTGTGCTAGCTTTTTCTGGAAAAATCCAAAATTTATTTTGAAAAGTGCCCACTTTAGAATTCTAGAATTTTCTCTCTCCTGGTTCAAAATCTCTTCAAACGCTCACTCTCTCTGATTTCTTCTTCTTTGCCAAAAATCTCTTCTGGAATGATCACAGTTCAATGAAATTTTGCCTTGCCCTAGCCTTTTTGTTCATGGTAACTTCCCCTGTCAATCTAACAGTCAAGATTAGATTAGATGTGGGGTTCACATTAAATGCTCCATTAAATAAAAATTAAATGAACTTTAGTTCACTCATGTCATTTAATAAAGTTGAGCAACTCCGTTTTTCTATTTAATCACTCACTTAACTTTTAAATGTGAACTTAGGAAAAATACCCACTTAACTTTTTAATAAAGTCACTTTAAAAACATAAAGTGCATCTCACTTCATTAAGTGCACAAAATGACTAGGAGTCACATTGAAGTGTCATTGCCCACCCCAAGGCAACTCTAGGTGGACAAACACTTCCTAGGTAACTTTTCAACACTCCCTCTTACTGAGGAAAGTGTTTTCACCACTCCCAACTTGTCTCTGAAGTAGACATACTTCCCTCTACCCAAAGCCTTCATAAGAATGCCAGCCACCTGCTCATCTGCAGGAACATACTGCAATTGAACAACCCCTCTCTGAACACAATCCTTGATGAAGTGATATCTAATCTCAATGTGCTTCGACCTGTCATGAAATACCATATTCTCAGAGAGCTTGATGCAACTCTTATTATCACACTGTATAATTGTGGGACTCAGCTCCATATCAAACAAATCCACCGTTAACTTGTGAAGCCACAAAGCCTCACAACTGACCTGACTGGCTGGCATGTACTCAGCCTCAGCAGAACTCAATGCCACGGACTTTTGCTTCCTGCTGAACCACAACACAACTGCCAAACCCAAGCTAAAGCAACAACCAGAAGTGCTCTTCCAATCCGAAACACTACCTACCCAATCTGAATCAGTATAGTCAACCAACCCCACTCCACCAGATCTCCTATAATCCAATCCATAATCAGTTGTACCTGCAAGATACCTCAAGATGTGTTTTGCAGCAGTCCAATGCACTCTCCTGGGCTCCACCATGAACTAACTGAGAGTGTTCACTGCAAAACTCATATCTAGTTTGGTGTTGACCAAATACATCAACGAACCAATCAAATGACAATATAAGGTAGGGTCCACCAACTCTCCCTCTAAAGCATGAAGCTTTGCTCAGTTGGTGATCATGGGTGTCGACATCGGTCTGCAATCTGTCATCTGAAATCTCTTCATAACATCTGTAGCATATTTTCCTTGCCCCACAAAAACATGTCCATCCCCCTGCCTGTAATGTCCTCGTCCGATTAGGCAACAAAACACCTGCTAACCTACTTAATCCCCATAGGTTCGAGCGGGTACTGAATAAGAGGGGATTGACTGAGGACATTTGGCACTTAGAACAACTCGGGACACACATTCAATACTAAAGTTAGTAGTAGGCTAGAAGAAGCCTTTTATCTTTAGCCTTAAAAGTCAACATCAAATTAGAATCGCATGCATGCAAAAGTAAAAGCACAAACCCTAAAAGTGACATGCGAACCCTAAAAGCGCATAAGTATCTATTTAAGAAGAATGAGGGAGCCTAAAGAGATACCTATATTTATTATTGATTGATTTGGATATTTGAGCAGCGGCACAACATGCAGCTACGGTAGTTGGGGTTGAGGATGGAGTCTTCAACTCACGAGGGTTCGGCAGTGCAATATCTTCCCTAGTCTCCTTCAGGATAAACCATCCAAGTTTTTCACCGCATCTATTGCATGCATCACTATTTAGTGTTCCAGTGTATGCCAAAAGATTATTTACAGGTTCATCTGTATAGTTGGGGGCATTTAGCTAGAAAACCCAAGTCATTCACCAGGACTCTGGATCACCATATTTCTTCTGCATGTGGCCTGCATCCTCACTGACAAGATCACTCTACTTCCTTGAGTGATTATCAGCCACCGAATTGCTCACCTAGAGTAGCTAGCAATAGAATACAGAGGTGTGGGGGCATGAGCATCATTCAGGTAAATCAATTCGCCAGGGTATTTGGAGAGGTCCAAACTCCTGCATGCTCCGACCATCCTCTCCGTCACGGGCACACCTACACTCTGACCAACTTTCAGCTGAAACTTGCCATCCCTTCATCAAAAACGTCATCCTTAGTTGATTCAAACTGTTGGGGGTATTACAGAGGAAAAAGAGGTTATTTCTTCATCAGTTCAGTTTATCTTGCATGCATATTCTCTCTGGAGCATTTTTAGATGGCTTATCAATGGTAAGTGTTCATTCTATCCTGCAAACCCTAACCCTAAATTCAGCTATAATATAGGGCAATTTTGCATGGCAGTTTGCATGCCCGGCTATTTCAGGAATTTTGCTTAAATTAGAAAATATTAGTATTTGGGATATTATAGTGGTATCAGAGCATGTTCCTTGCCAGTTGTGGGCTTGAACATGAGAAGTAGATGAATATTGAATAGGACACTTTTGTAATCTATAGGAAAAGAAGGAGTAGGTACACGAAGGACTTTGAGGATATCCAACTAGAAGATACCAACGCAAACATGGAACCAACAGGTATACACTCTGATAGGGGAAAAGGAACAAGGGAAGATGAGGACATGATGGAGTTTTGCAACCTAGTATATGCATTGTAAGACTTAGCCAAAGGGAAAAAATATGTACTTAATGCAATCAACAGATTATTGGCGAAACTAGAACCAGCTAACAACAGTACACCTCCTTCACCGGTAGATAGAGAGTCTACAAGCAGAAGTGGGAAGGTTGCATACACCAATACACATAATACACCCCACATATATACCAGACCTTCCAACATGCCTACTATGCCTCACTTCTTGGCAGATGTAGTAGGAGGTCTAGTCATGTAGGTAGAGCCTAGCGAACCCTTTGGGGCTTATTTGCAGGAATTCAGGGACTTAGGGGATGAGTTTCATGCAAACATGTCTTTTCAGATTTTTGCAACATGAAGAGTAGGAACATGCCCAGGAATTTCAACCAGAGATTCAATCATAACTATGAGTTGCAGAAAACCTTGGGCAGGTTGACCATCCCAAACTTTGATGGGACTCGCGAAGGTTTAGCGAGGATATGGGTTCAAAAGTTGGATACCTACTTCCAACTCAATCCCATGACAGAGATAGATGCCATTAAATTTGCTACATTCCACCTAGACGAAGAGGCTCATGAGTAGTGGTACCACGGATTAGTGATATTGGGCCACAACACCATTCACTCCTACGGTGAGTTCACTCAGAAACTCATGGAGAGGTTCGACAGGAAGGATCCAAAGATACATTTCAGAGAGTTGGCTCAACTCAAACAGACAGGTAGCGCAGAGGCCTTCATCTCAAAATTCCATAGGATAGCGGTCCTGGTAACAGATGTGTTAGATAGCAGGTTGACGATGTTTTTTACTGAGGCCGTAACAGAGTCACTACGGGGATGGGTGAAAGCCTACAAACCCCCCACTCTACAAGATGCCATTAGCCAAGCTAGAGATCTCCAAGATTCAATTATGAAGTACAGGTTTCCTCTCAAAACCAACTTTCTAGTTAGGGACAAGGACAAGAAACCTTTCCAGCAAGATTTTCCAAAGAAAACATGGTTTGACGAGGACACTAGGAAATATTTGAGGCAAAAGAAATTATGTTTTACTTGTAAGGAACCATGGGTTCTAGGACATAGGTGCGCAGGGAAGGCCAAGGCTGACTACATCAAAGTGTATTCAGATAGTGACGGGGAGGACTATAAGTAGGAGGCAACAGAAGAACTACGGGCAATAGAGGAAGAGTCACTCCAGGGTGATACACCAGAGGGAGTCATTGCTACGTTATCTGGAGTACCTAGATTCCATACTCTCAGGTTCAGAGGAGTAGTACAGGGCCACCGAGTGGGAGTATTGATTGATGAGGGAGCAACCCACAATTTCATTTACTCATCTTGGCTAGCCAAGAGGGGTATCCAGACAGAGAAGTTCGAGGGATTTACTGTAGTTGTAGCCAGAAACTCCAGCATGGAGTGAAACTATTGGATTCCAAAATTGAATGTCACATTAGGCAACTACCAGATGACAGATTCATTTCATGTAGTAGATGTGCCAGATACTCGTGTAGTATTAGGCGTTCAATGGCTTTATTCAATAGGGAAATATACTACAGACTATCGAGCAATGGAAATTTAATTCCAGGGGCCACATGGAAAATGGGTAGTTTTGAGGGGCATGAACACTTATCCCCCAAAACCAGTCTTTTCACAGAGAATGGAGGCAGTACTCATACAGGATGACATAGAATGGGCTGCATAATGTTTTGTCACCTTTAGGAAACCTCTAGAGAACAACACACAACACCCAAATGATATTCAAGCCTTATTACAGAAGCACAAAAAGGTATTCCGGGACCTTCCAGCAAGTAGACCACTAGACAGGGGCTTTGAACACATCATTGAGCTAGAGGAGGGGACACAAGCAGTCATCACCACTCCTTATTAGCATCCCAAAAGATACAAGGATGAGATCGAGAAAACGATCAAAGAATTGTTATGTATCTGGATGTATATTCATGTACTTTGAAATGAGATCTCTATTAGAAGGTTTCTATGTTTTCTTCCTTGTGGTTTCCCAGGTCAAAATATTGTGTCTATTTTTTATGTGCTTGGTTGTTCTTTTACTGATCATACTATATGTTCTGTTGCATATAATATTGGAATTATACTCCTATTTTTAAAAAATATCATGGTATCAGAGCAGTTCTAAAAGAGACGATTGAAAAAAACTAGGGCTCCATACTTCAAAGCTTTACAACCTCAATTTTATCTTGAAAATTGCATAGTGGAATTTGCTCCAGGAGGGCACACCCTTCTATGGAGGAAAATTCTGGATAGATGATCTTTCAAATTTTGACCTAATTTTGTCAAGGTCAATATATAGGGTTTCTTGATTCAATCCCTTCTATCAACTTATTTGGTTAAGTCTTGACATTCTCCAACTCAAATTGGTGTGACACATCTTTCTGTGGAAACAAATCCTCATTTCAAGAACTTTCAGTTTTGACCTAAATTCTGTCGGTATCAGAAACTAGGGATTCCATTTTGTTACTACTTTGTCCATAGGTCTAGGAGAAAACAATACTAAAGCTGAACTGCTCAGTTTATGGGAAGTTCTCCTTATTTCCCAAATGATGGGGATACCCCTATCCCATATTTATGGTGATTCGCTTGTAATCATCAATTGGGTAAAGGGATCGGTTGCTCTCTCACCCACTGATTTGGTTCATTGGTGTCGGGAGACAAAAAAGCTTTTTTCAAGCTTCCAGGATTTGTCCATCACCCACATCTATCGAGAGCACAATCGGTTGGCTGACCGACTCTCTAAAGATGCACTCTTATTTTCTCAAGGAAGAGGAAGTTACAAGGAATATTTTGAGGATCAATTGGTATCTCAGGATCTATTTCAGCTTTTTTGAAGTTTATATTCTGGGAGTTTACTCTTCCCTGGTGATGGTTTACTGATTTATCCTTTTATAGATTGCAAAGTTGTATCGACTTTATATTTTGGGAGTTCCTCCCTGGTGATGATATTATAGAGTCATCTTTCATAGATTGCAGAGCAGTGCCTGTTGGCACTCGATAGATGTGGATGGGTGACGATCCTCATATGATGAGACAGCTTACTGATGGGTTCTTTACAAGTATTTGTGTTCCTTTCCCCTCGAATGAACTCCATGATATTGTGACATGTTGTAACCCATTTTATGGGAAGTATTGTTGAGATGTCCTTTGATTCTAATAAAGAATAACAAGGTCAGGCTTTTTTCTTCCTGAAAAAAAAAAGGTCTAGGAGAAAACAAGGTCTATTCAACTCACACTAGGAGGGTGCATTTATCTGTGGAACCAGATTTGCAAGAATCTAAATTTCAATTTTGACCCTCTCCTGCCAGGGTTTCTAGGTCAGTCTTTAGATCTCAATGTTCCAGTCAAGATGAATAGTGTGAAGGTGGAAGATAAAATTGATGGGGATTCCAAATTCAACTCATGGAAGTCTATGATACTCATTATCCTAGAGGAGAATGAGTTTCTAAAGTTTGTGAATGAAAAGGTACCATAACCAGAAGAAGAAGCAGAGAAGTCTAAATTGAGGAAGAATGATGTGAAGGAAACAAGGATCCTGATAGATGCAATAAAATACCACTTGGTACCTCATATTTCTCAGAAGAAAAAAACCAAAAATATGTTTGGAGTCTTGAAGAAATTATTTGAAAATAGCAACATCAATAGAGTTCTTTCATTACAACAACAACTCTTTGCCATCAAGATGACAAATTTAGACTGATCAGTTGCATCCTACCTCATGAATATTTCTAAGCTAAGAGATCAATTGAGCACCATTGGAGAATCGATTAAAGATAGAGAACTTATCATGATGACTCTTAATGGTTTCCCCTCCTCCTGGGAACCATTCATTCAGAGTATTAGTGGGTGATCCAAATTTCCAAAGTTTGATTGATTGTGGACAGACTTTACACAAGAAGAGACTATAATTGAAGCCAGAGGCATATTGCATGGAACTCAACACGAAGAAAACCATTCCCTTGCATCTCATGCGAAGAAGGGAAAAGGTAAGAGAAGAAATTTTCATGGAAGAAAAAAGTTGAAATATTAAGTTCCAATCCAAAACAAAAGAAGAATAAGGATCTTTCTCATATTCAATGATTTAGATGTCAGAAGTATGGTCACTATGCCAAAAAGTGTCGCAGATCAAAAAAGAGAAAACACCAAGCCTCAACTGTTGATATCGATGCATATACTCCACGCAAGAAATTAAAGGAATGACAATTTTGAGGAAAGTACAAAGGATCGTCGAAAGGAGTTCTTCTTCTAGTACTCTCCATGTATGAACCAATGACGAATTTATCAAGATGATATGATTTTCCTTGGTAATGTGTGAAGATCAAGATTGCAGTTTCTTTAATGGGATTCCGACAAGAAAGAATATGAAGGTCAGAGGACTCCTGTGCATCAAGATGGATCCCACAAAACAACAAACGATTAGTATTTGTATTTGGACAAAAGTATTAAAAAAATGAAATTCTCTATTGTGAATCTGAGCAAGGGACAATCCTTGGAGAAGAGAGCGAAGGAGAGGATGATGGTGAAGATGAGGAAGAAAATAGACCTTTTGAGAGTCTCATGGTTTAATACCCTCTAATTTAACCCCTAGACATATTATTATTTTTAATATGTTGGACATAGTGGAAAAGTATGCCTGGACTATGGTTTGAGCATTATTATTATTTTTATTATGTTGAACATATAAAATAAATAATAAATAAAATAAAAACAATCAGACAACAAATGCCATGAAAGAGAGTATGAGGACCCATGATGTTATGAGCAAGGGGTTGTGGAAAAGTGTTTACATATGTGTGTTGAGCGAATGTTGATGTTATACACCCTTCTTATGTACTTGATGGACCCTCTTGGGTATGTACCCTCGCGTGTTATGTTACTCCTTAGTTTTATTTACCTTGAGATTAATTTTTATTTGAGGATTGGAGTCCCTCTCTCACCTAATGCACACTCATGAGTTGGATTAGTGTCCCTCTTGGTGTAGCTACTTGATGTGTAACTCCTATTTTCTATTTTTGGAATGTAAATGTCATTTTTTTGTCCTTCTCTCTCCCAATTCAAATTGGTCATGACGGAATTCGATTTGCTTGTGTCGGAAGTCACTCTTGTGTGTTGGTTCATGCTTTTGTTGTTGTGCTTATGGTTAGCACTTGTGGTTTGATTTTGCTGCACTTGGTATGGGATCCTTGTTGAGCCTATGCCAAAGCTAAGTTACTATGGAGCCACTGGAATTGCCCTAGATTGGAAGTGCTACTTGCCATTGGGTTGTGGTTGCACTGTTGTCATAGAGCCATTGGAATTGCCCTGGAGTGGAAGTATAAGTCATACTTGTCAATGGGTTAAGTTTGGACTAATTTATTAGTAGAATTTGTGGTTGAGTGCGCCATTTCTTACAGCATCATTGTTTCAGCATGGGGGTGACCATTGTAAAGTGAGTTTTGGCTAGAATTGTTTCTACGGCTGGGTAGAACGTGGCATAGTAGATTCTGATCGTGTATTTGGAAAAGATAAGTTCTTTATATCATGGTTATTTAAATTTATTGGCTCTGGTCTGATTTATTTATGGATGCACATAAAATGTTTGATGAAACGTATGAGTTGTTTATGGAAGAAATTTCTCATGGAATTCAATATATTATGCAAGTACAACTTGTGAAGGAATTGGAAACTAGTTTTTGGGATTTTGTGCACAAATTGCTTGAGGAAATTATTATTTGGAACCTATACTATAGAACTGATATTTTTCCCCTGTTCATTATATAATGTGTATTTTGATGGTACAATATCCTTGAAATGGTTTAAGGCACTTCTCTTTGATGCTTCTACCTTTTATTCGAAAACTAGTTCTTCGATTGGATTGTTTTGCATAGTTTGGAGAGTTGGCACATGAAGTGTTTGTAAAAAATCCCGAGTGTTATTTTATGCTTATGTATGATAAATACACTTGAAATGTGTGTGATAATGTGACGTAAAATCTTTTTTATAGCGTTTTGGAAATGTCTACCGAAATTGTAGATCAATTTCGAATTTCTAGCTCCTTCAATGGAATTGTTTTGAGTAGATTTGTAACTTTTTATATGAAGAGTTTGACAAAATTTTAGAATGAAATATACCTATGTTATGAATAATAAAGCATTTTGTTTAGAGTTGATCTGTCGATTTAATTATTCTATGATCTGTCGATTTAATTATTCTAGCGATTCCTAGAATTACACGTCAATTCGAATGAGTAGAATTAACTAGTTTTGTGAGTTATTTAATGGACTGCATATGGCTAAAAGATACATCCATATGAATTTAGGTGACCCCTGATATGCTTTCCATCAGCTGCAACATTCGTATTTTTCTCTTTATTTTTCATTTGGAAGGTTAAATTTGAAACTAGGTACATTACAGTGAAAATTGATAACTAGTTGTGGATTGAAATCTCAGTTTTCGTAAAAACAAAATGATATATCCATGTGCTCCATTTTTAACATTTTGTTTTGTTGTAGGTGGGTAATTATCAGGTTTTATCCTTTACTTATGGATGCATTTCGTTTTGGTTTAGTGATCTATACTCAATTCCTTACGGTGAGTGTTAACTAGTTTAATTGGAATTGATGGAAAAGATCACCTTATGTGCCATTGGAATGATATACAAATAAACCTTTAATTGATTGTAGGTGCATTCTTAGATATGTTTTTAATGGCTGTAGGATTTCTTTTGGTTTTAATGCCATGGTTACAAGTTAATTTTGTGCAGGACTAGCTACTTATATTGGAAAACTAGTTAACTAGTCTTGTGGACTCTCTTTCATAATTACCATGATTAATTATTTTAATTTTGGTAATTAGGACATATTTACTTGTAATTATATTATATTAACCCGTTGGAATTGATAATCACTGGTTATTTTCTAAGAAATTGGATTTGTGATAAGCGTTGTCATTTGCGCACTAAGTTTCCTTAAGTGTTGTAGTTAACACATTAATTACTAGTTAATCATGATTAAGAGTAAACGGCCTTTAGAGGTGGAATTTATTTATAATTTGGATTGGAATGGATATGTGATGTTGTTAAAAAGTGTTAGTAATATTTCCTAGCCCTTGAATCAAATGTTGGAATAGTTATTGAATTTATTATAATTTATTGGTAATTAAAGGGATTTTATCGTAATTAAATCATGAAAAATGAAATTAAATATGTATTTGACAAGTACACTACACTATAAATCAATTCATTAGCCTAAGAGAGATAATTATATGTCCCTTAGACACATCGATATCCCCTAAGTACATTACAGGTGGTATCAAAGCTGTGGTTGCAATATTGCGGTTCTTGGGCCTATTGGTCACTTTAAATTTGCTTGCTTGTATGAAAGTTAAACGTTGCCTATATGAAAGTTAATTCTGAAAGTGGTGTTATCTTTGTCAAAGATGACAAATTATTTTTTATTTTGAATATTTGGAAGATGTTTCAAAATAATCATTTGTTCTTATGCATTTTTCTTAGTTATTTATTTCCAAAATGGAAGACTAGTATAGTATGCTTTGTTTCTTCTTAACTAGAAAAGTAATTATTATTTGAGAAAATAAATAAATAATTCTGATAATGGAATTTTAACAAAAAATAGAATGAACATGTTGCAAATCAATGTAAATAATTTAACCCAAGAAGACCCCACATGGAAAAAACAATAGAGGGTGGAAGTTAAACAGACAACCCTTATGGCCTTGAAGAGGAGTATGTAGGAAGGTGGAGTAGGTCATCCCTTGACTTGGAAGACTCGGTTAAGAAATCTAATGAAAGGATCACTCACCTTCAAGAACAAATCATGAAAGAACTAATATCCTTAAAGACTACCCAAGACAAGAAAGAAAGGAAAAACATGAAAACTTACTCTACGATGGACTTTCCACCAGATAGTTACCGTACACCTCCCTTGAGAAAAAGAGGTAGAAGTCCCGAGACTAGTCCAACCAGAATTTTCACATGTGTATGTTTCTATGTATTTTGATGCATTTGGTTTCTTGTGGATATTAGTCAAATGTCATAATGTTTAACTAAATATGTGCATGGAATCCTGAGAGGGTGATAGTATGAATCTTATTGACCTTGGTAATGATGAAATAATGAGTTGTTGTAGAGTATAAATGCTAAATATGCCCATATTGAAGATCATAAAGGTGAAATCAAAGGCTGGTGATTGAATTTGATCCCTAGAAAAAACCATATTGAAGAGAAGAGTTTGCACCTTAGTAAACAAAAGGAATTAAACAAACTGAGATTGTGTTGGATGGAGGCAGCACGCCCAAAACCTATGTTTGTAGAAAATTGCTACATGATACGTTGAAAGGAGATGAAGAATTGGATGAATATCCATGATGAATGGATATGATTGGTTATAAGATGAGATCACAGATCTAGTATCATGGATCAACATGCAAACATTGAAATCGTGATGAAAGGGAAATTTCTCCCATAGTTTGTTAAAGTTGTTGACGCAAGAACATAACCAAAAATTTGATAATAAAGAGGAAGGGGCAGAGTGTGATTGGAATGCTTGAGCAGAGGCAAAATATATTGGTTGAAGTTTCAAATATTGAACCAGGTAGTTAGAAGGATTCCTCTTCAAGTGGAAACCATAAATTGGTGCTCTTCATTTATACTTGTGATCAATCGCGTTCCTGCAACATCAACGAAAACATTCTTACAAAATCATTGATGTTGTTCTTGTAGCATCAACAAAACTATTCTTGCAACATCAACAAAATCGTTCCTACAACATCAACAAAATTGTTCTTGCAATGTGTTTGAGTTTCCTGTAACCATAGGAAGAGGATGAAGATTTTGAACAAACTTCAATTGAGGTAAGAGCATATCTTATGGTATAGGTATGTTAACGACAGTGTTCCTACAACAACATGATTATTCCTACAGTAGTAAGGTATTCTTGTAGTGCAGATGAAAATTGGTTATAGAGGTTTGAATAGATTTTTCTTGCACTACAACAAAACCCTATAATTAACGTATTTTTTAGCTCTCTTTTTAGTGTCCACTATCAATTTTAGTGTGTTTTTCATCATTTTTTGGACAAAGTGGGCGCTTGTCCATGGGATGGAGCTTTCAATGGAATTATTTGTGTCCCGTTTTGAAAGTCGAAGCTATTGTGGACATTAATTATCATCCCAATTAGCTTCCATAATAACATCCCAGATAATGCCCATAATAGCCTCTAAAATAATGTCTAGAATAACACCAAGCATAGTGCCATGTGTAGAGCCAGGGATTGCTCTAGGAAAAACATCCCACATATCACCAAGTATATAGCTAGAAATTGCGCCTAGAAAATATCCAACATAGTGCAAAGTATAGAGCTAGGTATAATACCAAAATTATTGAAAGGAACTACGCTAGGAATTGTGCAAAGTTTAGAGCTAGGAATTGTTCTCGAAAAAACGTCCAACATAGTGTTAGATATAGTATCAGGATTAGCCCCAAATTTTTCTCTAGGAAAATATCCAAGAATTACAGAAAGAATTGTGCTAGGAATTGTGCCAAGCATAGCGCCAGGTATAGAGATAGACATATCACTAGGAATTGTGCTAGGTACTTCCCCAGGGAAAGGACCAAGCATAGCACCAAGTATAGATCTAGGCATATCACCAAGCATAGCGATAAGAATTGTGCTAGAAATTTCAAAAGGAATTGTGCTAGGAAAACTCCAATGTCTCCCCAGGGATAGTGCCAGGCATGTTGACATAAGTAGCACCTAAATGGCCATTTTGGCAACTAAGAGACCCTAATTAATTGTAAATAACCCTTATGGAATCCTACGAACCCTAACGACATTAGAGTGTGCCTAATGACATGTTGATAATGTTGATGATGCATATTAACAATGATAAATATGGAAATTATGATTTCTACAATATTTAATAGGATGTTGATGACAATGACGATGTCACAATAATGATGATGCAGGTGATTATGAGACTATTTGATATTGATTGGTCCTAATGGAAACATAATTCGCCTTAATGGCATTGAATTGACCATAATAGCCCCTAGATGACCCTAATGGAATATGATTTTCCCTAACAACATTTGAGTGACCCTAATGGAACTGAAATCACCGTAAAAGCTTGAGGATGATCATGCTGATAATGGATGATGGAAAGGAAATTGATATTGATGATTATGATGATAATAATGAGTTGAGATTAATGACTATGATTATGATGATATATGACGATGCCAATGATGATGATGATGATGATGATGTACTCATGTATGTTTCTAATGATCATGGTTATGATGGTGACAATATCAATGTCAATGATCATGATTCATGTGATAATATTTATGGATCTTGATTTATCGTAGTGGCACCTAAATGATCGTAAGCATGGCACTAGTGGCACCTAAATGATTGTAAATTACCTTAATGTCACTTAAATTGCTCTAATGGCATTTGTGTGTCCCTAACAACATTTGATAGACCCTAATGGCATCTGATTAACCCTAAAAACATGATAATGATGATGATGCATTACAATAATTATGATGGAGCTTATGGATATGATTTTTTAATTATAAGACTATATCATCCATTCTTGTATGGCAGTAGGGTTCCTTGCTCATTATTATCACAATTATATTGAGATGATGATGATGTAGTTGATGATGACTACGATGACGATGATGTTGATTTATTGTATGATAATGATGACAACGATGTCAATGTCAATGATGACTATGCATGTGGTAGCACTTTTGGATCCTAATTGATCCTAATGGCACCTAAATGTATGTAACGACATCTAAATAACCCTATTATCACTGAAATGATTGTAATGGCATCTAAATGACCCTAACAATTAAATGACTTGAATCCTAAGGGCGATGAGATATTATGAACAGTAATTGTTACGAACCTAAGTTAAGCACCATTGGCAAGGCATTTCGGAGGGCACGTTGAGATGCGTTATTCAAGAGCGCACAATGAGCCTATGCATGGGTATGCGCTATTCAAGAGCACATGATAAGTCTATGCGTGGGGATGCACTATTTAAGAGCGCACAACGCATTCATAATATTTTGGTAGCCTTGGTGGCTAGCTCATGGCGAGATGGACATGATGGTTTACTAGCGTGTTAGGTAGCTAGGACAACCAAGGAATGATGTTGAGTCAAGTGAATTGCATCCCAACGAGTGTTTGCTTGGTAGACTCGATGGAGGATGATGCGAAGAGAATTACGCAAGTGTGACAAACACTTGGTTAGGACAGTAGGTGTTGATGGATGTCATAGGAGCACATCATTATCTTAGCATGTGGTTGGACTTGGCTAGGATATAAGCACAACACATCAAGGCATCCTCAAGGATTGATTCTAGATGAGCATGTGGGAACAAGTAAATGGGTTGTCGGTCGTCCAAGTGCTGGATCAAGGTTGAATGTGTGATGGACCACATGGTTTATGGTTGGGTGGCGATGCAACAGGTTGCATCACCTACGATGAATGAGCATTTAACAATCCATGTAACTCTAACGTGTCTGACTCGGGTTCGGTCAAGTTGGTTTGGGTTAAGCGTAGTCTGGTTGAAACTTGTGGTTGATGTCCAAGCCTAGCTAGCAATATCACTCCGGTATTGCACGTATCTAGGCTTTCGAATGGTATTGGATGATCGAGATGGTTTGAAAATCCTAGGCTCGTGACAAATGGTATTAGAGCCACATTCGATTATTGCATACGCGGGAGTGTCTCTTCACCACCAACCACTCTTTCATTAGACTTGTTGATGGAGCCGCGTTGACGAGGACGTCAACATATTTAAGTGGGGGACAATGTTACGACCCAAAGTTAAGTGTCATTGGCAAGGCATTTCAGAGTGTGCATCGGGATGCACTATTCTAGAGCACGCGATGATCTTATGCATGGGAATGCGCTATTCAAGAGCGCACGATGCGTTCATAATATTTTGGTAGCCTTGGTGGCCAACTCATGACGAGACGGAAAGGATGGTGTACTAGCATGTTGGATCGCTAGGAGGACTAAGGGATGATGTTGAGTAAAGTGAATTACATCCCAACAAGTGTCTTCTTAATAGAATCGACGGAGAATGATGCGACGAGCATTACGCAAGTGCGACGTAACAATCGGTCAGGACAATAAGCGTTGATGGATATCACAGAAACACATCATTATGTTAACATGTGGTTGGGATTGGCTAGGTTGCAAGGACAACACCTCAAGGCATCCTCAGGGATTGATTCTGGCAGATCATGTGGACACAAGTAAATGGGTCATTGGTCATCCAAGTGCTGGCTCAGAGGTGAAGGTGCGATGGACCGCATGGTCTATGGTTCGGTGGTGATGCAACAGGTTGCATTGCCTATGGTGAACAAACATTTAACAATCCACACAACTCTAAGGTGTCTAACTTTAATAGCTTATAATAAGAGGAAATAAGCAATTATCAAACAAACCCAAAGAAAAGGAAACTTGACTTTGCTAACAAAATTTGTGTGTTTAACTAAGGTCAAGGTGTGGATATCAAAACAAACAAAAATTTCGTCCTTGGCATGAACAAGCCCAACAGTGGAACATGTTACTTCTAATCAAACTCAAAATAAAGAAAAGACAAAAAGGAAATATGAATACAAGATTATATTTCTTTGGAATTAGGTAAATTATTATATATCGGCTTAAGGTATGGCTACTGATGTTTAACTATGCTATTCATGTACATGTAGTGTAAGAAGAGGCTAAAAAGGTTTCCATATTCTTAATACTAAAAATAAATAAATAGCATGAGGGTTTGTTTGGAGCATTCGACTTTCCTATAAGCTATGAGTTTTTGCTTGACCCATTTGGTCCAAAGTGGGATTTCAAATGTGTTTTTCCCTATTTTCCATTACTTAAAGACTATTAAGCACATCTTCTTGGATTGTTAGTTTTCATATATGGAGGTATTTGTAGGATTATTACTATTTTTTTTTCATTACAAGGATTATTATTATTATTATTTTGTGATTGTTGGCCCTTGGCTTGTTTTGCTTTTACAAGGCTTTTGATTTTCAATATTACCCATTCTTTGAAATATTAGGTGTAACTTTTGTTTTTGAGGATGTTGTTAGCTCATTGTCTACTTCTTTTAATGTATGATGAGGATATATATTATCGATACCTCACCTAGATTGCATTGTTCATCAAATTTTTTCCATCCTTAAACTGATTTTTTATTTTATTTTTATTATAAAAATTTTCATTTCACTTTTATTGTAACAATAGTTGTTATTATCGCCCATGGGGGGCAGAGCAAGTGGTAAAGTGGAATTGTTGAAATTGGTTGTAAATGGAAGGTCTTGTGTTCAAATCACCTTAAATTTACTCGTGCGCTATGGTTCGGGGCTTGTGGATGCACCTAGGTTTATAGTGGTAGTGGGATTGGATCCCTGAACCCCGTGCCACACAAGTACCAGCCCATCCCCAGTTTTCAATTCCCCTAGTTACTAAAAAAAACAATAGTTTTTATTATTATGTATAATATATCCTATGTTCTTCTCTTTCTTTGACGATTTGAAAATACGAGAGATAACTAAAAATGGACGTAAAATGTTTTTTTGGTGGAAGAACAAAATTTTGTCAAAAGACATGAAAGTAGGATTTCAAATATGCTAGAACCATTTGGTTGTGTTTGCTCTACTATTCAATTTCCTTCTACAGGAAGCCCTAAAATGCACCACCAATTCACATAGCTCCATCAAATGGTTTGAAGCAAACCATTATCGAGTCCTTCTTCAATCCACATGCCAAGAAGGCATTAGAGGCTTGCAAACAGTCTTCAATGACTGAAAGGTTTGCAAATATCTCAAACTACTTCAGCTAAGTTTTGCTTTTAAATTGGGTTGTAGATCAAGAGAGTTCAAGTAAGGTTTAATGCACAACTGTTATAGAATTTATCCGCAATGGTGTTATTACTCACTTTTCGTTGCAGGTTAGGGTTTGAACATATCATTTTGTCTGATATCGGCCATGTTCAAGTGAGAGAATTTCATGTTACTTACCAAAGAATGTAATTCAAATCCCAACAAAGAGAGGTAGGTAAATTAGTTTTTAAACTTCAAAACATTTTAATTTTCCCTTCTGTAATTTTCCACTTCCTGTTATTATTAGATCTTTCAAACGTTCCAGGGCATAGGAAAGTCGAGTAAATTTGCTTGCATATCTTGTGCAATGTCAAGAGCAAAGAGTTTAAACCTATTTAATAAATGCTTGAAATTGGGTAGTCACCATTGATTCAAAGTTCACAATAGAGGTCCATTTTTAGATCTTTTAAACGGTATGGGGCATAGGAAAGTCTATTAAAGATGCTTGAATCTCTTGTGTAATGTCAAGAGTTGAGAGTTTAAACCTCTCTAATAAATGCTTGATATTGGATAGGCACCATGGTGTCAATATTTATAGTAAAGGTCCACTGAGTATTGGTTTTATAGAAAAGCAAAGTTGTTTCATTCCCCACCAAGATTCCAATCCCTTATAGACATGTTTTAATTCCCTTAGATAATGCAAGCCAAGTGTTTGAAATAATGGCTAAACAAGATGTTGTGACATGAAATGAAATAATTGTTTATTATTTCCAGAATGATAAACCCTTTTCATGTTTCCAAGCCTGTTTCCACGACATATCCAAGAGGATTAGTGAAACACATAGTTGGATAGTGGGATTGAAGGCGTTTATGCACAATCTTTGATATATGGCAACAATTTTTAGCCTTCCAAAAGAAAGTATCAATCCTTAAATCACGAGTTGATTTGTTTTTCTAGATCTGATTATTTATGTAATGCATTATGTGGTGGTTCATAATTAGTAATGAAAGAGGGCAACAATTTTTTTTCTTCAGGTTTGTAGCCCCCTCTAAACCCTTATTTTTTGGGGTTTGGGTAGATGATCTAAATAAGAATAAAAATGGAAGGTTATTGGATCATATGAGAGCCTATCTTATTCATGGATCATATGAGAGGCTATCTTATTGGATCGTGTACCAAAGGTGACTTTTAATTATCCATATCCATCATCAAGAGTTCATTTTAATTTTCAGCCACATATTGATAACTATTCCAACTTCCAACCTATTCTTGCAATTTCTTTAGTGTATCCTTGTTTTAGATAGCTACCAAACACATAAAGGTGATTTCATGTTTTTTGTGGGGTGATATTGGTTTTATTGTCTCTTTCATTTCACTTAGAATTGTCTCTTCCTATTGTATAGTAGGGTAGGAATAATAAGCTCGATCTTCACAAGCAAGTGGTTTCATTTATGTTATGCTCTCTTTTGCATTTAGGCTCTTGCTTACCTGTAGAGTCCCTTGAAATTCACTAATTAGATGAACATTCTCAAGTTTTTTGTAATAAATTAGGATTAAAAACATTTTGTAGCATGTGATGAGGATGTGAAGTTTTTTATCCATGCCATCACAGGAAACCATCCCTTTGATTCACATTACGAGTATATCATGTAGATATTATATATTTCTCTTGCACCCCACAAGGGAGGGAAATAAACCATATCGACCCAAATTCTTGCTACCTAAAACTGCATATCATATTTCGCATTTTCATGCACTTTCTTCTCTCCCCGAGCACAACAAAATATATTTCGAGTTTAATAGGGGTTAAAAATTACAAAGAGAGACTTGGAAGTCACACGTCGTGCTTTATCTTGCTCGATAACCTTTTATTATCCAGGGAAGAACAAGGGTGTAGAGCGGTATTGTTGGCTTGATGGAGGTTCTTCCAATGGCAAATTTCACCATGAGGTTCCATTTGGGCATACATTTGACATGTATTTGGAGGCATGTCATCATTGATGAAGCATACTATTTATAGCTTGAACCCACAAACCAAGACCACATGAATGAAAAATGTGATCCATAGGGAGAAGTAGAAAATCAATGCCCTACAAAGGAATGTCCAAGGCAAGACTTACAGTGAGGTAGGGGTCAAACAATGCCAAAATGAGAAAATTTCCTACCTTGTAGAAGGATAAGGTCGTGACATGTAGCAAAGAAAGAAGCTAAAGGAATAATGGCCTACTTAGAAAGGTGTTGTGCGACACTAAAAGTATTTTTATGTTGTTGGTAATAAATGTTCACTTGATGAGGAGCATTCCACTCCAAGGCTGAGAAGAATGACCTTTTGTTGCTTGATCATGAATCTATCCTCTTAATGAGGGATGCCCTCTCAAGAAGGTATCTATAGCATTTTAAAGGGTTTTTACGAGACATTACACATTATTCAAGGCAAGTTGTTCACATATTTGGAGAAGTGACCTCAAGGAAAAGTTGACACATGTCAATTTGCAAGTGAATAAAACTCTAGAAACTACTCTAAGGGAAGTGCTCTAAGACTAGGGTTTCTCGCACTATTTTAATAATATTTTATTGATCATGCTTTGATTTGAAAAATATAAATAGAGGATAAGAACTCCATTGTAAAACATGGTGGGAAGACAGGAATTTCCCCTCTTATCACTTAGCTAAAATATCGTTGGGATGATTGAAAGAAGGATAAGTCCAAGTTGAGGTTTTCATATTTTTCTTTTACTTTTCATGGTACTATGTAATGGTTGAAAATTAGTTTTACATGTTGTTGATGTGATCTTGCTCCAATAAGATGTTAGATTTGAGATTTCACCGTCTTTAATCCTTGTTGTAATACTTGTTCAGTTAATGGATATTGTTGTTGTCATTTATGCATATTAAGAGGTTGATTGTGTTCCCTTCTTTCTCATGGTTGCATGGTATTCCTTAGTTGTTTTTCACTTGTGAGAGTTGCATCTTTAAAATGGCCCTCCTTAAAAAAATCATATTGAAGAAGAACCATGTTGTTAGTTCAAGCATGTTGTTAATAGCCTGGCTATGCCTTTCCATCACATTAAAATCCTCTTGTTCATTTTTTTTGTAAGGTTCAAAACACATTATATTATAAAAAGATGTGCGCACATAGACAAGTCACCCACGGACTAAAATTCAACGATGTGCAAGAACCCAAACAAAATAGAGAAGGTCTGCAACTTACCAGAGTTTCCAAAAAATCCAAATATTGTCTAATGCTAAACAAAGTCTCCATGTTAACCAGAACTAGATAACAAAAGTGATCCCTAAATAAAAGTCTACATCTAACCCCCCACAAGCGGGGAATTTTGGCTTGATTGCTAAAAAAAGTGACATCTATAAAGCTTTGAAACTAGCTTGAAGGCATGACAAATTAGAAAACATTTAAATATGGGGATACGAGAAGGGGCCAACACCTGGACTTTTAGTTTTTTGCTCACCTTTAGTGGATGGTAGGTATCGTTTGAACATGCGATGAGTGTTTTCCATAGAACCTAGAGGAGGCCTAGTGAACACTTTTCCAATGAGAGCCCACATGAGTGCATCAAGATTTACGTCCACCCTTGCCATCTCATCACCCTGGAAACAGGTAAGATCCCATCGTGTGGATTCCACATTGGATAGATGGTCCACCAAGGAGAGCTCATCATCCTCCTACTTTAGTTTCCCTTGCATGCAATCATCCATAGACATGGACATTAGATCCTTAACAATCCAATAAACCCCTAGAATCTTCACATGTCGAGTCTTCTTGGTTTGGGCATACCCCTTATCCTCCACCAACCCATAGAATTAGGCTTCAAGGTTCTCAGCTGAGGGATTCCCTTGCCTCTTTCTCAACCTATTTTCCAGTCGCAGGGTGCGAGATCAAGCTGAAGCCAAAACCTCATGCTCAAAGAAACCCTAAATTCTGCTCATCTCCCTCAAGGCGCGCAACATGTGTGTGCGATGCGGCCCGTTAGTTGTTTTTCGAGGAGTAACATTCATCTCGACCATATTGACCTCACTGATTAGAATATCTCGTAGAGAAGGGTTCTGAAAGATACGAGCATCAGTCTCGGGTTTTGTTTGGATGTTAATGGAAAACACAACCTGGAATTTAAGCCGACACCAACCCTTCCTTTACCGCTTGATGTAGGCATATTTTAAGCCATCCTCGTTGTTTCCATCGCATAATATTGCCATAACACTCCGCACAACAGAAGAGACATCCTTGCGTATGGGCCAACCTAACCAAATGCTTGAATGATTGACCATTCTACCAGTAACCGGACATGTATTTAAGAGATCAAGTGGAGGCAGGAATATGCTCTCCATGCATTTGGATGCATGGTGCAACCACCATTTTTTATCATTTTTGAACATGAGAGGCACATGCCCCCATCCTGCTAGCACCCGCTTTGGGGGAAACCCCTCTTGTTCATTAAACTTGTCTCCACAACTGAATTGAATAGGCACTTTTCTTGACAAATTCCACAATCCATCTTATTCTAAATAAAAACATCAAAAAACGTCTTTTCTAGAGTCCCCCCTTGTGCCAAAAAAGAACCAGCCTAAAGAGGGTGTAAAAGTTGCTAGGGTGATAACGGGAAACCATCCTAAGAAAGCATACATTAAGAAAAGTTTATGAAGATGTATGCTTCTAAATTAGTGAACTTTTCTTTTGTTACCTGCCAAACTTGCACTTTTCTTCATTGGTTATTGATCATTGAAATTAAACATATCATGGATATTTTTGTCCCTGGAAGGCCTACTGCTTTCTTGCAAACTGACACACAACCAATAAAGCTGAGTTGGTTAAGCCTACAAAAGTCTATTCTCCATCCCCATCTTGAAATTATGCCATGTTGATCAATTCCTCAAAAACTCGTCATTTCGAGTTAAGAAAAAACACCAACAAAGAAACAAAAGAAAGCCCTCGATCTTATATACAACAAAAACATATTATTTTTAGAACTGCTACCAACAACAACTTTTTTAATCTACCGTACCTTATGACTTTAAAAGTTAATCTAGAGACAATCCTCTTGTACAAAAATAATGCCCTAGAGTTCCCTACCCAAATCTATCCACAGCTTTGAAACCAATCATCGTTAAATTTCTTCTATTCAACTCAACACTTGACAAACAGATCAAATAGAGAACACGACAAGGAAACACAATGCAATCTAATCTTCCCTAGAGTCCTACGGGTCTAATTAGAAAATCGAAGCTCTATGCAATATATTCTATATTGCATATGAAGTTATAAGATGACAACTAGATAGGCTTAGGAATATACAACCAAATCGATGGACATGCCATTTAAGAATTAATGACCAACAAAATGATAGGGATGCCTTACCAGAAAGGCAGAAAAAGGACAAGCAAAGAGAAATCAAACAATAATTTTTAGTCATGTTTGAGTAGGAATTACCAATAGTTATTAGTAATTGCACCAGTTAATATGTTCTCGATAGAAATGATTGTTCAACGATTGTAGGTTGTAGCAAAAATTGTGAAAAGGTTGCAACTGGAATAATCATTCAATTGTGAACTGTCAAATTTGGAAGAATATACACTATTAGCAAGCTATAGAAAGATGAGCAAAAATTATCTTAAATACTGCTCCATTTTCACTATTGGACTACCTCGTTCATAAGAGAAACATGGTAATCGTTCAATTGGGAACTGTTAAATTTGGAAGAATATACACTATTGGAAAGCTATAGAAAGATGAGCAAAAATTATCTTAAATACTGCTCCATTTTCACTATTGGACTATACCTCATTCATAAGAGAAACATGGCAGAGTAGGAAGAGAGACTTTAGATGAATGGAAGCAAAATGCTAGTTGTATGTGTCTCTGATTTCCTTTATTGTTCTCTTGTGTTTTAGTTATTTTTTGATATTGTTCTTATCACAATCTATGCTTTGCACCAAAAGGAGTTGACCCATAAATAACAACAAAAATAGAGACAAGCTTTGGCTAGATAATTAATTTACAAAGTATATTATGATTATTGAATCTTTAAAATTGGTAGTAGAAAAATGGTTGCATTCTGTGAAACTTATTAAGAAAAATAAACAATTTACCAATCCATGCAAACTATGGCAAATATGTCAAGAATGAAATAAATAATATAATACTTTGCTCACTTTAACTTTAAGTTTAACAAGAACTTGGCCAAAAGTTAATAAAAGCCATATTATATTGAATAGCCCATAAAGTTTCCCTTGAAATCATGTTATGACTAAAAACCCAAAACAAAAGATAGAATTGATCACCCTCACTTTGCATTATTCCTCCTAATGTGTCCAAAATGATTGGGTAAGCCCTAAATCAACAAATGTTTGGTCCTATTGACTATGGAGGAATTAGAGATATCAAATAGTATCCAAACGGTAATCTAGATGGGAACTCTAAATCTATGTTCCCACACAACCCCCACCACTTAATCAGGTTTTCTTGGGCTAGAGTAAATTTATCTTCCCTCACCTCCAATGTGTTATAGAGGGCACTAAGTTTTTCAAATACAATAAATTGTTGGACTTTTAGTACCTCAAAAGGTGTCCAACAGAGCACCATTAATGGAAGTAGTAGGGTTTTTCTCAGTTTCCTTGAATGCAACTCTTGCATTGGTGGGTCAACTCTGCAAAAACCTCCATCCCATCATGTGACTATTGGTATTGTTCACATATCGGCCTTTCCCATACACACATGCAGGAGCCAACGACATGCAATCATGTTGCTCCATTTGGTTTTTCGCTCTAGGACCAAAAGTCACCAAGTGTCCTTGAACCACATTTTGAGGCGACTTTCAACTGGACATAAATCGTCAACCGGAGGTCTCCTGTACTCCGTTGGCATCCTGGCATGTGAATACATCTAGGGGGGCCTCTCAAGCCTTTTTGCATTTCCTGGTGACTACATTGTGCATCAATTTTATAAACTAGGGTTTTGCTCGGTTTCCTTAAATGCGACTCTTGCATTGGTGGGTAAACTATTGCATTGGTGGGTCAACTCTTGCATTGGTGACACACATATGCTAATTTTTTAAGTCTCATTAATTTTCCCTAGTTCAAAAATTTTCTAAATGGCATCATAGTTTTTTTTTGTTGGGATCACTCTTAAGGTGAAAGAGGGATTTGGTATTCCAATTGTTGTGTACTTAGGTTAGGTGCTTGAATTTGTTGATATTGTTGGGTGTGATACCCTAAGTTTCTTGGGAGAATATCTTGGACCCTAAAAAATGTTTCGTCTTCTTCATATTGTTGTTTTTTTAACATGGATATGGCTACGGTGTCTTGCTTATATTTTAAGATTGTGTCTCGACTTGGATGGTATGTGGACATTGGAGCTTTCAGACATGTGATATATGATAGGTCATTATTAAACATGTTTCAAGAGAAAGACGGAGGTATGAGTGTGGATCTTGGTTATGATGCTACTTATCACATGTGAGTGATGTTCTATTTGTTCCTTGTTTGGATAAGAATGTTTTGAGAGAATTCCTTATATGATATATGTATAGTATAAAATTCCATTTGAAGGAAAATGGTGCACCATTAATGATTGTAGTTTGTTGAGAGAGGGTGGTCTTTACAGGTTTCTTGTTGATCAAGTGGCACTTGCACATTCCATGGAATTTCTTAGGTAGAGGGAATTTACCTTTATGATACTCTCTCTTGAAAATTCTCTTATAAAGAGAGACTTAACCTAGCTCAGGTTAGTGTGTCGATTGTCAAAGGTTTTAAGGTGTGTGAGAGAGGTTATGATGTTAAAAAGTTGATGATAGCCCTAAATGGGTTGTTTTTTGAATCGTTATCTTGGTATTTCATTATGGATTTCTAAAGTCATATTCTATCTTTGTGATTTTTATAGATACAATTCATTTATCTTGGTCTTGTATGGAGATGTGATTATCTCTATAGGATGTCCTGAACAACTTATGATGTTGTGTCTAGTGATTTTATCCCATGGTGTTGACTTGAGGGATGATGGATTTTGAAAATTTGATGAAGATGCAGAGTTATGTTCCTTCATATTCACAGGTGGTTAACATTCATGGAGGTTTTAGATGTTGTGATCTAATTAGATGGTAGGTCTAGTGGATTTGCAATGGGATCTTACTTGTATTGGTGAAAACAATTTCCTTATAAGAAGGGGTATTAGCTTTCAAAGTTACTACAAAATCCCTTACACCGTGTTTAGGGGTGCTTCATGAGACTTGGGTACATGGTATATGATTATCCCTTGGATGGTATGTAACATATATAAATATTAGAGGTGGCTTACTTAATGGTTACTTGATCTTAGTTAGATGAGTCATACATTCTTCCTTGGAGTATTGGAGATCTTCAAATAGTTAGTAGGATATGTCATGAGAAGGTCTATAATATCGTAATATCACATAGGTGAACCACAAATTAAGTATCATTTTAATTAAGCACATACTTAATGAAAGACATAGTTAAACATATTTGAAAGGCAAATAATAAATATCATGTTCCCATATCAAGTCAACCATATATATAAATCCAAACCTTGCTTTATATTATATGTACATATAATGTTTACAAAAATGGCATGCCATGTACATCTGTGTGTATACAAACAAAATGCTACATGTATGTATCCCCCCTATACATGAATTCTATTTATCCCCCCTTTGACTGCCACTATTAGTGGCTTTTGAGAAGTCTATATTTCTTTTTCGGTTGCTTGGTGGTGTTCCCCAACACTGAACAAGAGGAACAGATCTCATTTCCAGAGACTGCACACAAACCAAAATTTGTAAGTTAGTTTACCAACCTATAAAAATTCTATGTACATTTGTTCAAATTCCAATCCAATTTAACATTTTTACTTATTTTTCGTGTGTAAGTGATGGTGGGTCGGGGTGTAACTGCATGTACCATTGGTGCCTCACTAACAGCGGCCCCGATTGGGTGCTCTTCAAGCACCACTCGCTCGCTATCAAAATGCATAAATTAATATATATGTCAATGTCAGCAAATCAATGGGTGCACCAAAAAGATACTTGCATGTACAAAGAAAACTATGGTACATGGACGGACAATGAATTTTTCAAAGAAAGCGAGACATACATGTACATGGGCGGGGGAGAGGTGGGTGAGCAGCGGCCCCGATTGGGTACTTTTCAAGCACAACTCGCTCACTATCAAAATACATAAAATAATATATATGTCAATGTCAGCAAATCAATGGGTGCACCAAAAAGATACTTGCATGTACAAAGAAAACTATAGTACATGGAGGGACAATGAATTTTTCAAAGAAAGCGAGACATACATGTACAAGGGTGGGGGAGAGGTGGGTGAGCAGCGACCCCGATTGGGTGCTCTTCAAGCACCACTCGCTCACTATCAAACTGCATAAAATAATATATATGTCAATGTCAACAAATCAATGGGTGCACCAAAAAGATACTTGCATGTACAAAGAAAACTATACTACATGGAGGCAAAATGAATTTTTCAAAGAAAGTGAGACATACATGTACTTGGGGGGGGTGGGGGGGTGAGCATCGACCCCAATTGGGTGCTTATCAAGCACCACTCGCTCACTATCAAGCTACATAAAATAATATATATGTCAATTCCAGCAAATCAATGGATGCACCAAAAAGATATTACTTGCATGTACAAAGAAAACTATACTACATGGAGGGCAATGACTTTTTCAAAGAAATCGAGGCATACATGTACCTAGGGGGGGGAGAAGTGGGTGAGCAGCGGCCCTGATTGGGTGTGCTTCAAGCACCACTTGCTCACTATCAAGCTGCATAAAATAATATACATGTCAATGTCAACAAATCAATGGGTGCAACAAAAAGATACTTGCATGTACAAATAAAACTATACTAAATGGAGAGACAATTGGGGAAACATAGATGCAAGATAAGCGAGATATACATATA
Organism: Pseudotsuga menziesii; assembly: GCA_001517045.1. Lineage (NCBI taxonomy): Eukaryota > Viridiplantae > Streptophyta > Pinopsida > Pinales > Pinaceae > Pseudotsuga > Pseudotsuga menziesii. The sequence goes on along the minus strand of LPNX010463566.1, from coordinate 54,215 downwards.
CCTGGTGGACATGAAGAGGTTTGTAACCAGTGGGTGAAATAATTGACACCGGACTAAAAGGATGGGCATATGCATGAGTGAGCAAGGCCGCTCGGTGGAAAGCTCTATCGAACATATGTTCCTATGTAAAAAAAACATAAAGATACTATTAAACAATTTCAAATAATTAAAAAAGTACATGTTGAATCATTAAAAGCATAATTAAAATCATGCATGTACTTGCGAATCCTGTGCTATCTGTGACGGACCTGTCTTAGATGCTACATATTCATCCTTCCCACCCTGCATAAAATATATTATATCAATATTAACATGTGTTAAATGTGTCAATCCCTACTATATATATGTAAATCATGATGATAAATAAAAAAAGTAATGTTCTTACAAGTAATGGTGAAGCACCAAAATGATATGCAACATTGATCGTAGCATCCATATCATTAGCGTCAACGGGCGGAGTATGGAATTCTGGGGTCTCATTGGACACCAACTATAAATGTTTTCACGTAAATTGTCAAATACTTAAAATATAAATAATTTATGAAACAGTTGAACACTGTGATAAAAAATAATAATAAACTATGTGAAGAACATGTTCTGCAAGGATGCGGCATGACGTGATGCGTTGAACCCTCTACATGTCGACTGTGATATCTAGATATGGTAGGGTTGGAAGACCTAACTGGATCCTCTGTGTGTGGTGGTCCAGCCCCAGATTCGATGTGTCAGCCCCAGATGTGCCAACCCCTTGGCCTACATTTCCCTCGACAACAGTCTCGTGTTGAAGCAATGCATCTTCCAAATCGAATAATGCCTCTTATGTGTCATCAATCATAGGACCCGTAGGAGGGTATAAACGAGGGGGGTTTGGTGTGGTCGTCGCACACGGTTTGGATCAGTCCTCACCCCTTTCCTATCTTGGGGTATCCCATGTCCTACCCCCCTAAAATATCAAAGTAATTTACATGTTTACCCAATATCAATTCGGCATACAATTTCTTGAGGAAATAGAATGGGATGTCTCTATTCCCATGAGCGTCTTCATCGAAGACCATGTACCAACGATCCATCCAGTTGGCTTTAATATTTGGTTCTATGCACCAGTCTATAGAAATGTGTGGTCGACAAGTGAGAGGAACCAATCCAGTGCTAGGGTCTCGGAATAGTAAAAAAAGTTGGTTTTTTGTTATCTTTAATTTCTTTCGTATTTGTAGCTTAGCCCAGTGGAATAGTATTGCCTTTGGGAATCCGGAGCTAATGTTGTACAATGCTCCCTAGGAATTGGAAATTGTATTTGTAATGTTATCTATGGCCTCTCCCAATGACCGTCTTATGTGGTCCCCCCTCTAAAAAGTGAACTAAGGCATCTCAATGCACCCAAACGAGTAAGAATTTCGGAATCCTTATCGTGTTCCTCCTCCATTGGTTCGGTGTTTGGATTTGCGTTTGGGTTTGGGTTATTGGTGGTTTGGTTTTGGACATCTTCTTCAAGATTTGTGTTGTCTGTTAATATAAAAACAACCAATTTTAAAATGAATTAATATTTCATTCTTTGTTTTAATTAAAAATTTATTAAATTAAAAGAAAAAATCAAAACAATTCTTGCCTGATACAAAAAAAAAATCTTTCCTAATCCTAAACCAAAAAATCAATGCAATTCTTACCTTCCATTGCATTCATCCTTGTCAATCTCCTCCCTCCAAATCGCATGCACTCCAAATCGCCTTCCCGATATTTCCCACTTCCGTTTTGTGCGGCCTGTAATGCAAAATAAGCAAATAGAGGTTGCAGGCCTGTGTTTTTTTTTTTTTTTTAAGTTTTACATATCGCAAGTGTGATATATTGCACTTGTGATTTGTAACTCTTCAAAAATGCAAGTGCGATATATCGCACTTGCGATATAGTCTAACCAACTTTTGCTTTGGTTTTAGGCTTAGGTTTTTCCGAACCAAACCATCCTTAACGCATATGCATTATGGATTTCATTTTTGGACTTGCGTTTTGGATTTATATAATGGCACTAAAAAGTGGAACCATTTCCGTGCACGCGCCCATAAATAGACTTGCTCCAACAAGTACAAGAGTGCTAGGAATGTCCCCATTCCCCCTCACTCCGTGGATCAAGGCCGCCCTACTCTTTTGTGGTTCCCGATGTGCTAGTTGTTTTTATTAATTAATAATTTACAAAAAATAACATTAATAATATTGTCCCTTGGTCCTTAAGAACCCTTGTCCCAACACCTAGTTCCATAATAATAAACAAATACAAATTGGGTATTGCTGGGGCTTAACACACTGGGTATTACATTTCAAAATTAGGCTCATCGTTATTGAAGCTAGAAGAAATTTATCTTAAAATAGTGTAGAATTATGAGCACATCATATTAAATTAACTCAAATACTATGGAACACTTCATACACTTTGAGTGTGATATCTTGTTTCACTAGTTTTAGATTGGTTTTTTACTTCTTCCCTAATCAGACTTGCATAGGAGCAACAAACAAAAATGTGAGAGACTAATTTATCTTGGACTTTGTATAAAGCACATCATGGTGGTCCTTTCCATCCTTGTTTTAATCCATTATATATTTCTTTTCTTTCCATATATATTTCCACTACCATTTGAAGTTTACTTGAGATTGGACTTCGATCATATTCTAATATGCAAGTTTCACTCTGAAGTATTATGACCAAAGAATCAACCTCCTCGGGCTCAACGTTTTCATTATACAGTTTTATAGAATGTTAAATATTATTATTATTATTATTATTGAAAATATTTTTTTATATTAGTAAATGGTTTAAATAAATTATTAATAACATATATTTAAAAAATGAAATTTAAAAAAAAAGTTGTTAGCAGAAACTTAATTATTTAAGAAGCTAGAAAAGAATATAAAAACAAAATCAAAATCCAACTATGTTTAAATAATCTTTATAATATAAAACTCAAACACAATTAATAATAAAATGTGATTTTTTTTTAATTTTTAAATCATTTTAAAACAAAAATTAATAAATTTTATTTATTTTTAACTTAACTCAAAATATTGTATGTCTCATCAAATCCAAATCATCCAAATCTTCTTTTATCTACACGATATCATAAAACGTCTCCTTAAAAACAACACCTATTTGCATACAACATCTCCTTACAAACAATAACCTCTCTGCACACAAATTATAAAAATCATAAATCAAATTATTTTTTCACTGTTTTGGCAATTGCTAACCTTCCTATTAAAAACTTTGACAACTCAAAACTCCTTAGCATAAATCCATCCACGGATTTATTATTCACTATAAAATATAATATTTTGAATTTTAAAAATAAAGATACCAAATAATTAATATATATATATGCATTTCATATATTTGAAAATAAATTTTATTTTTATTTTTTTAAATAAGTATTTTAAATAAATAAATTATTTATTTATTTATTTCTAAATTTGACTTTGCATCACTGCAATTTAAATATACAAATAACAACTAATTTAAATTAAGAAAAACTATGATCAATAACTCTTTGAAATTCTAAAAAAAGTAGTAATAAAATTTCATCCCAATATTCATGAATTATTGAATCAAACCAATTATTTTTTGTCTTCATCATGGATGTACAACATAAGATCATCTCATGTTTTAGTGGACTTATGTATTGACCAATTATATAATTATTGCAAGCAAAAGCATGCAAACAAAAGCATGCAAACATTGCAATTATATAAAAGTTAATTATATAATTATTAATGGACCATTATATAATTATTAATGGACCAATTATATAATTATTGCAAGCAAAAGCATGCAAACATTGCAATCAATAAAAGTTAGAATAATAAAAAATTGTAAGTTGTAATGATATTCATTATAATGGGACATTTCTAGTAACTCAAACAAAAAAATATCATATTCAATAAAATTGCATGGATCTTACTCCAAGGTAACATTGATTGAGACTCTAATCCCAACACATTAGTACCTATATTTACCTAATATCTATATCATTACTAAATTGTATACTAATAATTCTATTACTAGTAACAACCATATTAATAAGATGAATATGTTGTGAATATGTCCAGAGGCATAAATTGCATTGAGCTTATTTGCTCTCATGATGCTATGACTTCAAAGGCTAAGAGATGGAGTCATTGGAGTACAACTAAACTTAATAGTTTTTTATTGGCACCTTCATTTAAAATTAATTTAATAATTGTATCACTATTGGAGTTAATCTAATATTTATCTAATAGTTAATTTATAATACTTATCCAATATAACTATGATTAGAGTTGAACTAATAATTGTAGAATCATTAGACTTGAGTTAATAGTTGTATCTAATAATCCAATAGTCATATCATCATCATTGGAGTTTTAAGTTGTTGATTCCAACTCTCGCCAACTTGACTATATGTTTTGAAAATGTTAATTTTAAATTATAAACTATGCCTATAATACACTTATCTCACTCTCGTGCATAAATGAAAAAGAATAAATATTAATTCAACCCAAAATTTTAATATATAAAAACCTAAAAAAATAATTTTATTATCACTCTTTTCTAATTTCAAATAACTACTAATCATAATTATCTATGAGATTTGCATTTAAATCAAATTAAAATTTAAAATTAAAGTAGTTTTTTATTTATTTAAGATATTTGAATTTTAATAAAATAAAATTATATTTTTAGATATATGAAATACATATAAGTTTTTATCTTTATTTTTAAATTTTAAAATATTATATTTTCTAAATAATAATGAATAATATTATATTTCCTAAATAATTTGGATATAAACTATTTCTTAAAAAAATATTATTTAGATACTTTATATATTGAAATTAAGAAGTTTATCACCCTTCACTGTCTTCCAATAGCCCTATAATTTTTAAGGAAGTTATAACAATGTCTGCTTTGTAAAATATTAACCATTTTGGCTATAAAAATCTTTTAGATGAATCAATCAAAAAAATTGTTATTTTTAATATTGCAAAAAAAATTAAAACATTGAAAACATTGTTATTTTTAATATTGCAAAAAAAATTAATCAAACATTGATATTGTTTTATAAGTGGTAACTTTAAAAAGAGCTTTGGATAATTGTATTTGTTATTTAGACCGTTTAGAATAATTAACACTAATGAATTATTAAGAAAAAATTACTATTTAATAATTCAAAAATATTATATTAAATAAATATTACCACCTCGTAAGTTTGATTTCTAAATATATATTAAAAAAACTTGATTCTTTTATATATATATATATATATATATAAAGATTGACTTGGACTATTCATTCACTTACAAATTAAAATTAAGCTTTTGAGCTTGATGTAAACACCTACATATTAGTACTGATATTTTGCTTTTGCTTGCATGTATTATTAGCCATACCCAAATAATTTGCAGAACTTTTGCATGTATGTATCTATATGTATTACTATATTATTAACTAGTTAAGAACTTTTGCATGACATAATTATCGGCGAGTTAAGTTAAAAACATCTGCATGACGTAATTATTTAAGATATTTGTTTAAAAAAATTAAAATAAAGATGATACTATGAAAAGTTGTATTAATTTTTTAATTTTTAATTTTAAAATATTATATTTATTAAGTGAATTTTCATCTGTGGATTTCCAGCTTTGGCCCTCGTTGGCTTGACTGCATTGTCCCCTATTGAGCGAAACCCTAGCTTCAGAAACCACCGTAGACGGAGGTCATCGGGCAATGGATAGGAGGGAGAGGCCCCCCCCTAGCTAAAATCCCACATCAGGAATCCAACGGAATCAACGATTCATCGATTGGAGGCCTGAGCATCGATCTATGGCGAGTTGCAGGTCACCTCCAGATACCGTTCAGGGACACCTAGTGGACTTGGGCTCGGTGCGCAAAAAACTTCACGGAGTGGCAATTTTGAATTTCGTCAACTCCTCCTAGCGTGTTTGGGCATGGGAAATATGGAAATTCCAACCACATCCCCACCATCCGTGCCTTTCCAGCTTTGGACCTCGTTGGCGTGATTGCATTGTCCCCTACTGAGTGAAACCCTAGATTCAGAAACCACCGTAGACGGAGGTCATCGAGCAATGGAAAAGAGGGAGAGCCCCCCCCCCCAGCTAAAATCCCATGTCACAAATCCAACGGAATCGACGGTTCGTCGATCAGAGGCCCGAGCATCGATCTATGGCGAGTTGCAGGTCACCTCCAGATACTGTTCACGGACACCTGGTGGACTTGGGATGGTGTGCAAAAGACCTCACGGAGCAAAAATTTTGAATTCCATCAACTCTTGCTAGCATGTTTGGGCATGGAAATATGGCAACGCCAACCGCATCCCCACCATCTGTGGCTTTCCAGCTTTGGCCCTCGTTGGCGTGACTACGTTGTCCCCTACTGAACGAAACCATAGCTTCAAAAACCATTGTAGACGGAGGTCATCGGGAAATGGACAGAAGGGAGAGCCCCCCCTCCCCCCCCTAGATAAAATCCCACATCACGAATCAAACGGAATCGACGGTTCATCGATCGGAGGCCCAAGCATCGATCTATGGCGAGTTGCAGGTCACCTCCAAATATCGTTCAGGGACACTTGGTGGACTTGGGCCCGGTGCGCAAAAAACCTCACGGAGCCCCAATTTTGAATTCTGTCAACTCCTGCTAGCGTGTTTGGGCATGGGAAATATGGCAACGCCAGCCATATCCCCACCATTTGTGGCTTTCTGTGCATCAACGACTTAATGTTACTTTTAAGTTGTCGAGCTTTCATTGCTAGTATGTTGTTTTGTTTCAGGATTTTTATAATACATGATCAATGAGAAACATGAGGAAATGAGTTTATTGTTATCTTTTAATTGGAAATTAAACTCCTTAATAAAATCATATCTTTTAATTGAAAATTAAAATATCACAATTTCAAGTACACCAATGACCCAACATGTCAGCCTCCCAAAATTTTCTATTATGCATATGAAACATTAACCTTTCGAAAGCATGAGAGGTTCCAAATTTTGTTTGTTTATTAAGTTTATCACTTAATATCTTCACATGCATGATGTTTACCTACTTCACATGCATAATGTTAGTGCATGCTACTTTTGAATACTTCATATGCATAATGTTGAAGCATGTTACTTTTGAGTTGTTTGTGTCAATATTAGTAGGTTATTTTCTTCCACTTTCAATGTTCAAAAATACATAATCAACTAAAAAAAAACAACGAGACTATTCCAATGACGTTCGTTTCACCTCAAACGGACTCCGTATGAGAAAGTTATTGCGTTATGTTGTATTGATGAAACAGGCAAATTTGGCAAAATGGGGGTGCCACGTGGCACCACTGGTAGGGTGACACATGGCATCCGTACAGTACAGACGAATGACATGGCAGTTGTACGGACATACATGTGGTAGTATGGTCCAATCAGGATGCGACAAGTGTCATCTACAAACGATGAGGTGGCAATCCAGTCAGTAGTACAGACCAATCCGAATGCGACATGTGTCATGTACGGACGATGAGGTGGCAATCCAGTTAGTAGTACGGACCAATCCGAATGCAACACGTGTCAGTACGGAGGTGACTGCGCAATTTAGTTGGAAGTATGGCAGATGAGTTGGCAGCTGACTGGGCGTTGAGGTGGACCAATCCGAAATGGCCACGTGGCAGCACCGGATTGGCCAATATTGATTGAAGTTCACCAAAATGTTGCTACTCTGCCGGTTTCGAACTCCTGACCTCCCATACCCTATCTCCGCGCCTTTACCAACTGGGCTGGTAGTGTTCTTTGTATAATGTATGGAAATAATATTATTTAAAGTGGCATTTCGAGCCCCAAAGGAACCAGGGCTTAGCCTCGACCTTGGTTCTTCCCCCAGCGTGACCGGGAGCTCCGCCCAACACGGGAGCCCGCGCTCTATTTCAGCACATGTCGAATTATAAACTATATAAAATGGGTTATAAGTGGGTCTAAAAACAATTTACATTATAACAAATTTGTTTAAAAAAAAAACCATATTGTGGGTTCAATGAACCATGTGGTTTTGGGGGAAAAGAATTTTGTTGTAATATTCTAAAAATATAAAATGTGGTTGGCATAGTTGTAACTATGTCAACTACATAATTTAAGAAGAGCCTAACCAAGTGTGGGGAGTTGGAACCATATGCCTTCTTGGGCAAAATAAGTTGTAACTAAGAAGTCATGAGAAACATGTGAAGGAGAGCTCTTCCACACTATATAAACCCCCTTGGTTTCCATTGCCACTCATGCTTTGGAGTGGAGACTTTGTAGCTATAGGAGAGAAGGGAGATTGCATAGCTCCGTAGGAGGAAGGTACGAGTGTTTATACTCGTTTTACACCATCTTCAGGCTTCGGAGTTGCTGGAAGCAGTCTTGTTGTGTTTTGGGCAGCGGTTCTCTTCCTGACCATTGTCGCCAAGGTATCATTGTATCATTGCCATGTATTTTTCCTTCATGCTGAGATTATAGATCGGCCCTCCTATTGAGAAGCAGGCCCGGAGACGTAGTCCATCTTGGACGAACTCTGTTATCAACTTGTTGTCTTTATGTATGTATTGTCTATGCTGTTTGGTTCTCTTCTTATGGATTTGTGAGCTTCATTCATGCTCTTTATGCAATTCATGTTAACGTCATAGAGTAGCAAAGATCTTGTTTTCGGATCAAATAATTCCATTCCAGCACAGTTGGAGCAAGTTCCATCCAAACAGGATTTTGCATAGTAAGTTTTCCCCTCAGGCCTATTGCACATGATACTATGAATGAATTCTCTTGATGAGGTCGGTGGTATTGTCAAGGAGCAATCCTGCACATGGTTAGTATGCAACACACGACGGATGTACAAAAATGTTTCATAGTAATATTCATATTCTACATGGTATCTACAACAACAAGTGTTATGAAGAGTATTTATTCTAACATACCAGGGCTTACATTTCTCAAAAGATCTTTGCCCCAAATTCAATTGTCTATGTTCATTCCTAAATTTCTTGTATAGTTTTGTCTGTGTTATATCAAGAAGATGCTTAATATGTGGTTCATAGTCCTTTGAACCCCTTCTTAGTTTTAGTACATCCTTCCGGTTTGAAGAAGGCCTTGTGTGATCATGCCAAAAACTCTGCACTGGTCCCTTTACTGCATCAACTAGCTTCATGTCACGACGTGGCAACTGACCAATAAAGGCCCAAAAATCTGTTTGGGTGGTTGTGTCAAGATGTTCTCTTCTAATAGAATACCTACGGAGGTTTTTTACATTCAAATTAACTAGTTTAGATGTAGGCTTGAGAGAACAAAGGACCCTGGTGTTCTTATTTACAATTGCTTGTGACAACACACGACGAGCCGCATTGCGGTCC
>LPNX010463566.1:0-27848 GCA_001517045.1 Pseudotsuga menziesii | reverse complement strand
TGTTTGAGCAAATAGATTTTGTATTCTATACATTTCACAAAATATTTTAATCCAGCTATGGCTCAAAATATAAATAGCTCATTGCAAAATCTACCGGGCTATTGTAACCATTTGGAATCCTGAGCAATTCAAGATTATTTGCGTTCAGTACATAGATATGCAACCACTTTATTACTCAGAAGGAATAAATTGATAATGAAGACTGATATTCTCACTAGAGGACTGAAATTGGATTAGTCTAATAGTAATGTGAAATTGGATTAGTTTAATAGTAATTATTTTTATAAAGGTTTTTATTTGAGATTTGGAGTGGACTATCATCTATGTTTTTTATCTATTTTTCATCTATAGACGAGGAGACAAGTATACTGTGGAGATTGATTCTAAGGAGTATAGAAAATAACTGTCAGCTAGCTGATGAATGGATGAATAGATAACTATCAGTTCATAACAGATAAATATAAGAATGTGAGATAAAAAGAAAAAGAATAAAAGAAATAACAGATAGTTGATAAATGGATAAGAGGAAGAATATGGATGATAACATGTAGCTAAGCATGTTCATAAATTGTTGGATGAAGTTAAGGCTAAAACTTGTTTGATTGCTTGTTTCAAGAATATATATATATATAGGTATATAATGCTTTTCTAAAATAAAACAAAAAGGATTTAGATTGAGATTTTCTTATTTTATCTTTTTAAATTTTAAAAACCAAGATAGTGAGTGTGTTGTCTTGATGTTTTTTTAAAGCTCCAAAATGAGGGTAACCTGTTGTCTTGAGCGACGTCCAAATGAAACCATACTGCAACCTTGCTCATTCTTTCTGCAACATTTGGCAATCCTGTAATGAAAAGATGTCGACGGGGAGGTGCCACTTTCACTAAATTCATAATACATATGCAGCATGAGAATATGCAAGTTCTAAGAAACTGCAATTGAATAAAGCTACAAAATTACCCATCTAAAAAAATCCAGAGCATGGTAACGTGATCGAAAACACAATCTCAATCTCTTAACCTAGAAAGAGTAAAACAACATTCAAAAAGCCAAAAATAAAGATTTTTTACTATCAATTCAATTTTAATGAAACCATACTCAATTATTGTTATGGAGACCACTCATCCTTATTTTAGACAATACAGAAAATGAGGGTTGAAATGGAAATATCCAAATGGATACTATAAGCCTTACCCTTGACACGCCAACGAGGATGATAAAAATCTAGGCTCTATTTTAGGAATACTCAGCAAAAAGAAAACACAAAAGTAAAAAGGCTTAAAAAAATCCCTAAGACCTCATTTCCCATGGAGATGCATATTTTAGTTAAATTCAACCTTTTGATTGAATTTGCAAAGTTATTCCTAATACATGTACCGTTTTTCATATACATGTTCACATACATATCTACAATGTATATTTTTATATATGTTGTATGAAAATACATCATATCCAAAAGTCTCTAAACATCTATCATATTTGGGTTTGAGTCAAGATTCAAAATTAACACAAGAGGAATTATTTTCAAAAATAAAAAAGAGGCATACAAATGTGTTATACACTATAATAAATCTCAACCCATTCTTTTTTTACCATACCAAGACTCTGCACCCATCATAAGATTACAATGCATGAACTTGTACATGGCAGTAATACATGGAACTTGCACATGGTGTGCTAGTTGTTTTTATTAATTAATTATTTACAAAAAAATAACATTAATAATAGTGCCCCTTGGTCTTTAAGAACCTTTGTCCCAACACCTAGTTCCAGAATAAATAAACAAATACAAATTGCATATGTCTGAGACTTAACGCACTAGGTATTACATTTCAGAAGCTAGAATAAATTTATCTTGAAAGATTGTAGAATTATGAACACACCATATTAAATTAACCCAAATACTATAGAACACTTCATACACTTTGAGTGTGATATCTTGTTTCAATAGTTTTATATTGGTTTTTCACTTCTTCCCTGACTCGACCTGTATAGGAACAACAAACAAAAATGTGAGAGACTAATTTATCTTGGATTTTGTATAAAGCACATCATAGTGGCCATTTCCATCCTCACTTTAAAAACTTATTCAACATTGCTAACGGAAGAGTTAGCTTCCATTTCAAGGTGCCCTTTGCTTTCCATATATATTTCCACTACCATTGGAAGTCTACTTGAAATTAGACTTCGATCATATTCTAATATGCAAGTTTCAATGTGTAGTGTGACCAAAGAATCAACCTCCTTATGCTCATCATTTTCATTATACAATTTTATAGAATGTTAAATATTATTATTATTATTATCGAAAATATTATTTATATTAGTAGATAATTTAAATAAATTATTAATAACATATATTTAAAAAATGAAATTTAAAAAATATATATATATGTTAGCAAAAACGTAATTATTTAAGAAGCTAAAAAATATAAAAACAAAATCAAAATACAAACACACTTAATTTTATAATAAAAAAATGTGATAAAAAAAATTATTTTAAAACAAAAATTAATAAATTTTATTTATTTTTAATTTTATTGAAAATCCATAACTCAAAATAATGTATGCCCTATCAAATCCAAATCATCTCCTTAAAAACAACACCTATAGTAACACTTCCTTACAACCAATAACCTCTTTGCACCAAACACAAATTATAAAAATCATAAATCAAATTATGTTTTCATTGTTTAGAAAGCTGCTACTATATAATAAAATAAAATAAAAAAAACTTTGACAACTGAGAACTCCTTAGCAAGTATCCATCCACGAATTTATTATTCACTACTAAATATAATATCTTAAAATTTAAAAATAAAGATATGAAATATAATAGCTTAAAATTTTAAAATAAAGATAAAAAAAATTATATATATTTTATATATTTGAAAATAAATTTTAATTGTAATTTTTTTTAAATAAATATTTTAAATAAAATAAAATAAAAAACTAATTCTTTCTTTTTAAATTTGACTTTACAATTTAAGTATACAAATAACTACAATTTTATTTTTTACAAGAACAGTTAGAGTCGCATTAATCGGTTATGAACCGAATCATAATCTGAAAATTACAAAATAAAGAGGGCTAATGACCTCTAACAGTGTTGTCAACCTTCTTGTGAATATCTTGGGAGATAAATCTCACTTGCTTCTAAAGATTTTTCGAGGAAAAGACAAAAATTGCTTACAAGAGTAAACTCTCATGAACTGTGAGCAGAGAAGAGTGCATAAGCAAAACATTAATTAGGAGGGAAGGTAAAATGCCCCTTAATGAAAGGGTCCAACCAGTTCTGAGAGCCCGAGAAAATGTTTGAGGCCGCTTCCTTTTCCCTACGTTCTTTGTTGGTCTTTTTCCCTGTGGTGAGGGGAGGAGAAGGGGCTGAGAAGTCTTAATGATCGGAGTTTCCCTTTGACCCAGAGGAAGGGACTAAGGAATCCAGTCCTTCTTGGGTTGAAGTCTCGTGGTCTAACATCCGGGAATCTCTCTTAGAGCCTAAAGGAGCAAGGCTTGGAGAAGCTACTTTCACAGAGGGGGAAACGACATTTGTCTTTGAGGGGTCGAAAGGACCTGGGGTGGTCTCCCCTTGGACAGGATCTTGAGCTTCAACTTCCTGCAAAAATTCAAAGTTGTTTTTGTATTCTAGTGGAGGAGAGGTTGTTGCGATAGGAAGAGGAGGATCTTGAGGAGCTAGATCCTTATGCTGATAAGCTTGAGTCTCCTTTCGTCGGGGAGGTCGGCGTCGATTAGTGACTATCTCGAACTCTGCTTATTTAGAGGCAAGGGGAGTTGATGTTTGCTGAGGTTCGAAAAGCTTGGGGCATATTTTGGAAAAGTGGCCATAAACATGGAAAAAGTTTCATTTCAATGGAATCTACTCATATTCCAGTTCTTGTATGTGGCTCCATTCTCCTAAAGTAAGCTTTAGGGACTTTGGAAGAACTTTTTCTATATTTACCTCTACGCAAATGCGGGCACAAGGAAACTGACCCCCTTTTGGATCTGCACTATCCAGGAAGTGCCCACGGTTATTACCGATGTCTGTAAGAGAGATTTTCCCTCAAAGATGAAGTGGGAGATGAGGTAGTCTTACCCAGACTGGAGCGGTTATGATATTTGTTTCTAGGTTCAAACCTAGAGTCCAAGGGGATAAAAACAACCCTCTCTATCCCATGAAGAAAGGACCCGATCGAAAAACTAAATCCCATTATCTTTACTCAAAAACAGAAAAACAAAATAACCCCTGCTAGCTGCAAAGAGAGAGACCTCTCCTTGAAAAAGAGGGTTCCAGTGTTCTGTAATCCAAAGCTCCATCGCCTTTGGGTAGGTCCATAACCCTGTAAACTTGCCGATGAGGGATTTCTCTGAAAGAATGAGCGCTTTCTGGCATGGATCTGAGGGAGAGAGCTCTAGAGAGGGGATCTCCTCAAGCTTTTTCATGAACTTGGAGGGAGGCAGAGACGTCGACTGAGGAGCGACGGCTTGAACAAGGGTCTTAAAGGCCTGAATTTGGTTGTGAATCTCCATAACCAAGAGGAGACACAACTAGAAAACACTCGAAAACAGCAGCATTGTGCAGCAACAGCATCGAGGGGAAGACACAGGAAAAAGTCTTCGAGTCATCGTCCAGGGCATGAACATCGTCTAGGGGAAAAAACAGAAATGGCGGCGGCTATGGAAACCATAGCTGTGGATCATATCAGAGCCAACCGAGCATCGCTTTGTTCATGTGTACAAATAACTACAATTTAAACATACAAATCACAACTAATTTGGATTAAAAAAAATTATGATTTGTAACTCGTTGAAATTCGAAAAAGAGTAGTAATAAACTTCTAGCCCAATATTCATGTGAATTATTGAATCAAATCAATTATTCTTTGTCTTCATCATGGATGTAAAACAAAAACTCATCTCATGTTTTAGTGGACTTATGTATTGAGTGAACTAATAAACTTGTTCGAGTACCTTCATTTTTTATGTTTTTAATTTGTTATTTACTGCATGAAAAAATAATTTAAATGGCTAATAATATTTATAATTACTGGAAGCTAAAGTTCTCAAAAAATTAATAATAGAGTGACCTCATGTAAACATTGCAATCAATAAAATCTAGAATAATAAAAACTTGTTAGTTGTAATGATATTCATTATTAGCGGACATTACTAGTAACTCAAAGAAAAAAATATCATATTCAATAAAATTGCATGGATCTTACTCCAAGGTAACTTTGATTGAGACTCTACTAAATCCCAACACAATAGTACCTATATTTACTTAGTATCTATATTATTAGTCATCTAAGAACTCAATTGTATACTAGTAATTCTATTACTAATAACAATCATATTAATAAGATGTATATGTTTTGAATATCTCAAGAGACACAAATTACTAATACATTGTTTAATGAACAAAAACTTCTGAGAACACACCGCTTACTCATATCTATAGATTGTATCAAGCCTATTTGTTCTCATAATTCTATGACTTCAAAGGCTAAGAGATGGAATCATAGGTGTACAACTAAAATCAATAGTTTTTCATTAGTACCTTCATCTAAAATTAATTTAATAATTGTACCATGATTAGATTTAATCTAATACTTATTTCATAGTTAATTTATAATACTTATCCAATATAACTATGATAATCAATGGAGTTGAACTAATAGTTATATCTAATAATCCAATAGTTGTATCATTAATTAGTTGAAATTTAATTCTTCTAACTCTTATTAACTTGACCGTATTTTTTGAAATTGTTAATTATAAATTATGAACTATACTCATAATACATTTATCTCACTCTAATGCATAGATGAAAAAGCATAAATATTAATTTAGGCCAAAATTTTAAGATATAAAAATAATTTTAATGCTACTCTTTTCTAATTTCAAATAACTACGAATCATAATTATATTATGGGTTGGCATTTAAATCAAACTAAAATTTAAAATGGAAATAGTTTTTTATTTATTTAAAATATTTGAATTTTAATAAAAAATTATATCTTTAGATATATGAAATGCATATAAGTTTTTATCTTTATTTTTAATTTTAAAATATTATATTTCCTAAATAATAATGAATAATATTATATTTCGTGAATGATTTTGATATAAACTATTTCTTAGATGATTTCGATACATTATATATTGAAATTAAGAAGTTTATCACCATTCAAGTCTTCGAATAGCCTTAAGATTTTGAAGGAAGTTATAACAATGTCTGTGTTTTAAAATATTAACCATTTTCGCGATAAAAATCTTTCAGACATTAAACTAAATCAATAAAAAATAAAAAATAAAAATGGTAATGGATGAAAACATTGTTAGTTGTAATAAAAATATTATGATTATAATTTTTAATATTAAAAAAAATAAAATATTGATATTGCTTTTAAAAGTTGTAACTTCAAAAAGAGTTTCCAAGTAGATTTTGATCAATTGTGTTTGTTATTTAGACAATTAATGAATTATTTAAAAAAAAATTACTAATAAGTAATTCAAAAATATCCTATTAAATAGATATTACCATTTGGTAAGTTTAATTTTTAAATATATATTTAAAAAAAAACTTGATTTTTAAATATATATAAAAAAAACTTAGATTCTTAGTGTATTATAATTAGCCATACCTAAAATTTGCATAAGTTTTTGCATGAGTGTATTATTATTAGCCATACCTAATAATTTGCATGTATGTATATAAATGTATTATTATCTTATTAACATTTGCATGAAGTCATTATCAGCTATATATCATAATGTATTTCACTAAACCAAACACTTGCTTTCAAACTTAAATGTATTTCATTAGAGTTGCATCAATTTCTATAGAATTCTATTAAGTGTAATGTTGATTTTTTTAAATAATTACACTCATAAATATATTACAAATGTATAAAGTATAATTGTCATTTTGTATGATAAATGATGCAGCTTCATATAAAAGTCTTGAAATAGTAACAATAAAAAGTTAATCTAGCTATAATTTATACTCATATTTTTTTTCTTATTTAAGAAAAAAAGGTATGTTCTCAACTGAACATATATCTCTTAACAAACTAAGTGACCAATAAGTTGATTAAACATTCCCAGCTTCAATTGAATACATTCGCTGGTGCTCTCGCCTCAGGTCGCCCCCATGGTTGGGCCTGGGGGAGGGTTCTCCCCTCCCTCTGCTCCTCCCTCCGCCGAAGAAGCTTTCAAAAGGTTACTAAGGTCACCTAGATTCAAACCGGTGGTCCCTTCCATCCTGAAGTTCATCAAGAAACTTGACGCAGTTCCTGAAATTGACCTTCCATGTGAACAACCCATCAAGATCGCTCTAGCTCTGGCTGAGCGAGGTTTGGTAGGCCAGTTCATGGGGCTTTGGCCATCAACTAAAACCACAAACGACTGTATCCAAAGGAACTGGACGCCCCAGCTCAAGAACAGTGTCACCTGCTACCCCGTTGGTCGAGGGTTCTTCATTTTTGAGTTCATAGCCAAAGAAGACCGTGACCTTATCTTCAGAAACAGTCCATACTTCATGGGTACTCAAGGTCTGTATCTCAATAGATGGACTTCAGATTTCAATGCGGAAGTAGATGTACCGAAGGAAGTTCCAGTGTGGGTAAGGCTTCCAAACCTCCCAGTTCACTGCTGGAACACTCAAACCCTGGAAAAAGTTGGGAATTCTCTTGGGAGATACATTGACAAAGCTGAAAACAAGGGCCAATACTCATGTGCTAGAATATGTGTAGAGGTCGATCTTGAAGTAGGGCTACCTGAGGCAGTTAAACTAAAAGTTGGAGATTGGCACCATTACCAAAAGCTCGACTATGAACAGCTACCATTCAAGTGCCGCCATTGTCACGAACATGGACATTTTCAGAGAAATTGCCCCAAAACACAGGTTACTAAAGAAGGAGAAGGATGGAAAAAAGTCAAGAAAGGGAAAACAAATTCCAAAAATCAGGAAAAAAGGACTGTAGGGGATATGCAAAACCAACCATCAAGCTCAAATCAATCCCCCCAGGAAGCCACAAAAGATGCACCAATCGTTATTCCAAATGATGAGGAACCACAGAAAACCAGAGATCCAGATGGAAAGGATCCAACCACTGCAAGCGTTGAAGGAATCCAAACGAAAAATCAGACTAGTAGAAAAGAGGTAGAGTCCCAGTATGCAGGTCCGTTGGAGCCTAGGGAAATACCCCAATTCAACCCAGTAACTCTGATGGAGGCTAAGGCCCCTGGCTCCTCCAAAGAAGCAAATGAAGATCCCTTGCTACTAGAAATGGATCTAGGTGAAGAAATGGATGAGGGTGCCTCATCAAGCAGTCTGCATACTATTCCCATCAAAAATCCAAGAGGGAGGAAATCTAAAAAGAAAAAAAGAGAAGAAGCAACATATCTAGCCGTCCTTGAGGGGTCACAAAAAACTCTAAAAGGAATCGTGCACACCAAATCTAAAAAAGGAACAGCTCTGGCCTTAAAAGAGGCCAATCCCACCTCCCAAAGTCCCTAATGCGATACATTTCCTGGAATTGCAGAGGCCTAGGCTCTACTCTAAAAGAAGAAGCAATGAAAGACCTGGTCCGAATTCATAAACCTAAGATTCTGCTAGTCCAGGAAACAAAAATGGAGGAAACTACTATCCTCCAAGCCGGTAAAAAGTTCTAGAAAAAAGGTCCTGGGATTGGAAACAACTCCAGAGGTGCTTCTGGGGGAATAGCCACCTTTTGGGACTCCACTCTGTATGATATTGAAGCTGAGGAATGAGCGTTGCATTGGGTTTTCACAAAGCTCATCCACAAACTATCTGGACGATCTGTAAGTCTGTTCAATCTCTATGTCCCCGTTTTGCACTCAGAAAAAAAAGATTGCTGGAACACTTTAGAGTCCTTTCTTAACTTGCAGCAAATAGAAAATATCATAGTAGCTGGAGATCTGAATGTCACCCTGGCTGCTAACGAGAAAAAAGGAGGCACTCCGGTCAGAGATCCATTGAGGGAATGGGTTGAAGATATCATCCTCGGATGGGATCTGATTGATATAAAGCCTGTCAAAGGAAAGTTTACTTGGACGAATAAGAGAATTGGACCCGGCCATGTCGCAGCACGGCTTGATAGGTTCCTAGTCCACTCTTCTTTTCTCTCCATGGGCCTTTTAGCCTCCTCAAAAATCCTCCCCCACTGCACTTCCGATCATAAGCCCATCCTTCTTGAGTTAACTCTTGATCAAGACCTTGGCCCGATTCCCTTCCATTTTAGTCCGCTCTGGATCCAACATGATGATTTTTTGCATGTAGTCTCTGCTTCCTGGAACATCCAAATAAAAGGATCGTCGTCCTTCATCTGGGAAGCAAAAATAAAGAGGCTCAAACTTGCCCTGAAAGACTGGGCCAGGTGCATTACTTCTCCAATTTCAAAAAGGAAACTAGCTCAAGCTGAGTTGGAAACGCATCAAACCCACATGGACTCCTCTCCAGCGTCAGACTACCTCCTATGAAAGGAAGAGATCCTTCAGAAAACTTACTTCTCGGCCTGCAGAATAGAAGAAGATTATTGGAGATAAAAATCTCGAAACCTCTGGCTCTTGAGTGGAGACAAATATACAAAGTATTTCCATAAGCAGGCTGAGGCTCGGAAGAACTACAAAGCTGTTTCTGAAATAAATTTTGAAGGTGGTATGATCAAATACTTTGAAGGCATAAAGCAGGCAGCTATGGAAACTTTTAAAGAGTTGTTCACCGCCCCGATAGAGGAATCGCTTGACGTTTTCTCCCACCCATTTGATCTCATTCCTCGCCTTATCAAGACTGAGGAAAACAACTTTCTAACTACTCCTGTCACCATGAATGAGGTTAAAGGTGCCCTTTCAATTATGAAACCTGACAGCGCCCCTGGCCCGGACGGTTTCACAACAAGATTCTTCACGTGCTGCTGGTCAATAATAAAGTTTGATCTCTTAAAAATGATTCGGTACTCGCAGAAGGTCAACAAACTGGGAGGCAGCACCAATTCTTCCTTCCTTGCACTGATCTCGAAAGAAAAAGGTGCCACTACCTTCAATCGGTTCAGGCCTATCTCTCTGTGCAATACAGGGTACAAGATTATAACCAAGATTATAGCCACCAGGCTTAAAAGAACTCTCCCAAGGATTATCCCGGAAAATCAAGGAGGATTCATCAAAGGAAGGAAAATCCTCGACAACATCATTCTTGTCCAAGAAGCAATTCACTCAAGCTTTCAACGCAATGAGAAATGTATGGTCATTAAACTTGATTTAGCTAATGCTTTTGACCGTGTTAGGCATGAGTTTCTGGTTGCAGTTATGGCAAAATTTGGCTTCTCACTCGACTTTATAAGCTGGATCAAAGGATGTGTAGGTGATCCATGGATTGCCCCTCTTGTTAATGGAAGGCCCACAAGTTTCTTGGTTGTTGGATTTTGATCAGAGCGATTCTCAGTTGTTGATCTTAAATCAAAGCAGATTTTCTTGTAGGGCTTGTTTCTTGGAGAAACTAAGTATGTAAGGAGGGCTTAACTGAGTTGGGAAACAAGAGTATGCATGCTTTTAAAACAAAAAATGGAAGGAGGGGCCCCAAAATGTAAAATTTTTGGGGAAGCAGTGGCAGCAGCAACATGTTCTACATAAGAAATATGCATAATTATGATATTGTTCCAGTATAGGATAGCCTACTAATTCCACTAAGAAAAATCTGTGTAAACATTAACATTCATGAACTGATAAATTATAGGCAATAAAATATGTTTCCTACCTATTACAGAAACAAATCATAGTTTTCGAAAACTTTAAACCACAAATCAAATTATAAAAAATGAATGTTAATAAAATGATAATTATTATAAAATAACATAGTTTGTTATATCTGATTTTACTAGTTAAAATTTAAATTGCTCCTCTTTATTGTATCTTATAAAGTTATTATTATTATTTTTATAATACCATTATTTATTCCAAATTATGGTTTCCTTACTTCCATTAGAAATTAGGTTATCATATCCAATGCTACCTATATCTTCTGGACCAAGATTAATATTTATTCTCTTCAAATCTAAATATCCCTGGTTGTTTTTTTTTCCTGCTTATTTTGAATTACCTCTTTAAATAGACTAAAAGTTTGAATGAAACCTACCTAACTATAATAGATTGTTGAGTATTATTTTTCTATGTTTTTCTATTTTAGAGTATCTCTATGTTTTAATTTTTTCATTATTTTTTCTTAAATTTATAAAACTTAGCGATTTAATTCATAAATTTCATTTAATATATATGAAGTTTTCTTAACAATATTTTAGTTAAATATGTTAGAAGTTTTTTTATTACACTTATACTAATATAATACTAATATAACATGAATTAAAAACAAAACCAAACATTGCTTTCAAATTGAAATGTATTTCATTAGAGTTGAAATGTATTTCATTAGAGCTGCATCAACTTTTATAGAATTCTATGAAGTGTAATGACGATTTTTTTAGATAATTACACGAATAAATATATGACAAGTGTATAAAGTATAATTGTCATTTTGTATGACAAATGATGGAGTTTCATATAAAAGTCTTGAAATAGTAACAATAAAGGTTAAATATAATTAATTATTTTTAATTATAACTTAAACATAATTAATTATTTTTAATTGATTAATATTCTTATAAATCTTTACATTAGTGTTTTCTTACATTTAACATTTCTAACAAATTTATTACATGAATTGATATATCCAAAGAGCTAGTATGAATTGATATATCCAAAGAAGTAGTGTACTTAAACAAAAAGATTCATTTTTCAATCAAATAATCATAATAATAAAAATAATAACTTTATATATATAACTTTTATTCAACCAAATAATCATTCATTACAAAATTTTAAAGTAATTCTTTTAAATATATTCTTTTCTATAAATATATATTAAAATATATTAAGATTACAAAATAAAGTTAAATTTTTTATTTAATTGCAATAAAGATGTTTTTTTTTTTTTTGCAATAATAATAGTATTGAATAATATTATTAAAATTTGTGATTTAGTAAGTTATAGCGTAGAGATGAAAATGTGTTTGATTAACAATAACTAGTACATACACATAGTTTGTGGTTGGATCATGTCCATAAGGATCAAATAATTAAGGAATGAAAACAGTTTGGAAATATTTTTTTATTCCTCATATTCTTCTTCTAGTTAAAAATGGGTTCAACTATGAGCTATCCATGCTTAGTTCTTCTTCATGTTATCCATTCATCAACTAATCAATTTTTTTTATCCTTTTTCTTTTTATCTCACATTCTTGTAGTTATCTGCCATGAACTATTAGTTATCCATTCATAAGCTATGAGTTATACATGCATTGTTACTAGTTATCCATTTATAAGCTAGCAACCAATTATTTTTTATAATTGTTTATTTCGAATTTTGAACAAGTGCCATAAAATCAATCTGGAGAGTACACTTGTCTCATCCTCGTCTCGATAGTACACTTGTCTCATGATAGTGCATTTGTCTCATCTTAAATAGTATACTTGTCTCATCTTAGTTAGTAGATGAAAAAACATAGACCATAATCCACCCCAAATTTCAAATAAAAACATCTATAGAAGTAATTATAAAAAATATATATATTATAAAGAAAACCTTAGTAAACTTACCAAACATACTTTGAAATAAGTAGGTTAAGTTACAACCACCACCCACCTATGTTTATATCCATTGCTACAACATTAACCATTAAAGTTTTATAAAAAAAATGAAAATCCCACTCCTTCACCTTTGTACAGAGAGGGAAGCCAACTAAAACCTAATCCCTAATCGGATCTTCTTTTTAAACATTCATATATATAAACAACCAAGACAATGTACAGAGAGGGAAGCCGACTAATACCTAGAACCTAAACCATAATTCAATCTTTTATATA
Source organism: Pseudotsuga menziesii (assembly GCA_001517045.1). Classification (NCBI taxonomy): domain Eukaryota; kingdom Viridiplantae; phylum Streptophyta; class Pinopsida; order Pinales; family Pinaceae; genus Pseudotsuga; species Pseudotsuga menziesii. Next base: position 14,911 of record LPNX010463566.1, on the reverse strand, counting down.
TATATAAACAACCTAGACAAATTGATCCAATCGAGAGTTGGTTGAGAAGTTTACTGGTACTTTTTGTTTGAATTTCAATCAAATAATTATCTGATAAGTAGACTGTTGCTATTTTTGAATTTCAATCGAATAGTTATTGAGAAGTAGACTATTGCTACTTTTGAATTTCAAAGAATCATGGATCGTAATTTCATGATCAAGGATGGTCGTTATGTTTTTGTAGAGCAGTTGGGAAAAGGAAGTCAGGGAACCGTTTGGAAGACAGTGGATAAGCTTACAAGAGAAAATCGTGCCATCAAAAAAATCCGCAAAAGATTTATGAAGTATGAAGATTGCTTGAATATTGCAGAAGTGAAATGCTTAGTCAAATTGGGTTCGCATCCCAACATTCTTTGCCTTCATGATGTCATATTGGAGGGCACCATGTTGTATTTGGTAATTGAATTAATGGACTGTGAACTGTTCAAGCTCAAGCTAAGTGGCAGAGGACATTGATTCTCAGAGGACTAGGTTCACAACTTTTGTTTTCAGATTTTGAAAGGGCTAGAGCATATGCACAATCAAGGATATTGTCACCACGACTTGAAGCCAGAAAACTTGTTAGTGAAAAGAGGAGATGTTGTTAAAATTGTTGATTTTGGATCGGCTACCAACTGTTGGAAATATTAATCATTCACAGATTTGTACCTGACTCTCAGCCGACTCTGTCAGAGTCTGTATCAGTCAAGATCTTGTCGGTCACTCTGGAAAGAGGTTAGAGTCCATGATTAGGCAATGTAATCTAGTCGACTTAATTTCTGAAGCTAAGTTGTTAGGTAGATAGTTATTACAGTCTTTAATGGAGAGTTGGTCGATTCGTGTAGAAGCAATTTTCAGGTTGCCTATAAATAGAAGAAGCGAATTGTAAATCAAGTTATACAATAGAGATAACTCTGGGTGAGAAAGGAGAGAAATAGAAGTTGAAGCTCAAGCTTCTGTGTATGTGATTCAATCGAAGAGCCGAAGCTCTGTAAAAGGATCACTCGGTGAGCCGACAAGTCTGGACAGACAAGTTTGTAATATCTTTGTTATTTCCGCATAGTTATATATATGAAATAGTTTATGGTTGAATGCATGTTTATTTGGCCACACATCATTTCCATATTTACTTGTGTAAATGTTTTAAAAACATTTACCAGTTAAGTGAAAGATCAAAGAACCCATAAATTTCTCACCGCATGAAAGTTCTAGGTTTTACGGCACATTGGTCGACTCAAGTCTTCCTACATACTTGGGTATATGTTTTATAAGTTCTTTGAAATTGTTAATGTGTCTATTTTACTTCATCTTACTCACAGGTGAAAAGCATTTGTAATTTCTTAAGTCTTTTAGACTAAGAATCATACTCTGTAGATTTTGACCAAAGTGAACCGACAAGGTTGTTTGAGTAAGTCGACTTGAGAGGTGAAGTGATCAACTGACTTTAGAGGTCGAATTCAGCCGACTTCGAAGTGACAAGTGGTCGAGGTAAAATAAGTCGGTATAATTGACAAGTCGAAGTAAATCAATCGGGTCGAAAGTCCGACCAAAGTTGATAGACTTGTCTAGTCGGGAGATAGACAAGTTTCACCCGATAAGTGAAAAAAAGAAAAAGAGGTCGGCGTGAAAAAGTGTAAATTAATTTTAATATTAACTGAGCGGTAAACTCAATTTTAGTTGCCTTGGTTTTGGCTAACTGGTATCATAGCAAGGTTTAGGAAATAAATCTTGTCTTAAAAGGTGGAAGATTAATTTCAAAAAATTAAAAATGGCTTCCACTTCTGGTTCATTGCAAACTCCAATTTTTACAAGAAAGAATTATGAATATTGGTCTTTAACTATGAAGGCTTTATTTAGAGGTCAAGATGTCTGGGAGATAGTCTTGTATGGTTATGCAAAACCAGCAGACATGACATCATATAACAATCTCACACAGGATGAGAAAGATGTCTTGAGAGAACATAGGAAGAAATATGGAAAAGCTCTATTCTACATACATCAAGCTATGCATGAAAGTATACTCCCAAGAGTAGCAGCAAAAACTAATGCTAAGCAGGCATGGGATACATTGGAGACTGCCTATCAAGGTTTGGATAAGGTAAGGACATCCAAGCTACAGATTTTGAGAAGAGATTTCGAATCTCTGTCCATGAAAGATTCAGAGAATGTAGACTCATTCTACACCAGAGTTGTTGGGTTGATAAACCAACTGAAATCTCATGGAGAAGCCATAGAAGACTGAAGGGTTGTTGAATAAATTCTCATAAGTCTTCCCCCAAGATTTGAAAACTTGGTTGTGACCTTAGAAGAACACACAGACATGTCGACATTTACCATTGATGATTTGCAAGCTTCACTCATCAATCATGAACACAGACTCAGCAAAACACAGACATCATTGGAAGGTGCATTCGCAGCACATTCATCCATAAGTCGTGGTAGAGGCAGGGGGAGAAACAACTTCAGAGGTAGAGGAAGAAGTTCTTCAAGAGGAGGACGAGGCAGAAGTCTTGCAAATGTCGGTGGTAGAGGAGATAATCAAAACCCAAGTCATCCAAGTGGCCAGAGGTTTGATAAATAAAAAATCCAATGTCATTATTGTAAGAAGTTTGGTCATTGTGCATATGAACGCAGGAAGAAACAATATGACCAAGGAAGGCAAAACCCAAGTTAGTCGACCAGCACCAGCACTTTGACAAGTGCAATGTTAATGGCATTGACATCTCCACTTGAATGTAATGCTGTTCAAGAAATTCCACATGACATATGGTACTTAGATTTAGGCTGCAAAAATCACATGATGTCGACAGGGATAGTCTCGTCGAAGGAGGGCCATGATGAGTCCCACATTGATGACAGGAAAATCGGAACATAGTTCTGGAATGATGTGAATGTAGTAACCATAAGACTGACTCAAGAGTACTGACACAGAGACTGTTTTGACTGGAGAGGTAAACATCTTCAACTTCCCTTTGAATATCGGGCGGCATGACAAAAGACTTGGCAGCATGACTAAACGGGACAAACACATAATGCGATAGTGGACAATGCAATCTTTTGAAAGACTCAAAGGAGTGGCATGACTCATGAAAGTGGATCATCATGGAGATCAGCTGAATACCCAATTGACTGAAATGATATGCAGACAAGTGCCATGTTCAAAGGTAACGACAAACAACTGCCATTTCTTGCAAAAATGATTCCCTTCCCATTTCCCCCATCATGATTGATGAGTGCCTCTTTTCGGTTTTACGAGTTCAAAGAGGGTAACAAACACTCGGTATAGCTCATCTGAAGACAAGTCCAAACTCATATTTTTTACGAACCTGAGAGAGGATGGGTTCGTTCCCAAAAACGGGTCTCCCAATGTTTAATTTAACGAGTCCAATGAAAGAAAACTCGATATCGTTCATGTTTAGAGAGTCTGAACGACCACGGAAGAAGACTCCAAAGGGTCCTTTTTCATACGATTTAGTCCCTAAGGCCCGAAAAAGTATAAAATCATACCTTAGAGAACTCTTCTAGTCATGGTTGGGTAGAGTGTTCCTTTTTCATAAATAGTCTATCCGAACCGAAAAAGAGATAACCTACCGTCGGAGAGACGAATCTTCAAATGCTTTAACGAGCGTGAAGAAGACAAGATCGCTCGACAATCTTTTCGTATTTAAGGAGCCCAAAAAGAGTTTAAAGAAGACTCCATTAGGTCTCTTTTCACTGTGAGAGATTTTACAAGCGTGAAAAGAATCAGAAACGGACTCAGACCTTTCATGCTAGGTTTCGAGAGCATGAACAAAGTGTCATAATAAACGCTCAACGAATTTTTTCGTTTTATGGTAGTACGAAAAAATAAAAAATGAACTCCCAAGACTTTACTGCTACTGTTCTTCTATACTGCAATGACTCAAAACAAGTGTTAAATACACCAATAGCTAACATTAAGGGATTACAACTAATAAATTTTGAGTAATAAGTGATTTTAAATCAAAATTATAGCATGTCAAACCCAAAAATGTGTATAAAAGTCATTTAAATAGTGAAAATCGAATCATTTTACTATTTACCCATAGTGGAGAGCATTTGGAGCACTTTCCTAGCCAGATCTTCAGTTGTTGATATCGGGAGTTTCCACCATCGGATTCAAGCGCCGTTAGTTCCAGGTAATAGTTCAAACCCTACTCTTCCTTTTCATTGTCTCAATTTTGATTTTGAATGGTGTTTTGGGCATGTATGGCAAGCCCTAAAATCATGGGAGCGGCCACCGTGCTTATTCCTTGCAAGATACGCGGTACCTCGCTAGAACCACGGCGAAAACAAAGCGCACAGGCGGTGCCACCGCCTGTCTTCAACGGCGCATAAGCGGTGCCGACCGTGAAGATGTAAAACTATTGACACAAGCAAAACTAGATCATTTCTTTTGATTTGAATGATTAAGAATGATTCTAATGGGTCTTGTGATTGTTTTTGGCAGGCTCTTGCTGATAAAAAAAATGGTGATATGGAAGGAAAGACAGCATGATAACGATGACACTTTTGCCGAAAAGAATGCGGGTTGCATAGACGCATTACGAGACTGTGGACTCCTAAAATTCTTCCAAACTCCCAGTATGGTATCACACGAGCGATTGCTTGAGCATATGCTCCAGATGTGGAATCCAGAGCAACAACACTTTGAGGTTGGGGCTCATAATTTGATAGTTGAGGTAGAGGATATCTACTTCTTGACTGGACTTTCGAGACGGGGTGCCCCCATCTCGCTGACAGGATCCCGAGGAGGGAATATTATCACACAGAGTTGATAGATAAAAACTTCGTAAACTTAATAAAATTATCTAAAAAAGTTTACATACTATAAATTTAGTATATTTTATATAAAAACTTTTGCATGCAATGATTCTATTATTAATTATTTAAAATATTTCAATACAATAATTGGATTATTAATTATTTAAAAATATTTTACATACAATAATTATAGTATAGTTTTAGCCATTTAAAAGTTTATGCATACCTTAATGACAAATAAAAAACAAAAACAAAAGTACCAAATAACAAAATTTCAAATAACAACGAGGTCTTAATTGGTAATAATTATTTGATGGGTTGGCATTTAAATTGTGAAGTAAAATTAAAAGAAAAGTAGTTTTTTTATTTATTTAAAATATTTGAATTAAATAAAAATAAAAATCATATTTATAAATATCAAGTATATAAGCTTTTTATTTTTATTTTTAAATTTTAAAATATTATATTTCTTAAATAAAAAATAAATCCATTTCTATTTTTAAATTTAAATTATTATATTTTTACGTCGTAAGGCATTTTCTCTCAGAAGTTGAGTTTGAGACCACTGTAGCATTGTTGTCCATTTATGCAATAAAATTCCGCTGTGTGTAAAAAATTATAAAATGCCACCTGTAAGAAATCCTACGCTGATAGGCGTTTTTCTCCCAAGTCGGGTTTGAAAAAAAATTGTACCATTTTGGTCGTCTCTTTAACTAATTGAATTTTTCCATGGTTTCATGTACAACTGGTCATTTGTCAGTAAATTAAGGAGTCAAATTAAGGAGTGGTAACTGTCAGGAGTACAGAGCTACCCGATAACTTGTTCCCAAAGTCTCTGTGCTGCACATTTTCCTTTTTGTGTGTTGTAAGTAGGAGGCGGCCTGTAGAGACTGACTTTGCATGGCAAGATGAAGGTTTCCGTCTAAGACCTTGAGCGGTAACCTTCTTCAAGCAAAAAGAGAATCTGGTTGCAAAGAGGGGGAAACTGGTTTTCATTGAGGGAACTCGACAATTCGAGTTGGAGGATCTTCTTCGTGCTTCTACGGAAATGCTTGGAAAGGGTAGCTTTGGAACTGTATATAAAGCTGTGTTGGAAGATGCTAATGTTGTTGATGTGAAGAGGTTAAAGGATGTGCATGGTCAGGGCAAAAGAGATTTCAAACAGAATATGGAACTCTTGGGAAGGCTGGTGTTGTTGTGAAGAGGTTAAAGGATGTTCATGGTCTGGGCAGAAGAGATTTCGAACAACATATGGAACTCTTGGGAAGTTTTTTGTTGTCGTGGGTTAAAGGATGTGCATGATCCGGGAAGAATAGATTTCGAACAACATATGGAACTGTTGGGAAGGTTGTTGTTGCTGTGAAGAGATTAAAGGATGTGCATGGTCTGGGCAGAAGAGATTTCGAATAGCATATGGAACTCTTGGGAGGGCTGCGACATTTAAATCTAGTGAGTTTTAAAGGCTTATTACTATACAAGAGATGAGAAGTTACTGGTTTATGATTATATGGAAAATGGAAATCTATACTCCCTTCTTCATGGTATGTTCATCGTGTCCTTTTTTTTCTAAAATCATTCCATTATATATTGCGACCAGCGAGAGTAGAACAATTAATCAGTAAGGCAGGGAATCGGTCTGGTGAAGGTTTTACACATATGGGAATTCTCAGCAAGCTTGGGAAAATTGATTCTTGGCCAGGCTTCTTATTTTCATTCCATCAGCTTTGTGGTTTGTGGGGATCGATTCTTGGCCAGGCTTCTTATTTTCTATTTCCTATGTGCTCTGTATTTTTGTGTTTGTGTCTGCTATGTTTTGGTGTTTTTGTGTGTTGTGGTTTCTCAGTTTTGGGGTTTGCATGTGTTGTGTTTTTGTGTTTGGGGTTTGTGCTAAGTTCTGTTTTTTATTTTATGTCGTATTTATGATTACTGAGAGAAGAGAGAAAACCAGGGGATCTCTGCACAAATATTGCTATTGTCACTGAGGACGACGACGCTTCGCTTCTCCCAAAATTTTGACCTCATCACCTGCTTCCACTACGATCGTCTCTGGACTAGGTTCAAACTTACGAGGTAAAGTCTCTGCTAAACATTCCTTTAATTTTCGGTAAAATTAGGTCAATAAAATTTTAATAAATCTTTGATCTCTAAATATAGTGCCAACTATTTCTTAGTTTGCTAACTCTTGCCGTGATTTATCAGTAAATTGTATATATCTAAAGACGGACTAGGATATTTCTTTTTCTGGTTTGGCTGCAAATGATTAGCCTTTGTCGATTTATCAACAGATTAAATAAATAACGGTTTAAAGAAACCTTCTATTGTTTTACAACAAACTATTTCAGTTATTTATAGTGTTATGTGTTTTATGAGTATAATAAATAACTGAAGCCACAAAGAAATCATTCATCACTTATTTGTAGTGTTTTGTGTTTTATTTGTAAATAAAAGCAACACATGCTTAAGGAAAACTGTTTTATTTGTGATTTATTGGTAATATAAGAGGCAGAGTGATCTTGGCTTTTTTCTTTTTATTTCTTTTTGTTTTGGGGGTTTGCATTTTTTGTTTACAAATGAAGAATCCAGCATGGAGATGGAGTGGGGATATAAGAGGCAGACACAATTTTAGGACAGACAATGGAAAATTGCCATAGAAACGAGCTCACGTTTCAGTGAATATAATTGTGTGTTTCTATTGTCTTACACATTTCAGTGAATATAATTGTGTGTTTTAGTCAAAGTTCTGCTCGACTTATATTAGGTGGTAGTTTCACTTTTCATTAGACCCTCCCTTAGATGATTTGTAACACCATTGTAAAAAGGCTGCTAAGAAGAAATTTTAACCCCTAGAAAGTTGTTGAAGCTGCTCATATATGCTCATATAGATATGATTGTTTTTACAATGATATGAATTTGAGAAAAAAAGGCATGAAATATAGAAAAATTCCTCCAAAGACTTGAGAGCACAACACATCAGGCTGCTTAAATATGGCTTGTGCTACTGAGGATATGCGAAAGGGGGCCACACAAATGTTGCTTCAACCAACAGATGGGAAGAAGTGTAAACTTTCTCTTGAAATTAGTATATTAGATTCTTCAAATTCAGGAATTTTCAAAGCTCCAATCTAGTGCGTATTGAGGAGGGTATATGAGTTCTTACATATGCTTAGGAGACACCAATAACAAAAATATAGTAAAAACATATATGAATCTGTTAGCTGGTAAGAAATGGTTAACATGAATAAACTTTGGATGATCGAATGATGCAATGTTCCTTGTTTACTTTTTATTTTCAAGAAATGCTATGCTTTGTTATAAATTTCAATAGAAGAGCAGAGTCTCTTTTCATCTATAAAATCAATTCCAATAAAAAATTAGGCAAACCCTTTTCATTTTTTATCCCTGGTTTACAAGATGATCTATGACAAAGTTTAGTTTTAGAATTTGACTTGGCAGCAGTTAGTCTAAACATGTGATCACATCTCGATCCGTTTACTCTCCTTACCACATCCTTTAAGCTCTTTACATGAACTTCTAAAATATATTTAATAAACGAGTCAGAATATGACTTTGTTTTTGCAGTCTTGTTAATCTATATAACCGGATTGGATTGCACAGGGTTTCACCAATGCAACTATGGATATAAAAACATTTCGGATTTTGAATCAATTGTAGATGGATATGCAACAACGAAAATTCCTCTAGAAACGAATTGGACAGACATTGATTATATGGATGACTTCAAGGATTTTACTCTAGATCTTATGAATTTCCTTGAGAAGGAAATGCAAAAGTTTGTTGAACAAATCCATGCTAATGGACAAAAATATGTTCTCATTATTGATCCAGGTAGGGCTCCATTCCTTGTTGTCATGAATTGGAGAAATAGAACTTAAAGAAAGGATTAAGAACTGAACTAAGCTTTATTATTATATTCCGAACATACAAATCATTTTCTTAATTGTGCAGGAATAAGCTTAAATGAAACATACAAGACTTTTCAGAGAGGGATACAAGATGGCATTTTTGTAAAACAAGGAGGTGTGCCATATTTGGCACAAGTGTGGTCTGGCCCAGTATATTTTCTAGATTTTCTCAATCCCAATACACGGTCGTTTTGGACAAAACAAATTTCTAAGTTTCATGATACAATTGCATTTGATGGCCTTTGGCTTGATATGAATGAAGTTTCTAACTTCTGTAGTGGGGTCACGTGTTCCTTTCCAAAGAATGGGGATTGTCCACGAAAATATTCATAGACATATTGTTGCTTAGTTTGTAGCATTGTAAACACCACCAGATGGAATGATCCCCCTTACAAAATCAATTACTTCTGGAATAACAGACCATTGGGTAACAAAACAATGGCTGCTAGTGCAGTTCACTATGATGATATCTTGGAGTACAATGCTCATAATCTATATGGGCTACCTGAGGTTATCATGACAAACACAGCATAGAAATTGGCACTAAAGAAGAGGCCATTCATACTAACCCGTTCTACCTTTGTTGGATCAGGGGTCCATGCCACGCATTGGACAGGAGACAATGTTGCAACATGGAATGATCTCTAGTACTCCATACCTACAATGTCGAGTTTTGGATTGTTTGGAGTCCCAATGGTAGGTGATGAAATTTGTGGCTTTGCAAAAGACACAACTGAAGAGCTTGGCAATAGGTGGATTCAACTAGGTTCCTTTGATCCTTTTCCTAGAGATCACTCTAACAAGGGAAGAATTCACTAAGAGATTTACTTATGGGAATCCGTCACAAGGTCTATAAGGAAGGAATTAGGTCGGAGGTACAGACTTCTTCCATATACCTACACATTGTCATTTGAAGCTTACATTAGAGGATCTCCCATTGCAAGGCCTATGTTCTTCACATTCCTTGAGGATCCTAATACACTAGGAATCAACACCCAATTTCTATTGGGTAAAAGGGTCTTGGTCTCCCTTGTTTTAAAGCAAGGAGCAAGCATTGTCGATGCTTATTTTCCAAAGGGAACTTGGTACAATTTGTACAATATATCAGACTCGATAACAGTTGAAAGCGACTCTTATGTTAGTCTTCTTGCTCCACTAGATACTTTCAATGTTCATGTATATGAGGGGACTATATTTCCAATGCAAGAAATGGGTATGACAATTAGGGAAGCCAGAAGAAGCCCATTTAGTCTGGTGGTTGCTTTGGGTGGTAAGATGGAAGCATATGGGGACCTATATGTGGACAATGGAGAGGATTTGGAAATGGTAACAATGCATGGCAAGTCAATTTATATAGATTTTTATGCAGATATTGTAGAGGGAGGAGTGAGAGTTAGATCAGAAGTCCAAATGGGGGATTATGCAATTGACCAGCAACAGGACCTGCAACATCAGCTACGTTTGCTGGTCCTGTGTTCTTCCACCCAATTGCTAGATGGTGCACTTGGCATTCATGTTTCTCGCCTATATTGCTCTTGTCGCGCTACACTTCATCACGAGGGAAGGTTGCAACGAAATGGGCGCATTGCTTTTCGATGCCCTTTCCAACACTCCGCTTCTCTTGATCTACCTCAACTTGTACATTAAGCAAAGATATAGCAACGCCAAATTAGTGAATACCCAGCACGACATCACCATCAACAAGAAGTACTTGTAACAATGAATACATTAACTTGATCATTTTTTGTGATCAATATCTACTTCACAACATAGGACCGAAGTAAAAGTGAAAATGGATTTCACAGAAGTGAAAGTGAACCGACATTGTACACCAAAGTGAATGAGCAAGGTAAGATGTTAATTGTCTGCTTGTATGTAGATGATTTAATATTTACAGGTGAGTTTGGCATAGCATATTTTAAAGCAGTCATGGAAAGTTAATTTGAAATGACTGATTTGGGGCTTATGAAGTTTTTTCTGGGCATTGAATTTCAGTAGTCTGAAAGTGGTATATTTATATCACAGCCTAAGTATGCAAGTGAAGTTTTAAAAAGGTTTAACATGACTAATTGCAGGACAACCCCAACACCAGTAATAACAGGTTTAAAATTAAGCAAGAATGATGAAGGATCCACTGTGGATCCTATGCTGTTCAAAAGGCTTGTTGGCAGCCTTATGTATTTGACAGGGACAAGACCAAACATTATGTATGGAGTGAGTTTGATCTCAAGGTTCATGGAGTCACCAAAAGACTCACATTGGCAAGCAGGTAAAAAAAAATTAAGGTATGTAAGCGGCACAAAAGACCTTGGTATTATGTATTCAACCTCAGAAAATTTTAAACTCATTGGTTACACTGATAGTGACAATGGAGGTAGCATAGATGACAGGAAAAGCACATCTGGGTACACATTTCATTTTGGTACAAGTGTTGTTTCATGGGCTTCAAAGAAACAACCCATAGTAACTCTGTCTTCAGCTGAAGCAAAGTATGTTGCAGCAACAAGTGTTGCATGTCAAGCTGTCTGGATGAGGAGAGTATTAAAAGACTTGTCACATAACCATCAAGAATCGACAACCATATTTTGCGACAACAATTCAGCCATAGCATTATCAAAGAATCATGTGTTTCACAAGAGAACCAAGAACATTGACTCAAGGTATCATTTCATAAGAGAGTTGGTGAACAACAAGGAAATTTGTTTGGAATTTTGCAGGTCTGAAGATCAACTTGCAAACATCTTTACAAAACCATTGGCAAAGGATATTTTCTAGTATTTGCATAGTTATCTTGGAATGACAAGTTCTCCACAGTGAACTCTGTCATAAACAGAGCATGTCTAAGCTCTGAAACATTTTGTAAATTTTGTTTTAAAAAATCCCCATCTGCTCATAATTAAGGGGGAGTGTTGGAAATATTAATCACTCGCAGATCCGTACCTAACTCTCAGCCGACTCTGTCAGAGTCTGTATCAGTCAAGATCTTGTCGATCAGTCTGGCAAGAGGGTAGAGTCCACGATTCGACAATGTAATCTAGTCGAATTAATTTCTGAAGCTAAGTTGTTAAGTAGATAGTTATTACAGTCTTTAATGGAGAGTCAGTCGATTCATGTAGAAGTAATTTTCAGGTTGCCTATAAATAGAAAAAACAAATTGCAAATCAAGTTAGACAGTAAAGAGAACTCTAGGTGAGAAAGGAGAGAAAGAGAAGTTGAAGCAATCACCTAACAATCTTTTACTCATGTTAAGTCTCGAGTATAAACTATAATATAATTCTCCTATACAATATACCTAACAATCTTTATCAGCAATTTTTTTATTACAAATAAAATAATCACAAATTCTATATATATCTATTTGTAAAAATAGTAAATGATAATTAAGGAACATGTTAGCAAATATTTTTTTGATAAAGAACCAGACTCATTTGTAAAATAAATAAATAAGGTATTGTGAGTATCTCGATTTAATCAGTATTAAGAACTCGAAGACAGATGAGCGTGCAAATATCCACCCCCTTTCCTATAACTTAGATTTAATCTGTTAATCTTTCCTCTTCAAGTACCACTAAATTGTTAAAAAAGGTTATTGCAAAGAGCCTAAAAACTCTTAAATGTATGTATATAAATGTAGTTATCAGGTAGTTATGTATATAACGTTATATGTATATAAATGTATGCAAGAGGTAGTTATCAGCGAGTTAAGTTAAGAACATTCCCATGACGTAATTATGAGCTGGTTAAGACAATTTGCATGACGTGATTATGAGCTGGTTAAAACAATTTGCATGTAGTTAAAACAAAATCAAAGAGTTAACTCAATATATTATCGAACAAGTATGAGAGGAAGTTCTGTTTTACATGCACAGCGAAGACAAATAACTCATTTGAATATTGGTGCCGTTTTCAAATTTCAAAGAGTTAAATATCATAATATTTTGATAGCTGCTTCATTCTTATAAATTGTTAGAAGAGATCGGCACAGGAGGGCGTGAACTCATTTCAATACTCTGCCAAAAGCAAAGTAATGGATCGTAGCAAGGCTCGTTGTTATAAATTTTTAAAAGAGATGGGAAAAGGAGCCCATGGAACAGTTTGGAAGGCAGTAGAGCAAGTTTCAGGCAGAGTTTGTGCCATCAAGAGATTGAATGGAAGGTTTTCTAAATATGAAAATCATAGCAATCTTGCAGAGGTGAACTGCTTACAGAATTTGAGTCCTCATAAAAACATACTTGGGCTGCATGATGTCATATTGGATGGCAGCACCTTGTATTTGGTTCTTGAGTTTATGGAATGTGATCTGTTAGAGCTCAGAGGTAGAGGTAGAGGTAGAGGCCTTCCAGAGGACAAGGTGCGCAAATTTTGCTTCGAGATTTTGAAAGGGCTGGTTCACATGCACAAAGAAGGATATTGTCACCGCGACCTGAAGCCAGAGAACTTGTTGGTGACTGGAAACNGGCTGGTTCACATGCACAAAGAAGGATATTGTCACCGCGACCTGAAGCCAGAGAACTTGTTGGTGACTGGAAATGTTATAAAAATTGCTGATTTCGGACTGGCTAAGAACTTGCTAGATGATGTCAATGAGCCACTCCAATCTTATGTTGTGACACGTCCATATAGAGCTCCGGAACTTCTTCTTGGATCCACTCATTATGACTTCGCCATCGATATGTGGGCGATGGGTGTTATCATGGCGGAGCTCCTCAGTGGCGACCTACTATTTTCAGGCTCCAACATGGTAGAACAGATGAACAACATTTGCTCTGTCATTGGTTCTCCTGATGAGCAAACTTGGCTCCCAGGATTAGAGCTTGCTGCCTCCATGAAGTACAGATTTCCGGAAAAGTTTGTGAAGGTTAGTTCTATTACACAATTATGTTCTTTACTACCTAGTGCAAGTGCCCAGGCCATTGATCTCATGAACCTCTTGTTGTCATGGAATCCTAAGAAAAGACCCACAGCGATAGAAGCACTGCAGCATCCTTTCTTTTATGCCATTCCCGGATATTTCTTGGTGTTTCCTTCAAAATCCCATGGTGTGCAGAGNTCCCATGGTGTGCAGAAGCCTTGTGATCATAATGGAGCTGGAATGGGCAAGTTGCAAATTAATCCAATTGGGCGAGGAGTACACCAACCTGAATATGCAAACAGCTGGTCAGCGAACTATTTTAGGTGGAGTTTTCAAAANAATCCAATTGGGCGAGGAGTACACCAACCTGAATATGCAAACAACTGGTCAGCGAACTATTTTAGGTGGAGTTTTCAAGATTCAATTCTGCAAGAAAGTGGTTTTATAGGGTCATATGATAATCAAGAAGTTGTTTCATCAACTGCTAAGAGCAGGCCAGCGAATCAGTTTAGATCGAGTTTTCAATATCCAATTTTGCAACAAAGTGAGCTTATAAGGTCATATCAAATTCCTGTATCGGAGTCTTCTATAAAGCTCCCATTATACCCGTTTCCATTTATGGGGCAGCAGAAGCAGGAATGCTACAAGTGCTCAGAGTGCAATGATAATCAAGAAGTTGTTTCATCAACTGCTAAGAGCAGGCCAGCGAATCAGTTTAGATCTAGTTTTCAATATCCAATTTTGCAGCAGAGTGAGCTTATAAGGCCATATCAAATTCCATTATACCCGTCTCCATTTATGGGGCAGCAGAAACAGGAATGCTACAAGTGCTCAGACTGCAACTGAGAAACAGGAAGAAAACAGAACCCCAACTCGTCTGAATCCACTTTTGATTGATTGATAGCGGCAAAGCCTCGAGTTTCAGTTTCTTGTGCATGTCCGTTTTCATATACCTGGTGTATTTTATACTGGGCTTATTTAAAAATAATACAAAATGTGAAGTATATTTATATACTTACATTACATACAGTGTCAATGTTGTGGTTTCCATACTTATACTTACATTACATTACATACTTATTTATATTTATATACTTACTTATATGAAAGATTTGTTTCTAATGTTGTGGTTTCCATCAATGTTTCTCTGCATTCTTTCTGTCTGCGGCTACTTGTATTGTATCGTGGCTCTACGCCGTGAGAGGTCACTTCAAGAATTCTTCTTGTTTGAGTCTACTTGTGTTGTATAGTCTCAGGCATTGAGTCTAGTTGAGGTCACTTCAAGCATTGACTAGTTTTTGGCTTACAACTTCCAAGAATGCACATGGAAAAAGTT
>LPNX010463562.1:2610-22181 GCA_001517045.1 Pseudotsuga menziesii | reverse complement strand
GTTTTCCTCCTTTTTCCTCATTATTTTTATTCCTTTTCTTCCCTTTTGGGGATTTTTTCTATTTTTAGAGGAATTTTGGTTATTTTTGGAGGAAAAGGGGGGTTTTTGGCCTTTTGGAGGCATTTTAGGCCTTTTGGAGGCTTTTCAAATGGTTTTGTGGCCTTTTAGAGGCATTTTAGGCCTTTTGGAGGCTCTTTAGTGGGATTTTCAGGGAAATATGGTAGGCAAATGGATAAATGAGCCATGTAGTGAGGTAGATGAGGTAGTTAACCATTTTTGGGTGTTAACAGGAGGGGAGGACTGTCATGTCCCCATATTTTGGGACAATAAAAGTGTTGACCATGATGAAATTCCTAGGGGCTCAAATTGACATTAATTATTATTCCTAGGAAAAATATCGCTAATAATTGTTCTAAGGCATGTATTTATATTTGTTTCAGCAATTTTATTTTTTATAATGCACAAAAATGATGTGGAATTAAGGCCACCATGTTAGGATGGCACATTGGGGAAATCTAACTTGCCATGGTAAAAATAAGAAATTCCATGACAAAAGCAAGCAGGAGAATAAAGGAAAGTTGCCTAAAAGCAGAAAAAATAGAAAGAGGTAAAAGCAGGAAAGTTTTTGAAGGAAAGAAAAAGTTTCCTTATGACCCAGGAAAAGCAGAAAGCTATCATAACTCAAAAGAGGAATATTTTGACTAAGGGAGGGCACGGTTTCTAATTGTGAAGGATTATTTGGACTTGGAAACAATTCCACATGGTCCTACTTTCCTAATTTCCCAAAGGGGGCGCTTTTGTGGCTAGGGTTAGGTCACCATGGGGTTGACTTGCTCTCACAGGTCACCATTGGCCTCAACTTACTAAGCAGGTCATCCATAATTATATAAAATATGAATTTGAACCGATTGCTTCAGTTTGGTTGATGATTTGACTGCTGAATGGTTATGTGAGCATTACTTCTTAGTGTTGTGCCTCGGACTACTAGGAGATGAGCCCCGGTCTTCCATCCCCTTCTCTTCCATTGCAGGTGTGGAGTGCTAGCTTGCAGACATTGAAGTATAATCAAAGTTATTTTCAGCCTCCATCAAGTTCATTTTGAGCCCCAGTGAATCCCATGCTTCACCTATGCTCACACCCCTTGCTGGTCATGATTTGGGCCTCTCGCCCCTTAATTTTGGAAGCATCTTTGTAATGGTTAGTCAATAATGTAATTTATGTTTTGTAGTGTCATTATATTCTGAACATTTCATTTATCAGGTTGATATATATTAGACCCTAAAGAATATTATCTCAGTTTCATAAAAGGTCCCATTTTATCAATGTATGGGGGAATTGAGTGAATATGAGTGTTGTAATAAATAATTCATGATGGGGAAGTGATTGAAATAAGTATTTATGTTTATCAAGATCATATTTATCTCTGTTATATATCTCATGTTTTACAAAATTGTATTTAAGCTGATTTAATAGCTTTTTTAAGACCCTTGCTAGATTACTAGTTTTTAATAACTACTTTTACTAAAATTGATGCAAAACAAGATCTGTAAACCAAAAATGAGCTATGTATGTCCCTGTGGGTCAGTAACAAGCGTAAATTCCCATATAAATATCTAGAACCATTTTTGTTTTGGTTCATACCACCCTTTTGGATCCTCCTCTGCGCAGGGTTTCTCTTGACCAAAATTGCCATAAATCCCCAAATTCACCCAAAACACCTTAAACTTTCCAGAACCTTAGAAAAATATTTAAATAGATTTTTTATGTTAAATTAAGGCTGTAAAAAACCTCTGCAACTTTCCTGAAGCGTTTGGTTGAAACAAAATGAACTACTTTCCTTCATTTCACGGTTTGGCTGCCCAGAAGCGTGGTAATAGGTTTTCGCGGTGCGGATTTTGAAACCTAAATGGAACTAGATATAAATGTGTTAGGGGAGAGGAAATTCCATTTCTGACATATATTTTTTTTCTTCCCACTGATCACTCTTGTCCTCTGCAAAATATCCCACAAGAAACCATTGTTTTTCCCAATCCGAGAAGGCTCTATGTGAACCAATTAAATTTCAGAATTATTTAAGTAAAATTACAGAATTAAAGTGTTCAGGTCTGCACACCAGACTTAGGAAATTACAATGAATCATGCTAATGTAATGTGTAATATATAATACTAATTCTTACTATTCTTTAGCAGGCTCATAATCTAAGTGGATGGGAAGTCTCGCCTACCAAGGTGGATCAGTGCGTCATGCAGAATTTCAACCCTTTTTTTCCTTAGTGAGGAGGAGAACAATACTTATGGGACAACCGGACAAAAAATGGGAGGCAAATTTCAATATTTTGAATTCACATCTGAACTGCAACCAATTCATTTATTCATACAAATAGTACCTTAACTCTCCAAGAAAAGGGGGGATTTATTGCTTCAATGGCTTATGGAAATGATACTTAACTAATTAGTTATTCTTAGTTTTTTTTTTTTTAAGATCTTTCCTCTCAATGAAATGAAGTGGAATGAATGAATTTGAATGATGAATGGCCTTACTATTATTGACTTAGTGGATTTTAGTGATTGTTATGAGCATTTATTTAGTCTTTATTTCTAGCTATTATTTGTGTGAATTGTTTTGTTGTGCAAAGCGTATTTATTAAATTAACTCTTTATAGGGTCTTGGCTATAATTGAGAGAGCAACATATGGCATTAGTTTAGATGATGTGTGTGCAAAGAACCAAGTTCCTTCAACACATAAGAATTACAGCATGAGGACTATGGATAAAACTATTACTCAAGGAAAGGTTGAGGGATTAGTTGAGGTATGTCTATTTATACTTTGAACATAGAAAGACTGTCCATATGGATGGTAAGCATCAATATTTTCTGATTAAATGCATTATACCTTCAAATGTTTTATAACTAGCTTTAAATTTTTTCCCAAGGATGTCAAGTCAACTTTGAAAAAACTTGAAGAAGGTGGCAGAATAGATGATGCTAAAGTTGTTTGTGAACCAAATGTGCTCCAACAAATTTATAAATGGAAGTTTATATTTTTTTTTGTTGATAGGTTGAATACTATTTTCTATAAAATGGATTTTGCTGGTAGTTTTTTTACATTCCTAGGTTACTCTAGTAAGAGGATTTATTGGAAACTCACTTTCAAATTTTATCGTTGGTTTTTCCTTCCTTTTCTAAAGTTGTGGAAAGTCATCAAAATGTGTTTTCTTTAGTACATGATGGAGTTGTGTAATTGTCTGCCCATGGAGATAGCCATTGTGACATTGGATTTTTATTATTTGAAACAATAAATCGAAATAGATAATCCATAAATTGGTTGACTTAATTGGTATCACATCCATCACAGAGGTATTCCGTTATCTCTGATAACATGAATGGATATGCTAGATAGGGAAAATTGTACATAGCTCTCAGGAATTAGTTTATCATAAATACTTGTTACTTGTAAGTTGTATTAGTAATAATTATGTAGTTTGTAGATTGCTATCTATCATAAATTTGTTTGAATATCATCATTGTCAAGCAATAAAAACTTCTTAAAGGGTGTTAGCTCAATGGTAGAGCACCTTCATAATTATAGGCAGGAGGTTGGTGGTTCGATTCCTCCGTGTCCTATCATAAAAATTTTACTACAAAAATGACTAAATTCACATATATACGACTATTAGTAGCTAATTTCCTGTATCTTAGTCGTATTTAGCTTAGTCATTAATATGTTATTAGCTAGTAGTTTATTTAGTCATATATTTGGTCATTAATTGTTGCAATCAGTGACTAAATCAATGACTAAATCCATGACTAAATCAATAACTAAATCATTGACTACTAATGACTAGATCATTGATTATCAATAACTAAATCAATGACTAATAAGTCAAGCTATTAATGACTAGGTGAAATAGGACTAGCTATAAGACAGTGGAAATTAGCTACTATTAGTCGCTGACTAAAAAATAATCGTTTATAGCCTGATTTTAGTCATTAATTTCTCATTTTATACTAGTGTTCTGTCAAAATTGGTCTCCCAATTTTCTTCTGGCACGATGAACTTCCCCAAATTGTTTCCAATAGATTCTAAAATGTACTTCTACCAGAAAACCATTGGAAATCCTGGCAAGATTACCCAAATTTTATGTATATTTTGTGGTTCTCTCTTCAAATTGAATTTGACATGTCATTTCCCCAGAATTAGTCTCGACGTGCCCCAACTCCACCTTTGGTTTAACAACATAGTTTCGACGTCTTCCTTCCCGACCTTGAAGAGGAACCATTCCCTTAGAGGTATGTGGAACTCCGATGAATATCCGAGTAAATGAAACTAGTTTGAATCCATCCAGTTTGATAAGGAATCTCTTCCTACCACCTTCCTGCAAAATCTACCTACTAATGCAGATTTCATGTTGTTGGGGCGCATACCCTAAGGATTATTAGTTTTGGTAACTTCGCGGCTGTTGGTAAGCGGAGTTATGGGTCAAAATAGTCTTAGGGGTGTTGGGGGAAGTTAAAACTCCTTTTTTGTAATAAACCCTTGGTTGAAATCCAGGGTTTAGGGTTTTGGGTGCCCATGGTTTAAGACCATGGTTTTGTAAAAATGCGCAGTATAAATAAGCGCTTGTGTAAAGAAGATAGGTTAGGTTTTATGATGAAAGAAAGATTAAGGGGAAGCTAAGGTTGATTTTGTAAGGAAAGGTTAAGTCCCAGCTGTGTGTGTGGACGACCTCTGCAGCTGTGTGCGCAGAGGGTTTTTGTAAAGAAGATTGAGGAAAGACCTGCAGCTGTGTGCGCAGAGGGTTTTTGTAAAGAAGATTGAGGAAAGACCTGCAGCTGTGTGCGCAGGGGCCTGCTGCTGTGTGCGAGGCTTTTTAAGGACTGAAAGGATTTGCAGCTGAGTGCGCAGATCAAACTGTGGTTTTTGTAGCAAGTTGAATAGAACACAGTTTGTGGATGTAGCCCCTACACTGGGGGTGAACCACGTTATATGCGGTGTTGTGGTTTCTTGTGCTGTTTTTGTTTCTGTTTCTTTTATGCATTAATAACTGTTGACATCTGATAAGTTAGATCACTGCTAATATTTAGCTTCGCTGTGAATTCCCTGTAGTGGGTTGAGCAAGTCACGACTGTTTATTTATCTGCGAAGTTGTATGTGAATGAATGGTAAAGCTTTGTAATTATTGATTAATAAGGTTATTAAAAGGCTAAGGTACAGTAATCCCCCTCTCTGCTTGCAGAAACCTGATTCTGCGGCACCCCCATAGCTGTTTCGGGTGAGACTGCAACCTGCGCGCAGGTTGTTGCCGAAAGGGCCAACTCTGTGGGTCTTTTGTTGGTGCGACATTAAAGGATTAAACCTGGGTCTGCCCTATTGCCCAACAAATTGGTTCCGTTGCCGGTTGAACTCAGTACCTGCTCAAGAGGGGTTTACATTGTACCTCAAGGGCTATGTTCTGGACGCCCTCTGTGAAGGAAATCAGTGATTGGTTTGCTGAGATATGTTCAAAATTTGAGCAGCAAGAGAACGCCAATCCGCGGTGTAGTGCAAGTGAATTTTTACAAAGGTATGTTTTTTGTGATGCTTATGAAACTTTTTTTGGTAGTATCCACATAGAGTTGCACCAGTGGTTGTCTAGGTTAACAGAGAGGAGGACGAACTTTCAAGCTCGATGGATTCCTATGTGGACCCCCGCAAGGGTCAATCTTGTGTAACACGTGAACAACGAGGTATCCCGCGCTGTTGACTTCTGGATGACGCTAACGTTGGACGCCTTTGTGACAGAGTTTTCCATTAACACGAGCACCTCGTTTAGCGAAGCTAAATGACATTTTTTCAAAGGTCCCCGTTGTAAGTTTTTAAATTCCTTAAGCTTGAAGATTAAAACACTATTGGTTGAAAAAGGTATATTATTATTTGAATCAGACTGTTAGTTTAGTAGTACTAACATATGTTTGCAAGTGAGAATACCTTCGACACGCAAAGTGGGTTTCCGCGAAGCGAGCAAAGGTACAAAAGAGATTTTGAGTCCTACTCCTTAGTTCAGACCACCGCACCTCCCCCTGTAAACCCTCAACACCCAGACCCTAAAGAAAACCCTTAGGTAGGAAACCCTCCCGTCACCCCACAGTGTCGCTTTGTTACCCCTAAAGTTCGGTCGCAGTGTGACAGGAAACCAAGTCCAAGTATTCCGGCCCTGTAAACCCCCCCCATCCATGTCTTGTCCCCCTCCCAACCCTCCCAGAACCACCGTGGCTCACCTAGCCGATGACATCAAGCTGCCCATCTTCAAAGGAACGGGATCCGAAGATCCAGAACAGTTTTGGTTTTTGTGTGAGGCCATATGGAACGCAAAAAGTATTACAGACATGGATGTGAGAACCGCGCAGCTCATTACTTCCTTTCGCGACCGGGCTTTGACCTGGTTCATGAAATTCTCCAGTAATCAGCACCCCACTTTGTATGAAATCAAGGCAGCCATCACTAAGGAATTTAAGAAACCGAAATCAGAATCGCAGAGCATCACTGAACTCAAATAGATTCAACAACGATGCGGTGAATCAATGTGGGACTTTGATCAGAGATTCAAAGTTCTACTGGACCAAGTCAGCTTTACCATTAGTCCTACGCAGCACAAGGAATGGTTTATCGCCGCATTATTGCCGCATATCAGAACTCCGCTTATGCAACAGAAGGTTGCTGACCAGCAAGAGGCTCTGGAAATTGCAATGAAGCTAGAGACCGCCCCCGTTGGAGACGATTCTGGTATTGCCCAAATCCAAGTGCAGCTGGCAGCGATGGCTCTGGAGCTTCACGATATGAAGAAAGCTAAAATCAGTCGAGAGGAGGTCTGGTGTACGAAATGTCAGTCCGAGGGTCACGATAGGGACCAGTGCCCCATGGTCAGAACCTACCTAAATACGGGTGCGTCCAACCAATTCACTCCCAGTGTTCTATATTGTGAAATTTGCCGAACCTCTGGCCAGCATCGCCCTAAGCACTGCCATCTTCTTCAGAGATATGTTCAAGTTCCCAAAAACCCCTACTGTCAGTTCTATAAGTCCATATGGCATAACGAAGAAGAGTGTCGTAGCTACGACCTTATGCGAGAGCGCACCTCTGACGCGTACCGAGTACACAATGAAGCCCAGAGTAATGATGGTTATGGTTACCGTGGTGGTGCCTCCGGAAGAGGTGCTTTTGGAGGCCACGGCCGTGGTGGGATGACCGGAAGAGGTAGAGGCCAGGTTGTGTGTTACAATTGTAACCAAGCTGGCCACTTGGCTCGCAACTGTCAGAATCCCACTACAACCTGTCGGTATTGCCACGCGGTGGACCACGTGATTGAACAGTACCCCCAGCTCCTCGCAAAGATTCAGGAGAACAACCGTGGCCCTACCCCAAATATTCAGCTGATTTCCATTGAGCAAAGACCTGCCGCAGCCCTCAATGTGGTCACCCGGAGTGGAGCTACGACGCATATTCAAAACACGCCAAAGAAACCTGTCGCGGTGTGTGCACGTAAGGCCTCCATGAAAACCTCAGTCCTTGACCCTACGAAGGACCAAGCCCCAATCCAGGAGGCCCAGTGTGATATTGTTGACCCTGGTGCCGTAGACGTACTTGCGCGGCAATCTCAGCAGGCTTCGCAGCCACAAGAGGCCTCGACAGATAAAGTAAGTACACTATCTTCTTTCTTGCAGATCTGTATGAAACTCTTGCGGAATCAAAATGCTTTAAAAGAGCTGCAAAAATTTCTTGCTGTCACAGACCCTCAGAGAGGAATTGATCAGGAGAAAACTGTTAGCCGTGTCCGAAGAACGGGAAGGGAAATGAGATTGAACGTTCAGGTAGGGGAGTATGATATGACTGATGTCATTCTGGATATTGGATCAGATGTTAATGTCCTACCCAAGAAGACCTGGGGGAAAATGGGAAAGCCTTCCCTGGTTTGGTCACCTATACAACTGCAACTAGCTAACCAGCAAAGGATTGTACCTCTAGGGAGACTTTTTAGTGTCCCAATAGACATTGATGGGGTCAGTACTCTAGCAGATTTTGAAGTTATTGAGATCATTGATGACAGCAACCCTTATCCAGCCCTGTTGGGAATTGAGTGGGCCATGGCCAACGCTGCAATCATCAACCTTAAGAGGAGACAGATGACCATCGAAGGAAATGGTCTGCGCATTATTATACCCCTTGACCCATCCCAAGGAGAAAGATATACAGAACCACTCAGAGATGAAGGGGAGTAGGATACTCTAGACCACATCTACAACTTACAGCCAAGGACGTAGATTATGTCGAGCCTGATGATGATGGTGTAATGGATTGGCAATGTGATAGCTCCTGCATGTCTGATTCAGACGATGGTCTGGAGAATTGGCAGAATCGACTGTACGAGCTACATGGCCATAGATGCGCGCAGATCACTCAGTCTCTTAGATGCCTTAGTGCACAGCCTAGAGAGTTGCCTGCATTTGTTGGGATGATAGACCCTGGAGAATTTATTGCACCTATTTCAGAACGAGTACCTCAGTCACAAAACACCCAGAGTCTGGAAATAGCACTAGAAGCTATAGCAGCATGGGGGACCGATCCTACAAAGTCTCACCCCAGTCGGGGAACCTACCAGAAATTCCTGCGCCCCAGATTCATAAGCCAAGCTCAAGAGGTGCGAAGTAAGGGGCCGAATAGCCTTCAGGGACATTTGAGGCAGAACTATACAGCAAGGGAAAACACACCTCGTAAGGAGTGGGTGCATAAGTTCATGCATATCTTGGACCCTATAGCGAAAAATGGAAATATGGAGGTTGAGCTCGGCCACGGTACTGTAAGAGGGGGAAATCTTGTTGATAGCTTTTTTATCACATTTTCTATTAACAAAAGTCGTCCTGTTTTAGATATAGCTTTCCGATCAAACCACGACAAGGAAAATGATGATCACCCAGGAATTGAATACTACACCAAGGGGCAGAGCCCAGATGCCAGTCCCTTAAACCTAATAGTCCTGTCGCAAATATTACTAGGTCGGGTCGAAGGGCACTATTGTGCCGAGGTTGCTTATTGTCCTGAAGCTTCAACCATGATTCTGCCGAGGCCCAAAAACATAGCGAGGCTCAAAATCCGACCGTTGGGAAGCAGCCAATTTGGCGGCGGCAGAGTTTTAATTGCTTTAAATGACTGTACTAAGACTAGTACCAGCAATCGCGCTCCACATGGACAAGATTTTCGTCAGATTTGGTGCCTTCAATGCACTGTCCTGCCCGATTTGATTGATGGCATGTATAAGAAGATGCCTCAGTTAGGAAAAATTGCATACTGCATTTCTTCAAGATTTCTGAGTGAACCCATGACCACCGAACGCGAGATTGATGCTTTGGTCAGAGAATTCGAGCAAGAGGATCTGATCACCTGCTCTAATCGGCCGCCTGCCCTAGCTCACTGTGAAGACACTTCCCCAGCACCACCACGGCCACCATATCTACCACCTGTTTGCCCAGGTACCGCGTTACCCCGTCGGACAAAGCAATTTACATTAGCCACACCCTCGCTGCCACAGGGAGTGCAGTTGATAGGAAGTATGACAAGGAAGATTGATCAGCTTAAGTACAGCGATCACGACACCAATGACCATGGCAAGTTCCCACAGTTTGAACCAGCAGAATACTTGCACCGCGTCAAGTATCCGGATCATAGGTTCACACTACTGGAAGTACAACTATGGGCTGCGGGCTTGGACAGAGCTGGCCTACTCAAGATACTTGACATTACCCATTTCGGTCGTGGCATACATGTGACTGTAGCGGCCAAACAGTTACTAGCGCTGGTGCATGACGGCTATTTATGGATAGGGGACTAGCAAATTCCTATTGACGCCGCCCTCATCCATAGGATCATAGGTTTACCCATGGCAGGACCTGATCCGAGAACTGAATTTCCGTCCAAACATGACGATACAAAGCTCTCGCAAACCATGAAAGAGTGGTTTGGCCTAAAAAAAGGGAAACAGGGGTATCACACTTCCGCGATTCAGGAGCAGCCCATTCGATTTGCATCTGAACTCTTAGCCTGCAAACTCATACGGAAATGCAGGCCAACTGAAGTACCTGCTCCGGTTATCCGGATTGCTATGAACTGCGCTGAGGGGTATACTTACAATTGGGCCGAATATCTTGCGAAGGAGTTTCTGGAGGATGCCCGCGATGCGCAAGAAAAAGGTAGACCTTTTCATTATTCCTGGATTTTAATCCTTATTGCATTAGTTGGGTGGAAAGAACCCACTGAAGCCCAGTTTGTAGAATTAAACCCCGGCACGCCAGGGGCAGCAAGGTATGCCTCCCTATGGATATCCTCAGATAAGGAAGCTCAGCAGATGACGAACACTATGTTCGTCTTCTATGTGATGAGTATTCACTATGAGATTATGTGAACACCTCGACTTACCAACGAAGTGTTCTCTCAATACGAGGGTATTGCGCACTTTAGTGCCGATATGCATCATGTTTTCATTCAAACTCGTGCAGATCCACAACAGTAATGCTTCAAATTACCATATGTAGTCACCGAACCAGATGTCAGGTGGATAGTTCAGCACTGGCTGGCCGAATGGCTGAAAGATTTAGGGAAAAAACCCTCTATTCTGGTTCCCCCAGCTACCAATATTGGCGCAGGTACTAGTCAGGCGCAGCAGCAAAGCCCATTGGAAGATAGCAAAGACCTAAGTGATTCGCAAATGGATGACAATGGCTAGGATGGAGACGGTGGATAGGATGAATAGGATGGATAGGATGAGGATTCGGTCAAGACCATATCAGATCCTAACCCACAAACGAAGCGCAAGTCACCAGAAGGAGCCGAGGTAACCAAGCCCCAGTCCCGCAAAAAGGCAAAAGCGTCGAAGGACAAAGATATTGAGGAAGAAGCCACTGTTATGCTGGATGCACTGGAGCACGCTCTAGAACAATCTACGATAGCGCTTACTAAAAGATGGTCAGAGTTTGCGGAACTGCATCTTGTCGGGCTCTCAGGTATCGCGAATAGGGTATCGGAGCTAAAAGAGCTAGCAACAAAATCCGCGCACAGTACTGCGACAAGTAGCACTAAAGCACCCATACAGCAGGATTTTAGGCAATGGCCACCCAAATATCACCAGGGACAGGTATCAAGCGCAACTCTAATACATCCTGACACAGATTCCCGACCCCAGCCGGATACAACCGCGGGGCTTGATTATACAAAGATGTCTATATCAGAGTTGCACCTCTGCCAGCTTGCGATTACAAAGGAGATCCATGCCCGAACCCAATTGTCCCAAATCCAATTGGAAGACACCATCAAACAAAACAAAACCTTTGCAGCACGCCTAGAAGAAATCGCACAACAGAAGAAAGAGGCTAAACATACAACAACTATGTTGATGCAAGCACTGGACGAGGCATGTCGGAGTCTTTCTAACTTCAACATACAGGGAGCCGAGGAACCAGAGCAGAGAATTGCTAAGCTAAGAGACTATGCCCATCAGTCCCGCAGAGAGGTTGAAAGGATGAAGATAGATCACCAGCACGAGATTGCAGAACTTCAACTACGCATTCCTCCTGAGACTCCACTAGAGGTCCGAGAACAGCGCTAGTAGGACATCAAGGCTTCAGCAGCAAAAATATCAGATAATGTGGCTAGCGTCGAAAAACTAATGGAAGACAGCATAGAAGCATGGGCGAACCTACAGGACCATCCAGATGTAGGTAAGATCCAGGAAACCATCAAGTTGCACCAGGATGAATTAGATGCAGTCAGAATAGAAATCAAGACGCTGCCACCTATGCAGAAGATGGCTAAAGTGAAGCGCAGCAAGGAACTTCAGCAGGTAATTGAGTCCTGCAGGACGAAGGTAACGCTGCTGGAGAATACGTTACAGCACCTGGTTGATGAAGCATTAGAATTGAGCAATACTGCGGAAAGCCAGCTCAAACTTTTGAAGACCTATGACACTTTTGCGCAGGAAAGGGCTGACACAGACTCATCTTTAGTATTACAGGAATTCATGGAAAAGGAGAAAGCCGCTGATGATATACTACACAATCTCACCAGTCGCTTCCAGATCCTCGCGCAGAAGATTCGCCCACCAGAGTCCTCGCAGAGTGTCCCGGGACGGGCCACTAGTGAGTCTTAGGGGCCTGTTGGGGCGCGTACCCTAAGGATTATTAGTTTTGGTAACTTCGTGGCTGTTGGTAAGCGGAGTTATGGGTCAAAATAGTCTTAGGGGTATTGGGGGAAGTTAAAACTCCTTTTTTGTAATAAACCCTTGGTTGAAATCCAGGGTTTAGGGTTTTGGGTGCCCATGGTTTAAGACCATGTTTTTGTAAAAATGCGCAGTATAAATAAGCGCTTGTGTAAAGAATATAGGTTAGGTTTTATGATGAAAGAAAGATTAAGGGGAAGCTAAGGTTGATTTTGTAAGGAAAGGTTAAGTTCCAGCTGTGTGCATGGACAACCTCTGTAGCTGTGTACGCAGAGGGTTTTTGTAAAGAAGATTGAGGAAAGACCTGCAGCTGTGTGCGTAGGGGCCTGCTACTGTGTGCACGAATTTTTAAGGACTGAAAGGATATGCAGCTGAGTGCGCAGATCAAACTGTGGTTTTTGTAGCAAGTTGAATAGAACACAGTTTGTGGACGTAGCCCCTACACTGGGGGTGAACCACATTATATGCGGTGTTGTGGTTTCTTGTGCTGTTTCTGTTTCTGTTTCTTTTATGCATTAATAACTGTTGACATCTGATAAGTTAGATCACTGCTAATATTTAGCTTCGTTGTGAATTCCCTGTAGTGGGTTGAGCAAGTCACGACTGTTTATTTATCTGCGAAGTTGTATGTGAATGAATGGTAAAGCTTTGTAATTATTGATTAATAAGGTTATTAAAAGGATAAGGTACAGTAATCCCCCTCTCTTCTTGCAGAAACCTGATTTTGCAGCACCCCCATAGC
This sequence comes from Pseudotsuga menziesii, assembly GCA_001517045.1. NCBI lineage: Eukaryota > Viridiplantae > Streptophyta > Pinopsida > Pinales > Pinaceae > Pseudotsuga > Pseudotsuga menziesii. The sequence continues at coordinate 9,196 of LPNX010463562.1, read as the reverse complement.
TATTTCGGGTGAGACTGCAACCTACACGCAGGTTGTTGCCGAAAGGGCCAACTCTGTGGGTCTTTTGTTGGTGCAACATTAAAGGATTAAACCCAGGTCTGCCCTATTGCCCAACACATGTATGTTGGGTTTTCTATTAACTGGATATCTCTTTTGACAAAGAGCTCCAGACATCCTTTTTTTTGGCTTATACCTTTGGATCTCTTAGATCGGTGTTTCATCTGTACCTCTACATTTTTAGTCTCATCACTTCCTGAACTGGTGCTAAGTACAACATGTGAGAGAGGAGGTGGCGTACCCTAGATAATGGAAGCTATTTGAATTTGTAGTACTACTCCACACATGGACCAATTCAAAGTATTTGTGACCAAGAGTTTCATTACATGAAAGTTCATATTTTTTCTATCATTTATCATTGACATATATTTTTTACTCGCCTTTAGGTTCCCATGGTGAATTATATCAGCACATGTAGGTTGAGAATTTTTTTGTCAACATTAATGAACTCTTAATTTAGTGTTTCATTTTAATATATTCGTTAATTTATCATAATCATCAAGGGGATTTCTATTAAATATTTCACAGGTATCTAATAAGAAAGGATTTTCCTGTGGTGCTCGATGAATAGTTCTCGATTGAAAAAAAAATTGGATCTAGAACTGCATGATGTAAAGGATATTGTGAAAACATGATTCACCTCAAGATTTAGGATCTAAGGGAATCCTCACAATTCAATATCATTCACAACTTATGCATAAAACAATGAAAATAGTGAAATTAACAAATAGAAATGGTGTCAATAACAGAGTTTATTATGACTTTCCAATTGGTGAATATGTCTCGATCATCTTTATAATACAATAGGAGAAATTTTTTATCCTTTCAAGGAAATTTGGATGCATACATGTGGCAGGCTTAGATTGGACCTCTAAACCCCCCTAGGTGGACCAATGAGCTACCAAACCACCTAAACGACCATGAACGCTAGTACGAACATGGTTGGAGCATGCTAGGAAATAAATGAGGGTAGTTTAGGCATGGTGGAGTTCATGGTCGAGTGGGAGTGTATCTAGGAAGCAATAAATTGTCTAAAAGAGCCAAAAACCACCAAAATACATGTATGGGCACCTCCAATAAACCAATTTCCTTGTTTTAAGGGATGGGGACTGTACCAAGGACTTATAGTTCATTAATGAAGCTTCACGTGTCTCTATAATGGTAATATTAGGGAGATTGGGTGCATTTATGAGTCCAAAACACACAAATACCTTGATATACCAACATAACAAAGGTTTGGACCATATGACATCAGTACAAGAAAAATGAAAGTGTCTCCTAAGTGTATGTGACCATGGTACTTGGTGGTATGATGATATAACACCCCCCTTATGCCAAACTTGGTGTAATTACATCACATTAATGAGACCTTGGCAAGTAAAGCTCAAGTCACCTCTTACAAAAAAATTATTTGTCCATATAAACAAGGTAAGGAGGAAAACCTTATGGGAACAAAACCTCCCCTCTAAAATAGACATGGAGAAAAATATTAAAGTGAATATTAGTCATCATCATTTGTCACCCACTCCAAGAATCAATCTCTGAAAGGTGAATGTCTTCTTTGTGAATCTCTTGGTGAAGATGTCAACAGTTTGCTCTACATATGGGAAATATTGCAATGATACTACATGCTCATGCACCAAGATATCGTGTAGTGCATGTGTATTTCAATGTGCTTGGTCCTCTATATTTGCATTGGATCAGTGTAAATATTTATTGCAATTTGATTTTCATACCAAATTATTGTGGGCGAATCAAATGCAAAGCCAAGTTCCCCAAGAATACCTTGCAACCACATACATTGTGTAGTTGCGTTCACTGCTCCTTTGTACTCAGACTCAGCTAATGAAAGGGATATAGTGTGATGTTTATTACTTGACCAACATATGGGACCATGTGCAAGCATGAATACATAACCTAAAGTGTACTTTCTTTCAACGGAATATCCATCCCAATCAAAATTAGTAAATCCAACTAGTTCTAGTGGAAAACCAACAACATAGTGTACCCTGAAGTGTTTGGTTCCTTGCACATAATTCAAGATTATTTTTGAAGCCTTCCAATGGATCCCATGATCCTCCTACATATATATTACAAAAACACCTACAACATGTTCTAAATCAGGTGGAGAGTGTGTAAGATACAACAATCTCCTAACTAGTTGTATGTACAACGAGTTGTCCACCAATGGAGATGAAACCTAGTTTTATTATTGGAAGGAATGGGAACTTGGTTTCCTTATATTCATCCATTTTGAATTTTAATAACAGGTTTTCAACATACTTTGGTTGGATGACCTTGATCCCTACATTATATTTCTCAATATCTAAGACAATAATTGTTTCAACAATCCAAGGTCAGGCATGGAGAATTCATTGTGTAATGAAGACTTTATTGATCCTATATCATCAATGCAGATCCATGTAATCAAAATTTCATAAACATACATTACTATGATTTGAAATAAATCACCAACATTCTACAAATATACAGTAGGATCATATTTTCATCTTTCAAACACAAACGATTGCAGAAAATTGTCCATCTTGGCATACCAAGCCCTGGTGGCTTGCTTGAGGCCATAGACAGACTTATTGAACCTGAAAAAAAATGAAGGATTATGAATGAAACCTTTAGGATGCTGCATATATATCTAATCATTCATTTCACCATTAATAAAACAACTCTTCACATCCATGTGGTGAAGCTCCCATTGCTTAGATGCAACAATGGCTAAAACTAGCCTCATAGAGTCCATCTTTGCAACTGATGCAAATGTATTTGTATATTCCACTCCTTGGACTTGAGAGAAGCATTTGGGAACCAAAATTTTCCTTGCAATTTATATCAGAACCATTATCATCCACTTTGGTCGTATAGACCCACTTACATTGCACTAGTTTCCTCTTGGAGGTCAAAGGAACCAATTCCCAAGTCTCATTGTATTGCAAAGACTTGAAATCTTCTTGCATGGTTGTTTTCCATATTGTGTTAAGTGATTCTTCATAATATGTCTGAGTATAATATCCAAACATCATAAATAACCTATCTGAAATATTCAATTCGCAAGTAGAGAAGGCATAGTAAAACTGAGATCTAGTCTTCCTAGAGTCTAGTGGATCTTCAGCAAGATCACCCGCTGCTTGTATTGTTTTCTCATCCCAGTTTGGCCTAATGGGGGATTCATGATATGAATTCTTGTCATCATTATCATCATAAATATCAGAATTAGAAAAATCATAGGAAGAATCATCAATTACATTATCATGGAGTGGAGGATTTGAGCATCCCCCTTGAGCTAGTTCGATCTCATGCATGAGCTCTTCTTCGATTTGTACACTCCTTTCGATGAATTTTTACTGACATGATGGATCAAATATTTTGTATCCCTTTTAATATTCAAAATATCCAACCATAATGGACTCCTTGATTTGATTTTGCAAGGCATTTCTCTTCTCGAGAGGAATTCTAGCCCAAGCCTTTGATCCAAAAACCCTGAAATGAGGGACATTGGGCTTGTGACCACTCCAAGCCTCAAATGGAGTTTTGCATTCCAATGATTTGTATGGAGCTATTTTATGAAAATATGCAACACAATTGATATATTCATCCCATATATTAGGATTCAAATCCTTTTCTTCCATCATGCATGTAGCTATCTCCTTGAGAGCTCTATTCTTGCATTCTATAAAACCATTATGTTGTGGTGTGTAGGGAAAAAAATGTTGCATTTGGATACCACATTCTTCACAAAGCTACTGTAAATTTTTGTTGACATAATCCTTACCATTTTCAATCCTAATAACCTTGATCTTGTTCCCATATGCACTCTCAACTAAAGCTTTGTACACTTTGAAATTCTCAAAAACTTCGTACTTTAGCTTGAGAAAATACACCCAACAATACCTTGAGAAATCATCTATGAAAGTCAACACATACCTTGAATTCCCATATAACGGTGTGGTAATAGGCCCTATTATATATGAATGGATCATATCAAGCACTTGGACAACCCTCATTGACTTTCCTTTCTCATATTTGCGCTCAACAAGTTTCCCCACTATGCACCATTAGCAAGTGCCATTCGAAAAATTGATGCTAGGAAGCCCTTCCACCATGATTTTCTTGCTTAGTGATTGAAATTACATGCAATTGAGAAATCAATATTTCTCATGCCACAAGTTTCTTGTCTCATTGGCATGTGAAAGGAGCACATTCCCTTGGGAGTATGGAAGGAAGTGAGAGAATTTGTACATTCTTGAATCACGATTAGAAAAACCCACTACAACAACTTGGACTATAGATATTTATGAGATCTCCACATCATTTTGAGTAAATGTTACTCTCTTGGTTGCACCTATGTGTGTCATTTAATATAAAGAGAGTAGGTTCACTGCAATATCAAGAACAAACACTAGTACAAGTGATCAATTTTGCCACGGCAAAACGTGGCAATATCCACGGAAAAGCGTGGATATTGCCACGTCTAAGTGTTTTTTTTCTCGTGGCAGTCATTTTGTCGCAATAACGACGACCCGTTAATTGCGTGGCAAGAGCGACGACCCCTTCCCGTCGCTATAGCCACGCTTTGTAAAAGGTTTTTTTAAAAATAGAAATCCAAGCCGTCGCTATAGCCACGCAATTCCGTTGCTATAGCCACGCAAGTACGTCGCTATACCCACGCCGTTCCGTCGCTATATCGACGGTGAGTAAAAAATATTTGCATTTCCGTCGCTGTATCGATGGTAGGTGAATTTATTTTAAAAAAAAAATACTTGCTGCCGTCGCTGTATCGACGGTAGGTGAATTTTTTTTATTTTTAAAAATTTACTTGCTGCCGTCGCCAGCAGGGATCAAGATTGAAGGGCTGGTCTTAATTTCATATTGAAGGTTATGAAATTACTACTCTATATAAAAGACTAATGCTAGGTATGACTATGGATCTGCATCTGTGTAGGGGTATGGACCAACGCCTTCATCAACGACTAGCTATGTCCTAGCCTCTGCTGATGGTTTGACTGAAGCTATAGTGCTAGGTCTACTGGATCTGGATCAACAACTGGGTCATTTACTGGCAGAATCAACAGAGTATACTACTGCTGAAGAGAATACGTAACTATGTAACTAAGAATGTGTCAAAATGTATTATTCGTGGCCTCTGCTTGGAAATTGTATCATGGTAAGTCTAGGGAAGAGAATGCCTATGTTACATGGTATTTTTATATAAGTTCACTACTAGGTCTACTGGATCTGGATCAACAACTGGGTCATTTACTGGCAGAATCAACAGAGTATACTACTGCTGAAGAGAATACGTAACTATGTAACTAAGAATGTGTCAAAATGTATTATTCGTGGCCTCTGCTTGGAAATTGTATCATGGTAAGTCTAGGGAAGAGAATGCCTATGTTACATGGTATTTTTATATAAGTTCACTAAACTATTCTAAATTAAACAGAGTACCTTTCTCTATGATAGTAGTACTAGGCACACTAAAATGACAAATGATATGGTAGTGGATGAAATGGGTTATAATAATGCCTAAAATGTATATAAAAGACATGGCCTTAACCCATTGAAAGCAGTAATCTATAGTAGTAATGATGAATTTCTGACAGTCAGATGAAGGTGAGGATATGACACCTCAAAAAGAGGCACCCTCTATGGAAAAGAGCCAAGGTGACTCTATAGGAACCAATTCACATGATGGTGCATAAATAAGATATGTATACTTTTTACATGTGACACAATGGCTAACACATAGATGGATATCCTTTTAGATATCAGGCTAATAAGAACCCATGTGAAGGTTATATATTCATGCATCCCTTCATTGATGAAGGGCTTTCAAAAAGTTTACATTTTAAATGACATTAATAAATTAATTGTACATTTCATTTACTGGATGACAAAAATTAAAAAAAAATAAAAATTTTCAAAATGGGATTTGTAAAATTGCACAAGTAAATGTATATCCCTGCCTACATTGTGTTCAATCTATTTGATTGGGGAATATGTCTACAATTGCTCAGTTGCTTTAAGGTTTATAATAAAAAAGGAACTCAGACAGATGGTCAAGCTGGATAGTACAATCTATGGCTATAAATTTGGAAGTATGGATTGAGGACGAAAAAACGTGCTCACTTAAGAGACCATTCTTGATGGCGTTGAAGGAAATTCAAAACAAGAGGCAGGCTCACTTAAGAGACCATTCTTGATGGCGTTGAAGGAATTCAAAACAATAGGCAGCCTATGCTAGAACTCCGAAGCTTCAGTCATAAAATAAAATCTATAGGGGAAGCAGAAGCAACCAAAGCTGAATGTTTTGAGAGTACTGTGATGGCATTGAAGGAATTCAAAACAAGAGGCAGCCTATGCTAGAACTCCGAAGCTTCAGTCATAAAATAAAATCTATAGGGGAAGCAGAAGCAACCAAAGCTGAATGTTTTGAGATTACTGAGAAATTGATAAAGTATCGAAAAGATGCAGACTTGAAGAATAAACAATGCAGGTTTTTGCACAGACGTCA
>LPNX010463516.1:16496-33508 GCA_001517045.1 Pseudotsuga menziesii | reverse complement strand
TCTTAAAATTTTAATCCTCAAAATTCAATTCAATGGATCACCTTTTGCTATTTTCACAAAACTAATTCTACTACTTAAAAGATGATAAAAATGTGAAATCATTTTAATCTCTTTTTTTTTAAATTCTAATTACAATTCTATTAATAATTAAATTATTATTATTTAACATAAAAAATAAAACTACACATAGAGTTTATGTTAGTTTTATTGAGTTATAATATGTTCCTTCAATGCAAAATCTCTCTCCTTGTTTGGGGATCAGTCCTCCCTCATGGTATGGATCTGCACTTCCCTGACAACGCCGTTCATCTCTTTAAAGATTGGAACAAATATTATCCAGGTTCGTTAAGCAATAAACCTATACTGGGCCGTTTATGGGCTTCCATCCCAAAGAATCTATGCTGGCAGCTTTGGCTGGCCAGGAACAGGGCCATCTTCAAAGAGCAAAAAACTACTCCAGCTAGAATTGCGGCCAAAACCATTGGGATGACAAAAGAAAAATTTGCTTCAAGCAACATCAGCCTTCCCGTTCAGGAATCCATTCCTGAGCCTTATTTTTCCTGGTGCAAAGTCTTTTTCAGAGAAAGGAGCTTCCTTCAGTCCAACAACATCATCAACCAACCTGCACAAAAACGCAGATCGTTGTCCTGGGAGATACGTGTAACCAGCAAAGAATTTCAAAGTTGGCTCAAGGAAAATAACATCTTTGCCTTCTTCTTTGACGGCACCTCGAAAGGCAATCCAGGGGTGGCAGGAGTGGGGGGGGTCCTTCTAGACCCTGGTGGAAATATAGAACATTCCTTTGCCTGGGGATTAGGGAATAGGACCAATAACGAAGCAGAATGGCTGGCTCTGCTACAAGGTCTTCAGATCCTTAAGGCTAAAAACTATCACAAGGTTTTAATATTTGGAGACTCCAAGCATGTCATCTCCAAATTAATTAATGGATACCCCTCGGGAGCGATTAATTGTCATCTCTTTTACAACAAAGTGAAACCTCTTATGCACCATTCTTTTGAGCCCCTGCATATTCTCCGAATAAACAATAGTGCAGCTGACGCTATGGCCAATATTGGGGCTTCCCTCCCACAAGGTGTTTATAAGCAAGATGGGGACCCCCCCTCCCACAAATTTATCCCGTAATGAAGAAGAAGATCTTTCCATGGCCTAATCTTCTCATTGAGTTTTGGATTGCCCCTATGTTAAGGCATTGCAGGCCTAGTTCCATGAATATATCCTTGGTTTATTTGGGTGTGGTATTACCCCTTCCCTTTATCTCCCTTCTCCCTTCGCTCCCTACCCTCCCATGCCATCTCGTCCACCCATTCCCCTTGTCCTTTGCCGGCTCCATGCATTTATTGCCCAGCTCTATCCTCCCCGCCGCGTGGCCTCCTCCTCGATCCTCCCTTCATTCGGTCACCTCAGACTTAATGGCCTCAAGGCCTTGGGTAACTTGCATTTACCCCTCGCATGTATTGTGTCCCGCTTATCTTTGCCCTCCTTATCTCTCCGATACCAGAATGTCGCTCCAGAATTCCTCAGCAAGCTCTGGTTTTCATGAAATTCAGCGATTTCTGGGGCAAGTTGTTTTGGGTGTCAGCGAAGGGTGGCTTCAGGGCCTCCAGTGGCAAGTTCTTCCCCTCTCACGTTCGGTGGTGAAAGAGTGGCTTGTCTTCGCAGCTCTTTCTTCCTGTGCAGGAATAAAACATCCAGTGTTTCGGGTTGCTGATCAAAGCGCACCAAGGAGAAATTGGGTCTTGGATTCCAGACAGGGCTGGGTGGTTGGTGCCGTGGGCTCACTGGATACTCTGCAGCAAGGTAAAGCCTCTCTATTACAAGAATTTGTGGTGCTCAGTTCCTTTTTCCCTCGGTTGCTCCTCAAAGCAGAGCTCTTGGCAATCCAGCCAGCATCCCTCTCAATCTTTTTGATCGTTTGACCATTTCGACTAAGGCCACCAGAATGGCTCAAAATGGAGAATGGGCGGATATTAAGAAGAATATTCGCAGACTCTATGAGCTCCTGGCCATCAACGTCGTGGAAACCAAATAAATGAGCAAGGAGATAAAGAAAATGGCTGACTCTGTTAGCTATACTTCTCAGCAAATAAGCAACAACGATGCACGCATAGATGACAATGAGACCAGTCTTCAGGAAATACATGGGAAAATAAACAGGATACAAGAGGATCTCTAGAGATTCATTGAAATGCACCAGGCCAGCAGAATTAATGGTGAAGTCAATGGCGAAGTTGCAGAAGCTGTTCTCCCCATGGAGGAAGAATCTGTTGTCCAACCTAGAAACAATAGAAGCATTCAGTAATCAGTCCCCTTTAGTTATATCTTAATGTATTTTTTCCTCCTTTTATGTAATCAGTTTATTAGGGTTTATCCCTGTAGCACTTTCAGAAGTTTTGAGCAGTTTGTATGCAGGGTTTTTTGGATAGTCCCATGGTTAGCTTTCCTTTGCAGGTTTTTTGTTGCTCATAAACTTTCGAAGCTATCTTTCTTGTAACGAATGGCTGTGCGCAGCCCCTTTTATATATACCTTTTTCCAGTTTCTGTTAAAAATAAAATACATATGTATATCACACATATAGAGAAGTAGATGAATATTAAACAAGAAATATATTTTCCTCAAATAATAATTTGCATTTTATTAATGTAAACATAACACATTGTTCAGAGATGTAGCCTTACAACCACTGCATAAGTACCAAATATTCAAATTTTTAGAGTAAAAATGGTCAAATAGCCAATTTATTTTTTGAAAAAAAGTCCAAAAATAACCAATTAACTAAATTTCGCCCCTAAAAAAAACCATGATCACAAGTTAGAACTAACAAAATGTAGCAGCCATTAATATAAACAAAACACATGAACAAGATTTTATTTAAAGTAATCTATCATTCTATTTACTTCCAATGAAAATAGATGCATGAATCCAATAATACCTAAACATCCCAGCCCCAACTCAACAACCTAATTCACAAGACAAAACATACACATCACACATTCATGGCCAACCATACACAAAACAATGCAATTGTAAATGAATAAAAATTGTAACAACCTTGATACTAAGCCATGACCTTTACATCTTATATCCATCTCCCCTATGCAATACATAGATTCAAAATATTTTTTTGATGGTAGCTAACTAAATGATGGTGTTCACTATGGTGTACTTAAGACATAAAAAAATAAGATATAAAAAGATCTAAGATCCAAGAAACCAAAATGTATAGTGTAGAATAACATAACGAAAGATAATAGAGAAGAGAGATGTTGCAAAAATAACCTATGTATTATAATAATATCAATTCAAAAGGATATATTTACTCACTATTTGTGCTAAAATTTGCACTCGATTGCTAATCCACAGAGTTTAGGCATCTGAAATTGGATGCTTGGATTGCTGGTTATTCAAACGTTTGGTGAGTCAAGCACTTTGAGTGAGAAAGGAGAGAAGCTAAAATAATGGACATGAAATCCTTTACTAACAATATATGAATCGGAGCCAATCAAGTTGAATATCAGTTAATGGTAGTTGGCATAAAGAATTAAAGAGCAAGGAAAACAACATGAAATACAAGAAGACCTAGACTAGATCAATTGCACATTCATGAGTTGAAAAATCCACTAAACAAAAACAATTCGTGGGTAGTAGATTAAGGGAACTTGAATAAAACACTTGAGTAAAGGAAATCTCAGCAAACATTCCACTAATCAAGAATCCATCACTCATAGATAACTACCGATACTCAATAAATGTAATTGATTCAAGTAAGAAAAAAGAGTGAACATAAAGAATATTAAGATTGATAATTAAACTTCCAAGAATATCTAACTAAAGAACATAACATAGGAAAATACCCTAAGCTTACAATATAAGGACTATGCCCTTTAACGCTCACTCTCGAGCCTCAGACCTTTTACAATCTTCCTCAACCTCTCAGCTAAAACCCCCTCCTCATTTCAAATGATAAAATTTTATGGACTCTAGTTACAAAATCAAGATCCCCTTATTCATGTCTCAAATCCTCTAGGATAACAAAATATTGGATAAAAATGGAACAAAATCATAAATATATCTTGAGACCCATGATAAGAAGAAAACTTCAATCCAATTCAAAATATTTGACTTGAATTGCTTAAATCACATAGCAGATTCTTCAGGGAAGCTTACTCATCAAATTTGGTCTTTCAAATATTTAGCTTGATTCTGTACACATGTAGTTTCTCTGTCACATGTAATCTTGAATGTTCAAATATTTTTGAATTGGATTCCTTTGGAATAGAGTGGATCTCAATTATCTTCTTATAATAGTGGACTTAGAAACATGGAATTTTTGCTAACTTTCCTCCTCGAATCTTGAATTATACTTACCAATTGATACTTTTCCATCATAGATGAATTTGGTGGATTTTTGGAAAAAAATAGCATCAAAACACCATTCAAATATTTAAAAACCATAATGGATGTTGAAAAAATGAAAGAGGTTATTGTAAATCACCACATTCCTGAAGTGGGTTTTTAACTATTTTGGAAGAAACTCTACAGTTTGGCTTGAATATGCTCTCAAAATAAAGTGCCTAGAAAATGACGGGACTATCAACTAATTTTTTGGGTTTTTAACTGTTTTGGAAGAAACCGTACAGTTTGGCTGGAATATGTTCTCAAAGTACAAAATGAAGGAACTGTCAACTAATTTTTTAATTTCTACTAGTTTACCTTGAAAGTTGATCATTAACCAAACCATGTATGCATCCTTCGTTTAAATCATACTTTTCAATAAATCTAGAATTTGATATCGACGCTCATACATTGGTTTAGAAATATTGCTTCATTGCTAACAGTACACAATAATAGTACTTAATCTTTGTGTTGGACTTCATAAATGATGTGTCTTTAGCAAGCTTGTTATTTGACATTTTTTATTTGTCTCCAAGACAATATCCCACATGCACGAAGAAATGAATAAACTATGCCTTTATATATTGTCTTGTTTTGTGTGGTGGACTAGGTTGGCTCACTCGTGGATTTTGCAAAAAATGCTAGTGGATATTTTGACAACAAAAATCGGGGTCCCTCTTTGACATGCACACTGTCGGAATCTAGATTTTTTTTATGGAAGTTGTAACATCTCCAAAAATTCAGATTTTTTTTAAATAGTCTTAATTGTAGCTGTAAACGATATTTAACATAGTTACGACAATCTTTCCAACTTTGTTTAGTCTTATAAACCATTAAGCCATATGATCTTTAGTTTGTGTTTATCGTCGTTTATCTAACGCATATAATTGTCATATTACGACAATGACATTATGCGACTTATTGTTATAATGACACTATTTTGATTAATGATACGCGACTTTTATTTACTGTCAATCAGAGTTTGATGTACTTTGTTGGTTTATGTTCTAGTTCTTCTGGTCTTGAATGTTATGTTGAAAATACTTAAACTGGCGTCGAGTTATGAAAACTAAGTCATAATATTTCTTCTTTATTTGTCAATTATGCTCTTGATTATTTGTTAAATTGCTCGATGAGCTAACAGGTTGGGTTAAGGTCTTACTTAGCTTGAGAACTAACACATAGACCTTTTTTTTTTAAATGTAGGCACCCTCTGAAAGAGATTCCTTTCCTTACTAAGCCATGATCAAAGATCCTAAGGGACAAGGAGAAATAAAAACAAGTATAAGGGAAGACACAACGTTATCCTAGGTTTTAAACTAGCACAAGCCAAAGGGTTGTGAAAAATTTCAACATTTATCGAAATTTTGCAAAACATTAGAGTTTGGTTCTTTTGGTTGAATAAATTCCAATGTGTCAGCATTAAAGTGATCACATGAAGGTCCTAAAACTCCTAGCTAGAGCACATACCCATCAAATCTTAAACCCTAAGGTTTAACTTACCGTGTTTCTCCCTTTCACGCTACATTGTTTGGTTTCTACAATCAGAGCCATGGCTTCTCGGCTATGGTTCTCGACATGAGTACTCGGGCTTTGTGATGGCTCTGGGTTGTTTCCATGCATTGTAAAAAGGTCTCCACCATGATTTTGAAACTGCTATCACTGTGTAATTCCAACTGCCGACTATTGGGGAAAAGGCATTCGCCATTGTTTCTTCTGCAGTAATTTTTTTTCTTGTTTTTATTTATGTTTTTTTTATAGAATCGTTGTAGTAACGACCTCTATGTGTGTGTGTTCAATAGGATTCTTCATCCATGGTTGCGATAGAGGGGTATGGCTACTCTTCATGCAAGCAAGGTGTCCATTGCTTCGGTAAGACCTGTACCTATAACCTTTTGTCTCATTGTGGAATCGCGGCTATGGGTGTGGTGACTTTGCATTATCTGGATGAGAACCCAATCCTGCATTTTCTTGGCATGGGATGGGAACCCATCTCTGTGTTTGTCTTTTGGTATGAAAGTGGTAATTCTCTTTGGTATTCGTGAGGCATTTATATTTCAAAACTGTGAAGACTCTTCAACCATCATAGTTGAAATGACTGTGCAATAAAATTTTAGCTTGAAACTGTGACAGGATTTATGTTTTGATTCGAAGGTGTAATGAACAGTTCTATGACTGTCTCTCCACATGTAAATGTTTTCCTTCCTTATTAAGAAACCCGTGAGGTCTTTTGTGATGTGCAATCATGTTTTGTTTCGCAGTTCTATAGCTTCATTATTTATAAAAAACTATTTGGTCATGAGGCCATTACTCTCTTTTGCTTTGAGAAAGGGCGTGAGGCCACTGTCAAGTCGATTCAAGTTTTTAAATGGATGTTAGTGTTTATATAGTAATTATTAAGCCATAAGGTTGTGCGATTTATTGCAGGAAATAATACTAAATGGCCTTCACCCTGCAACCAAAGTTGTGGCCTGTTGATAATCTTGATTTGGTTTTTCTTTTTTATTGAAATAAAAACTTGTATTTTGGCCATGAAGCCCTTGTAATGTAGCTCTATTTTAGTTAATTGAAATCCTTAGCAGGATTTGATCTCTACACCTGGTTTTTTACTACTTACTCTTGATGCTTAGATTGTAATAACCGTAGCTAGGGTTTTTACCGTATATTTTATTTTAATGGAAAACAATATTATAATGTTGTAGGCTTATAACAAGAATTGTGGCCTGCTTATATCTAGATTTAGATTTCTCTGTTGAAGTAAACATTTGCAAAGGGTTTGGCCATAGAGCACTTAGTTGATTTCCCTTTACAAGATTCGACCTGGAGACCCTATTAATTTTAATTTTAAATTCTTTAAGTTATAATAAGTTACAGTTAGAGGTTTTTGGGTCATAAGGCCAAAGTATGCTAGCTCTGTCGTAGATTGCAATTACGATATATTCAATGCAAATATGAATTGTATGGATTATATTATATAAATACATTGATTGGTTTTTGTTTTTAGTTTAATGTTTTTTGTTTTGTTTTGTAAAACCATATATATATATATACTTAGGTGTATCCTCTATCTCTGGGGGTTACAGATTCGAAACCCTTGATTTGTTTTAAATTTAGTAGTGTTTAGATTATTTAAAAGTAATATAGATATATATGATAATAACCTTTGTACTAAACTTCTGTAGGGTTTTCTCTAGTCTTGATTCGATATATGTTTTATTCTTTAAACCTAAATTAGTGGAAAGTTGACAATGAAAGTAGAATAAGACTAACTAAATTAATATTCAAAGAGAAGGGAAATGCATCATTTAAAGTTAAATATTATCCTAACAATAAATTTCAATCAATAACCATTCAACGATAACTTCAACTACCTAAATTACATCTTTCCTTTCTCAAAGCAATATAGAACAATTTCCATTAAAACTCTATAGATGCTAAGCCTACTTATAAACAAATTATAGATATAAAGTTTAGATGATAGATAAATAACAAACAATTAGAATCTGGATAATTTGTAGAAGGGGGACAAACACCCAAATGATATTGTTCCACCCAACTGTCTCCTGAAGCAACCAAGATTACTTGCTTAGGACCCCCGAGCCTGTTCACTAAACCACTAGGACGAAGATCACTGGATAATGACACACACAGAACTTGCTGCAATTTAACACTCAGCAGCATACTTAACTCAGTAACTCCACTTTAGTTATCCCCTCATCAAATTCCTTGTGTGCTTGACTTTTCAGTTTTGTAGCAGTCACAAGGTCCATTCACTTGGAAAAATAGAATATAGTGAGCCTCCTGCTCAATTTGATGGTATTTATAAGATTTCCTAGGTCTTTGGACTAGTTTTAGAATTAAATGAGCCACCTACTCAGATCCCGCTCTTAGGGAACATGACCACAATTTTAGGGATTTTTCTTCAACATCTAGAAAGTGAAATGCTAGTGATGTCGCTTATCAACCAGCCTTCTACAGCTGCTCATTCCTCCTAGTGGTTCAATGAACACTCTTTCAACAGTCTCCTTTGGATAGGTGTCTCTTCTATTTAATTATTAAAATAAATAAATATTCAATTACAGTCATCCTTGACCAACTTGGTCATAAAAACTTTACAATAATTTTAACATAATGTTTTTCTCAAATAAATAAAATTATTTATTTTCAGTTCTAGGTGTGTTAGAAACACCCCCCTTAAGTCCAACATTGTCCTCGATGTTTCTTAAGTTTATTCTGAGTCTTTCTGGAAGAGAGTTGGATATGCCTCTCGCATATGACTCTCCAATTCCCAGGTTACTTCATCTGGACTGAGGTGTTTCCATTGCACCTTTACTTATCCAATGGTGCAATTCCAGAGAAAAAATTCTCTCTTGTCGAGAATGTAGTCCGGTTCCACCAAAAAATATCCTTCGGGTTCTAACTGAGTAACATTCCAGTCGATCACATGAGTATCATCGTGCACATACTTTTTCAATATGGAAATATGAAAGACATTATGTATTCTAAGATTAGGTGGAAAAGCTAACTGATATGCCACTAGCCCAACTCTTGCAAATATTTCAAATGGTTCGCAATACCTGGGTGCTAACTTAGCATAGCTCCCCAGTTTAAAGGAGCTCTTTCTGGGTTTTACCTTAACAAATACATGCCACCTACTCAGAATTATTTTGGATTTCTTTGAAGGTCTACATGACTCTTTTGTCTGTCCTGGGGAGTTTTCAAATTGCTTTGTACCTGTTTCACTATTAGTTCTAGTTCTTTTAACAAGTTAGGTCCTAACATCAATCTATCAACCAGATTACTCCATGTAATGGGAGTATTACATTTCCTACCATATAATATTTCAAAAGGACTAAGTTTAGTTGAAGCTTTATAAGGATTATTATATGCAAATTCAACTAAGTGCAAATAATCTTCCCATTTCTTGGGATAATCTCTAACATACATCTGTAACATGTCTTCTAGTACTTAATTGACTCTTTCTGTTTTTCCATCCATTTGTGGATGATAAGCAGTACTGAAATTCAATTTAGTATCTAGTATTTTAAACAGATATTTCCAAAAATTACCAGTAAACTTAGGATCTCTATCAGAAATTATTACCTTTCGAATTCTGTGCAACCGAAAGATTTCTTTCATAAAGATGTTAGCAGCTTTATGAGTTGTTTTAATAGGTATAAAGTGTGTTTCCTTGCTTAGTTTGTCCACAACTACCATTATTGAATCATTTTTGTTTCTCAATGTTAGGCAAACCAGTTATAAAATCAAGACTGATGACTTCCCATTTCCAATTTGGAATTGGTAATGGTTGTAAAAGACCTGCTGGGTGTTGATGCTCAATGTTAACTTGCTGACATTCTATACACCTAGCTATATATTCAGCAACTTCACTCTTCATATTAGGCCAACAATACTCTTTTCTGAACATTGTTATCATCGTTTGATACCCCGGATGTCCGGAATAAGGAATTTTGTGTACTTCATTTAAAATCAACAGTTTTTTGTTTCTGGTATGCTTGGCACATAAAGTCTGTTCTTATACAGCATTGAGCCTTTTTCATTTAAACTGTAATGTGTATTTACATTTTAAGATACATTATGAGTTTACCTTTCTCTTATATTTTGGTATTATGTGTCCAATTTTACCCCTTCTTCCAATTTGTCATCAATTTTTTTTTATAACTGCTAATGGTAGCTATACAACTCGTTATTGCATTTCTGCTTAATGCATCAACCACTTTATTTTCCTTTCCTTTGATGTGTTTGATTTCAAAATCATATTCGCTAAGTTAAGCTAACCATATAGCTTTCCTTGCATTCAAATTTTGTTGATTAAACAAATACTTCAAACTTATGTTATCAAACTGTTGCAGCTGCAACTATTCCCAAATTTCTTAAAATTTTGGACCCTCCTTGTTGATTTTGTTGAAGGCCATTTGTTCTTACTCCGCTACATGTTTGGATTGTTTGAGGCCAGTTTTTCTTGCTATTCGAGATTTCGTTTGGGTCTGTGCATGTTGTGGACTATAAGGCTCAACCGGTTTTACGATGTTTTATCTTTGAAGTTTAAAGAGGGTTTTTCAGTTGCCATTCTTTCAGAAGTCAGTTAGACATGGTGCCGACAATTAAAGTCTTTCGTTGAACCCGGGTTCTATTTTGAAAAAGACCTTGCTTTGCGATTTTTTCAGAAAGTGTTTTGACTTGGATTGGAGGTCGAAGGCTGATTGAGATCCACCGTTGTGGCCCCAAAATAGGCTAACTGCCCGTCGAACTGTTTGTCTTTTCGTTGATGTCCTATTCTTTGTTTCTCCGATGTTGACTAATCTGCGGGTTTTCTTGACCTTTTAAATTCCACCGTTGTGGCTGTATAGATCACTAACTATCCAATGCCTAGAGAGGATCCGACCCCTGACGTTTTATCACGCCAATCTTGGTTTGTGTGCCGAAACCCCTAGATTGTAGGTTACCCGCCGTTGCAGCTACGTAGCCCTCTAATGAACTGATGTCAAGTGTTCCAATCCACCCATGGGGGTTTTTATACGCCCGTTTATTAATAATTTTCCCGCTGATTTTTAGTTTATAATAATTGTTAAGCTCGATAAGTAGAGCATTCTGTCGCTCTGTTAATTACTTCCTATACAAGAGGATACTTAATTTTTTTTTTATCCATAATATTTTTTTAAAGTTCATTATTAGGGTTTTCATGTACATTGGTTATATATTGACCTACCTTATTATTAAGGAAAAGTAAATGTTGTTAAATACTTGTTACCCTGAAAAATATAATGGCTTTGGGTTTTTAATGAAATTATTATATATCTGGCAATTAATCTTTTAGAACAGAATTCATATTATATATCAGATTTATAATAATGAGTTAAGAACAATACTGTATAATAGTACTATTCCTATAAAGTATATAA
Source organism: Pseudotsuga menziesii (assembly GCA_001517045.1). Taxonomy (NCBI): domain Eukaryota; kingdom Viridiplantae; phylum Streptophyta; class Pinopsida; order Pinales; family Pinaceae; genus Pseudotsuga; species Pseudotsuga menziesii. The sequence continues at coordinate 22,171 of LPNX010463516.1, read as the reverse complement.
TAGGATAATATATTATTATTTATTATAATAAAGTTGTTATCCTACCTGCGAGTACTATTGCTTCTAAGGTTATTTAAACTTAGTTTCTTTTGTAAGTGCATAAAGAGATAATGTTTTGTTCTTTGTTGTTAATGTATTCTTATAATTACTGTACTAAATATCTTATAGTAATACTTTATGTATTCTATGTTGTCTTGTTTATGTTACAAATTAATATTTATTAAAATAAATGTAAACAAACTAACTATGTTCTACACTGTTAATATCTTAAAAAGTATAGGTTAGCAGTTGTCTATTTTTGTTTAAACTTAGCCAGATAGAACAGAAATGAATAAATAACATATATTACTTTCCAAAAGTAATTTCTGCTAATAACTAAATTACCTGTAGAAGTAAATCGAGATTCTAGCTATTCTTTCTTCAATTGGAATATTATACTTGTAGTAGTTTAAACTGTAAAGAAGTAGACTGCAAAGCATATTTATCTAACTTAATCCTACTCTAGTTAACTATTATACTCTTCTTTGATATTCAAATAAGCAATAAGGTTACTGAAAGTAACTATAGTGTCAAGAACTGTTTTCTCTACTTATACATACTACTATCAGTAAATAATACAATTTATTTCTCTGTTTCTATAAGACTTGACAGTTTTCAATACAGGTTAATACTACTCCTGATACAAAAGATATTTCTTCTGAAAAACAACACAAAGAAAATACTCTATAAATCCATTAACATTCTATTCTGTATTTTCATCATAATATCTTTGCTTATAATTTCACCCCTACGCTGGAGTACGGTCTGGTCACTCCAGATGAGGAAAAACAGAGGAGGGGTTTTGTTTTTCATCAAAATATTCTATTACTAAACAAACTAAAAACAACTTCATTACTAAATCATCTAAATATTTACATCATAAGCTACAAACATAACATTCAATCATACACAGTTATTAAAACAAAGACTGTTAGATGGCAGAACCTGTTCTTGAGCTTGGACGACAACAGCAATGGGAGGTCGTTCCTCCCTACCAAATCTTGGAGAGTGCTCAAACAGTTACTCCTCAGGACCCCCGAGCTTGCTCTGGTCTCCCTGGCTGGAACTAGGTGCAGCAATAATCAAGTACCAGTATTCAAACTCAATACAAACCCTGAACTTATCAGTAAGTTCTCTCAGCTAACCAGCTGTATCAGACCAAGTTACTGCAGATTATCCCTCAAACACTTTCCTTACAGTTTCCCTTTGCCCTCAATGACTTCCTTGAAGAGCATTCCTCCTGAATGATTCTTCTCCTAGAAAAAAATCTGAGCAGCCCCAGCTCTATTCATTGGGTACTTTTTAAAATATTCCCTAGGTCTTTTTGGGTTAGTTGTCATTTATTGAGCCACCTGCTCTGATCCCACTTTCTTGGGGGATCATGACCCCAAATGTAGGGAAGTTGCCACCTGCAACATAGGAAGTGTTTGAGGATGCTGCCACTTGTCTTTTGCCCTCCACCTAGTTCCTCCACCAGTTTGACCAGTAACACTCTTATTAACAGCTCTCCCAAGCTGTTGTCTCCACTTTTTATTTATTAATAATAAAATATTCAGAATTACATTCCACTTCTTTTGACTCTGCTGAGTCATCAGTCTCTACTTAGCATTAAATTTAACATAATGATTTAGGAAATATAATTAAAACAATTTACATTATTTTACAAAATTGGGGTATGTGACATATACCTTGTAACAGTTGAAGAAGAAACAAGATCAACTTCCCCATCACCACTTGAGCTTCATGAAGTTGGTCCAAGCAAGAAGGAAGAAGATGAGAGGTTCATTTGCAAGAGACTCATTTTCTTGAAGGCTTCATAAATATGAATGAAAAGAAGATCCAATAGTCCCTTAAAATACTCCATGACACTCAAGCATTAGTGTCAAATTCTTGTTGGAGAGCTACTTCATTGGAGGAAACATCCTTCCTTGAAGACATGGAGAAGATTCAAAGAGCGATTTGCCACATCAAAGGTAATTCATGTCTTTTCTTTTTTATAGAAACCATTTGTTTCAGCTTAATGAATTTTTACCTGATGCATACTTGAATAATAATGAGGATAATAATAAGCTCACAATTCAAAATGAACAACTTCTTGAAAAGTTGCAAGATACTTGTTTTTCCTCCTATGTTTCATATTGTCAAATGGTAGATTGTTTGGAGGATTCTCATGACATGGTGGATCATGAGAAATGTGGAAATTTGAATGTGCTTGATGTGTTTGAAGATTAACTTGAAGATATCCAAACACTTGATACAGTGGAAGAAGAACTTGAATTGTCTCTTGATGAAGGTTCTGCAATTTTTAAAGAAGAGCATGATTCATCTACATTGGAACCAATTTATGACAAAGGTTTCACACTTTTGAAGGAGTTGCATGATACTACCCATATGGATCCTTCCCATGATGAAACTTCTACACTTTTCGATCATTTGGGTGAGTTAGTTCATTCTCCTACATCCTCCAATTCCATGTTTTGCAGCATTAGTCTCAATGAAGTATGGGTGAAAGGGTTCTCTTTTATGGCGCCACATGAGGAGTATGGAACTCCTAGATTTACTTTTTATGATTCCATGGTTGGAGCACATTCTTATTCACATTTGAAGTAGCATCCTTTGTTACTTTACGATAATGCGCATCTACATGGATGAACCTATGATATGCATTTGAGTCACTTGAAGACTCATGGTTTTTCTTGCTCAACACTTGGTTCATTTGATGTTGGAGGAACTTCATACAACACTGAGGTGAATAGATTTATGATTGGAGAACATTTTTGTTTCCAGCCACATACTTTGTTATATCTTTATGATTCTCTCATTCATGGATGTATGGGTGAGACTTCTTTGAGTCATTTGAATTCTCCTTGTTTCTTTTGCTCATTATTTGGTTTAGATTTGAGTGGAGATTCTTCATTCACTTCTTGGATGAAAGAATAGATGGCTTAATTATTTGATGCATATCACATCCTTTTGGAGCAGCATTATAGGACATGGGATCCTCACCTATGTCATTGGAGCAGATATGATTGGTCACTTGAAGCTTGTATGCACTTGGAAAATGTTGGTGTACTTACTTGGAGGTATAAGCACTTTCATGATTTTTTGATGAGGCATCTCCTTGATGTACATTTTTATTATGTTGTTGTGTACTTTGATGATATATATTATGTATTCATGATGTTTGGAATAATGCATACAAGAAAATGGTATCCCAGAATTCTCTTTCCTAATGGTATGGGTTAGAGAGCACTCTTAATTATTGGAGTGCAATACAAACAATGTGACCTTGGGACAGTTTTCAATCCCATTGATTTCAATTTTTTGGGGAAACCAGCAGTGTGGGAGATGGATTACCGACTTAATAAATTGATTTTAATCAGATTAGTGCAGCAACAAGCATGGTGTTTTCTCTCTAAAACCTTCATGGAATCTCAAAGACTCAAAGTTGGGAAACTCAGTGGCAACTTCAAAGAATCATACAGAAAGCAGGTTCTTCAACACCCATGTTTGAAATTGCTTGAGGACAAGAAATATTGGGAAGGGAGGATTTGGCATGTCCCAAAATTTGCATTTGGTCACAATGGCGTAATCACATTTGCCATATTCATGAGAGTTTGTCAAATTGATGCTAAGGGTCAAATAATTGCCAACGAGGAAAATTACTAGCTTCCTAGGTTGGGGGGTGGAAGCTTTGGGATTTGGAATAAGGGGGACAATAAATGATGTTTGAACATTAGAATGATATAAATATTTACTAAAGGAGCTAAATAAATAAATACAAGGGAAAATCAAAGTGGCAATTGATCATGAAGACACATGGAGGATGTGGGACCCACACGAGCTAGATTTTCTATGCCACATGCCATCCTCCTCTTTTCATTTCGAATCCATCATAAGACCAAGGGTCTTGGGATGATTTGGAAGTTCAATATACTTGGCATGAATCAATTAAGGTCGAATTGGAGTGTAAGAGTAACTCCATGGAAGAGGAAGAGGCATTTTGGAGCTAGTGAGACACTTGGACTAGATTCCCTAGCTCTATGACAACAATGATGAAGATGCTATGACACCTATGACATAAATAAGATATGAAGGCTGAAATCTGACATATATGACATGTCAGGGCTAAAAATAGCTCCAAGAGGGCGTTCAAGAGAGTTAGGGCAGCTAATATTCTTCCACATGTGATTTGGTGGAAGTGGGAGACTAGGAATTGATGTACAAGTGGCACTCTTTGGAATCTCTTCCCAACTAGAGTTGGAATGCATATATTGGAAGGAATTTGACCCATAGAGAGCTTCAAAAATTTATAAATGTGAAGAAAAAATAACAAAGGAAACTTTTGATCATTTGAGAAATTTGTATATGTGAAAAGAGAGAGCTAGTGGATGACTAGTTTCTTGCCTCAACCAATTTTGAGGGTGAAAGATTCCCATCCAAGTTGGTGTTTGGAGAGGCCACTCAGGTCTTTCATGGAGCTTTAATGGAGTCATAAGTTACATGTGCAATCTACAAGGAAATTCGTGGACACTTCAATATCATCTTGTTCTTCCATCTATTCCAAGTTTTCTCATCATATTCTTGCTCTATGGATTGAGGCACACTTGGTGAGCTATTGATCTCTTTGGGGAAGCTTCTAATGCCCCATTATTTTATGTTCTGATGTAAAAGCTCTGTATTTCAAGTTCAGAAGACTCTCAAGTCAAAATACCAAAATATTTCATGTTAAATTATTAAGCAATGAAGAAATATTTCCATTTCCCCACTATCTTGTTGTGAACCAATGTAATGTTGATCGATTCGAATGGATAAGTAAACTACCGATGGTTTATGGATGAATGGAATTTTATTGATATATTATATAAGTTTAATGTTCAGTACATAAGCATTTGGATTCATTTTGTTGATTTTCATAGCATTTGGAGAAGATTGCCTATCATTTCCCCCAAGGTTGAAACTAGTCTTTTTGCATCTGATTTAAGAGAGTTATAGCAGAAATTAAAAACTGAATGGTGATGCATATGATTTCATGTTGATGTAATTTATATGTCCCCTTCTTCCATTTAGAAATTTGAGTTGGATTGAGTGTATTTGGGAAGCCATTTTCAGTATTTATTGTGGGGGAATTAGAACCCCAGATTGCTAATAAAACTCCATACATTGACCAGATTGCCAAAGTGAGTTGCAGAAGTCATTTCATAGCTGAAAGACACCTATAAACACCATTTTTATGTATTAACATAATTCATACACCTTATGGTACAATTTGATAGAATTTGAAGCTATTTGGAGCCATCTACCATTGGGGGTTTGAGCCTCTAAATTACTAATAAATTCTCTGAGTTCTCTTGGATACCTATTCGACCCCAAAACCACATCTAATGCTGCAAATATACTTTACTTAATGTATTATAATAGAGCGAAGTCCCATACCAACCATTAGTAGAGGTTGTACAGTGTTTGGAAGAGATTTGTTCCAGGACCCATGGGGAGATTTCCACCTCCAAATTGACTAGTCTTGTCTTGAAACTTCTTCCCTTGCAAATTGCAAACCCTAGTTGGGTATATCAGTTGATTATATGTCTGATAGATGTGTTAATGTGTCCCATAACCCCTCATGATCTTCCTCACGA